>JAPDNY010000003.1:245182122-245547122 GCA_029375565.1 Gekko gecko | reverse complement strand
CAGAGGAGATTTTCCAAACCCCTGAAGACACCTCTTCACACCTCATGACGATGCAAAATTTTTCAGCATCGCCTGTCATTCCGGTTTTTGCCTTTAAAAATGTGTTAGAAACCTCTGTTGGAGTGATTAGGGGAGACCATGCTTATTCAAAACCTGAAGCATCCTTGGTGGCTCCAGCAAATTTAGATTTGGCATGCGAGGCGGCTGAATCTATCAGTAATTTTATTTGTAGCCAAGAAGGCCGCATGACTGTGGAAAAGGAAATGATTAAGATGGAAGACTTAGAGGCTGAGGAAAAACTGAGATGCTATGAACGGCATCTTGAAATCGAAATGGACTTGGCTAAGTCCCCAATATCTAAGAAAATTGATTTTGGAAAGCAAGATAAAGGTTCTGAACCCTTTTTGCGCCATAGTAAACCTACGCAACCTGTAAAACTCTATTTTTCCATAGAGTCAGTTGAACAGGTGGCCTTATTGGATCCCAATCCTGTTGATTTAATTACCCCGCAAGAAAAGGTGTCTGAGCAAGTGACTGCTGAGACTATGCTGGAGTCCCTAGATGCTTCTCATCCGCAAATGGAGCAAGAGGGGAGTCCCTCCTTGGCTCTCTCTTCGGACCAACAGAATGAGAGTGATGGGGTCGTCCAGTTCTGAGTGGCCCTTGAAGTGATAGAACACAAATCTCAATTGCGGAAGGCATCTGATACGCTAAGCATAGCCTTGCAAAAATTGACAAATTACACCGATAATATCCGTGACTTAGACTTAGCTATTCCTTAGACCCTCTCCAGATGGAGAGCCTCTTCCTTAGGACAAACCAGTTAAAACTTTCTGTAGAGGCCATAGAACTGGAAGTGACTCAACTCAATGCTACCATGGATAATTTAGGCCAAAAGCTAATGACATCTAACGCTGATATTAGTGACTTAGTTTCCCTACCAGAGCGGCATGGACACTCCTCAGATGCAATTGAAGACATGGAAGGAGATGATCCCTCTGCTTCTGGAATGCTACAGTCTTTGCCGGAGGTGCGTCCTGCAAAGCGACCTAAGACGCGTCACGAGTCAGCGGACCCGGTGGAATTTGCTAAGAAACTAGCAGATGAAGAGACTTCCTACGGACCGGTGGCTACCATCGATTCGGAGGTGAGTGGCTCTACCTTTGATTACCGCTACTCACTCTCCTCGACCTCCAAGGAGGAATTAGCGGATATGCTCCGCGGCAGACTGGGCGAGGATGAGGAAGAAATATTGACTTTAGGAAACTCTGCTAAGGGGTCTGTTCGTGACACTCCGGGAGGTCGACGAATCGGCAGAGAAGTGCGTCTGGCCCAAGAATGGGCAGAGTATAGGATGCTTCCTATGTCTGAAGGTTTTCGTCTCTTAGTGCCTCAAGAACTTAAACAGATTGACCTTGCAAAATTTTGGGCTTTCCTGTTAACTCACATGGGCCTCCCAGATGTCCCTACCATGGCGCTCGATAAGCGGAGAAGGGACTTTAGATTAGATCTGATGACAGAAGTGAAGCCGGTTTTAGTACATTTCCTTACCAATAGAGGGGAGAAGGGGCCAATTATATGGACAGAGTTATTTATGCTCGCGCTATGTCTTTGGCGATCATAGACCGCCTGGTTATTGGAAGAAAGGTACGGACGTCTGCTGGAAATTACCCTGCTTGGCTTACCGAGCAAGGGATGATTTAGACTTTGAAGGAAATAATTCACTCGTGGGAAGGAACGGAGCCTGGGCTTGTCACCGATGTTTTTGATGACCCTGATAGGAGGAAGAGGGAGCTGACCCCTCAAGAGTGGTCTGAGTGGTGCTTGCAAGCCATACATGTCCTAAAGATCAGATCTGATAGGCTTAAAGGAGAAAAATACTGGTTATGGAAACAGCACGTTGCTGTGACTGACCAGGATAGGGCCAATCCTAAGGGAACGCGCATCAAAGTCTCTAAGACTGGGAGTTCCAAACCAGACGAATGTATAACTTCAACTGAGTTTTTGTTGAGCACTTCACAGGTTGCAACACCAAGCGGGACGCCCCAATCGGGAGCTAAAGCCAAGAGAGACAAGAAGACGACCCAGGGTGCGGTTGCACCGAAGAATTGGACATCTCAGAAGGGCGGGATCGTGATCCAGGACGAGGCTGATGAACATCGGACATCGACATCGCTTGATGATTCTAAGGGCCCTTAAAGTCGTCACACAAACCGGTGAGGATAGCCATTTGGCACGACAAAAGGCGGAGCGGGGACAAAGCCTTCCTATCAATTTGTAGTGGCGGATGGGCAGAAAGGGACTTGGAGAGATGGGAGGACGGGTCCCCATAGAGAAGTTTTAGGAAGTGATCTTTCTGGAATAGATTCCTTGAGTTATAGCGAGGAGGAACTGGATAGGGAGAGGGAGCTTAGTGATCTTGAGGAAGAGTCTTCCGGGGTTGCTGGGAGACATAAACTTAAGGTGCTGGGGAGGAGGGAGGTCGGAGGGCGAGGGGCCACGGAAAGGGTTGAGAAGAGGGAAATGTCAACTTGGTTTAGAGACATGGATGCCCCGGTATTAGCCTCTCCCCGTTTTATTCCCCCTGCACCAGTAACCACGGATCCCGGCGTGTGTGTGTCACCCTCCCCATTGCCTGCGGTGATCGTGAAGGAGACCGACGAGAGGATAGAGGCGAGAGCGGCAGTCGCAGCTTTGGAAGGTTTGAGGGAAACACAATCAGAGACCCTGAACTCTATGGACACTGTGCAGATACATGACCTCACCCGTTACTCGCCTCCGCCGTCTCGTGCCGTTCTTCTTCCTCTTCCGCAACGGTCCACTACTCGTGATGGAGGAAAGAAAAAACAGTCCCGTGTTCATTTTGAAGATATAGAGGTGTTGCCGATGGACCCTGGGGAGGGAAGCGTCGGTTGTCTTGCGGGAGCTCAGAGCACTGTGAGTTTACCTGCCGAGGACTCTGGTTCTGTTGATGTCTGTTCTCCTCCCCCTGGGAGTCTGGGACACCAGGGCGATGAGTCTCAACTTGCAGCCACCGTGGGAGAGAGAACACCTTTGACTAAGGTACACGACCTTCAAGGGGATTCTGTTGTTCTTGTCGAGGCAAGGGAAGGGGAGGCAATGATAATAGAGTGTGATAGGCAGACACAGAAACGACCTAGGTCTTGGTCACTTACCGAAGGCCGAGAGACACTTGTCACTGAGCCTCGTGTGGCTTTGACACCTATACCCATGGGAGGCAAAAAAGGGAAGAAAAGGGAATTGGCTTTATCGGAAGGGGAATCGTCTTCACCGAAAGAGGTGATGCGAGCCGAGATCCCGCGAGGGGCCATCGGAAAAGTGGGCCTTGATTCTAGGGCCACACAGGATCCTTTGATTACTGGGGGTAAACCTTTGAGTACTGCTGGTATTACTCCGGGCCCCAGGGAAACCCCTACCCAGCATTCCCCTCCCCCTCAACATTCTTCCACTTCCTTCTCTTATTCTCAGGCTTTAAAGGGAGCGAGAACGGCGCAGCAGGGAGCTGGGGGTAGCCGCGGAACAGGGGGAACCAAAAAAGGGGGAACCCCAGGGGAGTCTCGTGAGCTTCCCCGCAGGACTTTCGATTATGAGAAAGATAGGAAAGAGGACGAGATCTTTTTAGAGGAGTTCTTTGAAGAGTTGGGAGAGGAGGAGGAACAAGATCCGCGCCAGCGTTATGTGCTGAGGTTTCGTTACAAGGGTCTTGATAATTATAAACTGTCAGAGGATTACATGATCGGTTCCCTTTTGTTGGGCGACTTGGGTATCCCTAAAGGGGACGTCCTGGCAGTAATCATGCCGCCTGGTTTACGAGAAACAGATGTGTGCTTGGTGTCAGAGAGGGCTTACCAACGGGCCTGGGGGAAGATTAGAGAGGCCCTACGCTTTGCCCCCGAACTCTTTGATGATTACGATATAATACCACTCTTTCGAGGTGAGTCTAGGGTGCTGACGGTCTCCTTCAGAACGACCAACATTCCGGAGGAGGACGTGGAGCTCTGGCTCTCCCGACATTGTAAAGTCTTGATGTCGCCCCGTAAGCGACTCAATCAATGGGGCGTCTGGGGAGGAGAGTATAAAGCGGTGATATCGCTTCATAGAGACACGAGAAGCAATCTGAAGCACCTTCCCAAGTACTTCTTTTTGGGTGGCGATCGGGAGTCACCCGTTACAGCGGTCAACCTCCCGCTTGTTTTCAGTGCGGGGGGTATGACCATATAAGACAACATTGTACCTCCCTCTCTGTGCCAGTTGTGGAAAGAGAGGGCACAACTCTACCCATTGTTCAGTAGGTATCGTGTGCAATCTTTGCGACCGACAGGGCCACACTTACCTGTTGTGCCCGCGCGCCCATTACAACACGCAGTTCCCCAGAGCTTATGCTAAGTTTAAGGCCTCTCATCAAAACCCTAGAGGTGACAAATGGGCCGGAACCGATGGATCGGATGTCCCGCAGACTTCAGCGTCTTCTGAAGGATTACCCTCGAGGGAGACATCTGTTGATGCCGAGGCCCCCGGCTGCGGCTCCGAGGAGACGGGTTGGGAGACGGTGGAGAAATTAAAGAAGAGGATGGAGCGCAGGAAGAATCCTCCAGCCCGGAGAGGAATTGTACTAGATGGTAAATACCAGCCTAAGAGCATTCTGACGAGAAACCGCTTCGCAGCTCTTTCAGAGGAAGACCTACCGGAAACCGCTGCCAAGGAGGATGAGTCTCGCAGTTCCGTTGGTGCAGAGGAGGTCGTGAGTGTGTTGAACCGAAAGGAGTCGAGGGAAAGGGATGAACCTCGTGGTAAGGAAACCCGAGGAACCGGAGAGAGACCAGTGCCATCACAATTTAAAACCCTAGAGGACCTGACGACTGAGGAATTAGATGAGCTGATGCAGAACGATCGGAAGACTTTACAGAACATCAAACTGAAAAGAGTGATGTTGGGAGATGACTCCCCAGGATGTGGAGCCGACACTCTGGAAGGCTTTCAAGATTCAGTTCGCAGAGAATGCCAACGTCTCCGAGACAAACAGCTGTATTTTCAGAACCATCTGCTCCTACTGGATTGTGAGCGAAGTAAGAGAATGGAGGAGGGGTTGGAAGAGAAGGAGGAGGGGAACCGGGGGATGGAGGCTGTAGAAGATGTTGTAGAAGATGCTACTCCCCCTCCTAATCAAGAGGCCTTAAGCCGTCAGCAGGAACATGACTACCCACCCCCTTTCAAATTAGTTATGACATCAGAGGTGGAAGAGGCTTCGGCTTCCTCACTATCACTTAGTCAGGCCACACCTCCCGCACAGCAGGAGGGGGTGGATTCAATGGAGATGCAGGGAGGAGAGGGAGATGAGGCAGAACAGGAGGGATGCTCCCCGGAAGGCTCTGAAATTGTTTTCTTTGACGCGGAACCCTTCGTGGGGGAGATGAAGGTTTAGTAAAATTGAACCATTCTGTAAATAAAACTTGATTCTCTCCAACATGAAATACTGCCTTTGTTTTGTTTTCTGAACTTTTGGTAATCTGAATTTGTTGTTCTGTGGTGGATTTCCCTTTTCATCTAATATGGACATTAGGTTGATTACCTGGAACTGTAGGGGCCTCCGCCAACCATTGAGGCGGGAGGATATTTTCTTCCACTTGAGAAGAACAAATGCTGACCTTTGTATCCTGCAAGAGACCAACATTTCTACGCCACGGGACCGCAGCTTGGCCCAACGGGCGTGGACTTGGGGTCCCTCAGTATGGTCATTGACCGAAGGAACCTCCGGGGGATTGGCGATTCTCTTCTTCTCCTACTCAAAGTTGAAGGTTGGGAGGGTGGTTGAGGCCGCTCCTGGTCATCTGTTGATTGTGGACCTTGACTTGCGGGACCCCAGCATGAAAACAATCGCTAAATATAGGTTATGTGCTGTTTACGCGCCGATCCGGAAGAGGGAAAGGCTGCCACTGTGGGAGATCCTAAAAGATCATACAATGACGAACCGAACCCTCTTGGTGATGGGAGATTTTAACGTTCGCTCAGAGCAAGCAGATCGTATTGACCTCCGTAGGCCGCAGGCGTGGCAAAGTAAACCCTTGACGGTGGAGGAGAAGCTCCTCAGAACTTTTCTGATGGACAAGAAGTTATTGCAAGATTCTGCGCTTCACGTCCCCAACCATTTAGATTACTTACCTACCCATCATAGGGCGCTCTTCCATCGTCGCCATGTCCTTCCGGTTGGATCCAAGGCTACCTACTTTCACCCGCTGGTCATGAGTAGACTTGACAGAATTTGGGTTCCTTCCTCGTTGAAGCCGCATGATTGTGTCTTGATGGTCAACCTGTGGTCTGACCACGTTCTCGTGGAGGTGACACTGGGAGTGTGGGACAACGGTGGCATGAGGCGGGGGAGATCTCGATGGATACTGCGGGACAAGGATGTCCAACTTTACGGACTACAGAGGGAGATTATTTTAGCCCTGGAGCTGCGCCGGAGAGTGAAGGCAGACACGGACCCGCTGCGCTGGTGGGACGAGACGAAGAAGTCCATTTGAAGCTTTTGCACCTGGGCCCGGAGGGCGGGGCTGACGAGAGAAGTGCGGGATTATCACCTTGCCGTGCAGAACATCTTAGCGACCCGCTGGAAGGTAGCGACAGGGCTGCCTCACGACGCCGTCAAGTATCGGAGAAGCCAACAGGTGGTCAGGGACTACCGTAGACTTCAGCGCAAGAAACAGACGGCTGACAGGATGGCCTCTTCCTCTGGTCCCATCATCAGGAGAGGAGAATGGGAGAAGGACCGTGTGTCGTCGGTTCATCAGGCGTTGCAGGGTCTGCGGATGCGGCCGGAGGAGGTGCGCCATTCGATTCCCGGGACTCTGTCGGTGATATCCGCCTTCTACGGTGATCTCTATGCCGCTCGAGAGCAAGATCCTCGGCAGGACAACGAATCTCCGTACTTGGCTGACATTTTGGCGGATCGTGAACCCCTAGATGAGACCAAGACTGACGGTCTACTACGCCCCATCACGAAGGAGGAGGTCATCGATGCGTTGGCAGTCGGGAGGCGAACATCGACCCCCGGACCGGATGGCCTGCCGTACGGGATGTATCGGCACCTGCTGGACTACTTTGTGCCCATCCTCGTCGAGGTCTTTAACTGCATCCTGAAGGATCGGAGGGTCCCGGGGAGTTTTCTGGAGGGCATCATGATTCTCCTGTATAAGACTGGGGATCCGACGCTGGTGACTAATTGGCGACCTTTGACTCTTAATAATATTGATTATAGGATCTTTACGAGAATTCTAAACACCAGACTGAAGGGGATTGCACACCTCGTAGTGGATCCGGGACAGACCAGCCAGTCACAAAATGAGTCATACAGCTTGTCTCTTCCGCCAGATTTTCCAGACCGTCTGGGAGAAAGGGAGGAAACCATATCTGCTGCAACTCGATCAGCACAAAGCCTTCGATATGGTGGACCAGACCTACCTGTGGGAAGTTCTTCGCAGGCTCGGGATTCCGGAGCGGCTGGTGGCGGTCTTCCGGACCCTCTATACTGGGGCTCGCGTCTACCCTTATGCACGAGGAACCTCCGGCGCTCCTATTTCAGTGACCAGGGGAGTGAGACAGAGGTGTCCCTTGAGTCCTCTTTTATACGTGTTGTCGCTGGAGCCGTTCCTTCGAGCGATCCGGAGGGACGTTGCCATCCAGGGATTGAAGCTGGAGAGTGCACTCGATGTCCGCATTACGGCGGTGGCCCACGCAGATGACATCTACTGCTGGCTATCGGGTGAGCTGGATCTCGGTAGGGTTCGGGAACATCTGAACGCGTACCAACATGCTTCCGGAGCTCGAATCAATGGAGAAAAGAGTAAATTGTACACCCTGGACGGAGGATCGGAGACGATCCGAGTTCGTTCGTTGGCCCCCGAGAGCACTGGATCGCGGGGAGGAGATGCTGACGCAGAGTCAGACCCATTGGACCGCGTGAAGATCCTTGGAGTGCTCTTTAGCCTGCGGCCGGGAGGATGGTGCGAGAACTGGGAGGATTGGGGCCGGAAGGTGGAGGAGCGCCTCTTGAGGTGGAAGAGCTGGCGATTGAGTACGGCACAGAAGGTAACCTACTTCAACATCTACTGTATACCTGCCGGAAATTACCTCGCCGGAGTCTACCCGCCCACCGCAGATATCATAAAGGCGATTTCCACGAAACTATATAGATGGGTCCTCGGAATGGCAACTTTTCCTCTTGCGAGGACGGTCGTGCAGAGACCTTGTGTCGAAGGGGGCTTGGCGCTTCTGGATATCGAGCTTTGGTTCCTCGCCAAGTTCCTCTCCTTCAACTGTGGGGCCATGTGCCGTCCGGCCGGACTCTCGGAAGATAGTGGTGGAACCTCGACAGAGTCGATGGCTCGTGAAGCCTTTCGGAGGACGTGGGCCGAAACCTTTTGGGGTCGGAGGTGGTGGGTCGACGGATTGCGTATTCCCCGACTGACCCAGCGCATCAAGTGGACACTCCCGGATTTTGTGGCGGAGGTGGTGACTTCTGTCCAGAGACGACGCATTTTAGCGGAGGAGGTTCGGAGGTCTCTCCGGCAACACCCTGACTCTACGGGCCATCTCTATTGGCACCTCTTCCGCAAATTTAAAACTGAGCCATACGACTGGGGGCAGAAGGGTAAAGCATCGCTTTCAGAATACCTACGTGACCAGGTCTTTCCCATTCCGACCTTCGCGGACAAGGCGATCCCTTTCGCGCTCCGGGACTTACGCTGGAGGGGGTATCATCAGATTCTCAACGTCGGCTCGAAGAAAAAGACGGTGAGGGATCGGGACCAGATGGTGTGTCAACGCCCGGATTGCGCGGCTGGCAACGCTACGGGGATTCTGGAGACCTTCGAACATGTCCTGAAGACCTGTCTGCCCGCTCGACGGCTCTGGGGGATGGTCGGACGCACCCTGGGATGGCCGTACCTGAGTAGTCAGGATTGGGAGACCCTCGCCTCAGGTCTGGAGCCGGAAGCCGGTTACGGTGCGCCGGGGGAACCATGGCCTTGTCCTGAAGAACGTCGGACCCCACAGGCGGGAATCACGGCGCTCTCCCGGAGATCTACGAGAAAACCACCCTGGGCGGTGGTCCGTCTCTTGAACCTTATCGTTATCCACATGACCCTTCGGGACCACAAAGCCGAACTTCACTCGCGGACGGCTACACCCGCTCGAGCTTCGCTCCAGTATGTCATGGACTATATACAGAAAGTAGTCTCTTGGGAGCGCCGGCATATGAAACCGGCCCCTTTCCGTAGTCGTTGGAAATGGTTCAATTCGGTTAACCCACCTGTACCTTGAGAGGTCTTTCCTTTTCCCTTCGAGATTCGTATCTGATTGTCCATGTTCCCTACCGGTTGTTGACTTTTGCCGTCGACTGGTATTTTCTTATTTTCTTATTTAATTTACTTAATCTATAAATTTTAGTGTTTCTTTACGTTGCTTTGTGAATTTCACGTAAAACCCGTTGAGCGAACTGATTGATGTTATGTATCTCCTCATATAGAAACAGAACGGATTCGCTACCCTTCTAAGAGATACCGATGCTGTTGGGATTATTAGACAAGACAGAAGGGAGCTGTGGATCATAATGTTCTTTGCGACGCTGGCAGTTCTTTTTGTTACCGTTTTTGTGGGGATTTCCATCTATTTTTGGTGGGTGTCTGGGAACCTTTGATTTTGTTTAGATCTTTTCAATTTTGTAATGTACCTGGATTTTCATGTTAATTGATATCGGAACTGTTATAAGTTGTATTTTGTAACCGGAACATTTCCAATTTCTTAAGTCTTGTACCTTGTCTTCGGACATGCACGGATGTATCGAAATATGTATGCCTTTGGGCTCCGTTTTGTATATCTTGTTGTATAGTATGCCTTGTTGCATTAATTGCTAAATCTTGTATATATTTGTATTTGTACTTGTATTTAGATAGCTTTGATCTTTGTATTTCACAAAAATTCAATATGTTTTTCAAAATATGTTCTTTAAAACTTATGCTATACAACACACTGCAGAACCTACCTCAATTAGACTTACCTCACTGACATTACATACTTTTATATGTAGAGTTACTTAGGATATGAACTTGTATGTTCTTAGGTTAAATTTTGTATGTACTTAGATATGGTTATATTATGCTATGGTGTTTCAAAGGTTATGGATTTGTATCATTTTGTATTGTATTTGAAGTCATTTATGACTTTGTTGTGGTTATGTAGAAAGGTTAATTTTAAATAAAAAATCTATTTTCCTAAAAAAAAAAATCTATTTTCCTGACCCGGACCCGGACCCTGACCCTAACCCTAACTGTGTCCTAACCCTAACCCTAAATCCTAACCCGAACCCGAACCCTAACCCTCTAACCCCCTAACCCTCTAACCCCCTAACCCTAACCCCCTAACCCTAACCCCAACCCCAACCCCAACCCCACCCCTAACACCTAACCGTAACCCCTAACCCCTAAACCTAACCCTAAACCTAACTCCGCAGAAGAGGTCTCCGCCGCGCTCCTGGTCGGAAAACGATCCTCGATGCCGGGACCGGACGGCCTCACCTACGGTCTCTACAGAGACCTAAAAGAATACTTTTTGCCGCTCCTGACGGAAGTCTTCGATTACATCTGGCAGACGAGAAAGGTCGGGAAGAGCTTCCTACAGGGGATCATGATTTTTCTGCACAAGGGCGGGGACCCGACGCTCATGACGAATTGGCGGCCGATCACCCTGAATAACGTCGACTATCGCATCCTCGCTAGAGTGATAAACAACCGCCTGAAGAGGCTCGCCCACAAACTCGTTTCGCCGGGCCAGACCAGCGCCGTCCCGGGCAGACGGATGACCCTCATGGTCTGCCTGTTACGTCAGATCTTCCACGAGACCAGAGTGGACCGAGGGAAGCAGTGGCTCCTACAGCTCGACCAATCCAAAGCCTTTGACATGGTCTACCGGGACTATTTGTGGAAGGTGATGCTGAAACAGGGCATCCCCAAGGCGGTGGTGGAGGTGGTGAGGACCCTCTACGACGGGGCGACTATCTCCCCCTACATCCGCGGGAGTCTGGGCAGGGCTTTCCCAATGACGAGGGGCGTGTGTCAGGGTTTGTCCCCTCAGCCCCCTCCTACACGTACTCTCGCTGGAGCCCCTCCTCCGGGCGGTCCGAGCAGACGGACATCTCCGCGGGGTCTCCCTGCGCTCCTTTCCGGACATCAGGCTCATTTCGATGGCGCACGCCGACGATACCTACTTCTGTCTCAGAGACGGTGGAGACCTGGGGAGGATCAAGGACCACCTCCGTGAGTTCGAAGGGGTGTCCGGGGCGAGAGCCAACGAAACGAAGAGTCGGATCTTCATCCTGGACGGCCTGTCGGAGAGCATCACGGTGCGCCCTATGACGTCCGCCCGCGACCCATCCGCAGAAGGGGACGGCCCGAAGACCGTGGAGACGGTAAAGATCCTGGGGATCTCCTTCGGGATGGCCAGGGAGGCCTGGAGAGGCAACTGGTCGGCCTGGCGGGACAAGGTGGAGAACCGGCTGCAGAGATGGAAGGACTGGCGCCTGACGACCGCCCAGAAGATCGTCTACTTTAACACGTACTGCGTTCTGGCCGCGAACTACCTGGCAGGCGTCTACCCCCCTTCCCTGGAGATGATGAAGACGGTCACCGCGCACCTATACAAATGGGTGTTGGGCATGGCTACCTTCCCGCTCGCCCGGGTAGTGGTTCAGCAGAAGAATCGGGAAGGAGGTCTGGGTCTTCTGAACCTGGAACTATGGTTCTTGGCGAAGTTCCTGTCCCTGAACTGCGAGGGGATGTTACGCCTGGAGAGGAACGCGGACGAATCGCCGGAGGAGAGCCTGCCGTGGCGCCTTTTCCGAGACAGCTGGTCCTGGACGAGATGGGGGAAGAGATGGTGGGAAGAGGACCTCCCGATCACCTGTCTGACGGCATCAAGGCTGCCCTCCCGGACTTTGTAGCAGAGGCCGCGACCGTCATCCAGCGGCACCGGGTGTGTGCTCGAGACATCCGAGAGGCGTCCCGGAGCCGGCCGGGCTCGGTGGGAACCTTGTACTGGATGCTCCTCAAGCGCCTCAAGACGGACCCCTACGACCAAGGACGGAGCGCCAAGCTCTCGCTATCCGCCTACCTCAGGGATCAGGTGTTCCCGCTGGCCAACTTCGAGGACAGATCCATCCCCTACGCCCTGAGGGACCCGAGATGGCGCCTCTACCACCAGATCCTGTACATCGGGGCGACGAAGAAGGTTCCCGCGGGACGACTGGAGGTCCTCTGCCAACGGGTCGGATGCCCCGAGGGGACGGGCCCGGGCGTGCCGAAAACCATGGAGCACGCCATTAAGATGTGTCCGCCCGTGGCGCGCCTTTGGAAAGCGGTGGCGAGGTCTCTGGGATGGCCCTTTCTCGTGAACCAACACTGGGAGACTCTGACCTCCGGGCAGGAACTGCAGTCGGGCTACGGGGCGCCCGGGGAGCCCTGGCCGAATCCGCATCGGGACCGGGGGCCGGCGAGACCACGAGCGTCGGGTGCAGCGAAGAAGAGACCCCCCTGGTCCATTGTACGGCTGGTGAACCTGATCACGATCCACACCATTTTACGGGATCAAAGAGCTGAGTTGTGCTCCCGGGTGGCGAGTCCGTCGCAGAGTGGTCTCCGATACGCCCTGGACTATCTCTCGAAGGTGAGGGCGTGGGAGCAAAGGCACACTAAGGCGACCCCCTTCTCCGTCCGCTGGGCTTGGTACAGGGAGACCAACCCCCCTGTACCGTAGATCGGGTGGGCTGTTTCGTGGGCACCCCGCACTGTGCTATCGATAGGTACCTGAACGGCCATTAGGAATCTCAGTTTAGCCTCCTTTCCTTTATTTTAGGGCCATCGCAGAAACCCATACTCCAGAGAAGTTCCGAGAGTTTCTCAGACGGAGATCAAACTTCTCATTGCCATGACAGCCGTTGCCGTAGTGTTCCTCTTCGCTGGGATACTGATTTATCTATGGTGGGCCCTCGCGGGTGGTTTCCCTCTATAGGTACCTCCCCCTCAGGTTCAGCAAGAGTGTTCTACCTGTTCAGCCATGTAGCATTATAAGCGTTATAAGCTATAAGTCATGAGTTATAAGGTATAAGGTATAAGTTGTGTTTGGCACCCTGTATTTGTATCACCTGTTATCCTTATAGTTGTACTTGTACTTAAATTGCACCTTGTATCTGAACTGTATTTACATCTTGTACCTGTACTTTGAATTGCATCTTGTACCTAAATCGTATTTTGATTTGTGGGTTTTGTACTATCTGTATTTAGGTATTGAGACGGATGAATTCACATGTACTTTGTTTGTTTGCATACATGCACAACCTGTAATCTGAATATCACATTTATCCTTTGTTCTTGGTATTTACACTGAACAATTGTAACTTGTTTTTTTTTGCCTTCTGTATTGATCTTTGTATTTGATCTTTGTATTTGATCCTTGGTTTTGTATTTGAGCACGTTCGCTCTGTAGTTATGTAGAATGGTTTATTTAAAATAAAAAATCTATTTTCCTAAAAAAAAAATAAATCTATTTTCCTAACCCTAACCCTAACCCTTAACCCTAACCCTACCCCTACCCCTACCCCTAAACCCTAACCCCTACCCCTAAACCCTAACCCTAACCGTAACCCCTAACCCCTAACCCTAAGCATTGCTCGGTTTTTTGACTTTTAAAGCTTATTCTTCATCTTTTTCGACAGAATTTCCGATAGGTGTGCCTTTCTGAAGAAGGCCCCCATCGACTGATCAAAGAATGGAGCCCCCCCCCGGCTGGGGGGACCCCCATATTGTGAAAGACCTTTCTTCCATTGAAATGAATGAGGAATTTCTGCTGAGTCACTCCCCATTGGGAACAATGGGAGAGGTTTTTCTATTACAGCCTGAAGGCCTGCAAGGCCTGGAGGATGCAGGGACTTCAGAACCTTTTTCAATGGAGAACCCGCAACAGATGGGTCAAGGCGACAACCCAGGCACCTCTCTGACTCTAGGCGACACCCCTTTTTCAACTCCCCAGGAAACGGTAGGAGAAAACCAATCTTCTGTTATTAAAACTTCTCCAGTTTCTCTTATCCCCTGTGAATTGCCGGAGGCTTTTCTTGAGCCTATTGAGGAGTCTTTAAGCCCAAGTTTCCCAATACTACCGCAAATCAACATGCCATCTTTAGATAAAGATGTGATACTGGGGAAATATATGGAGGGAAACCCTTAAGGAGGGACAGGAGGCCTCCCTTTTCACCATCCCTAATGAAAGTAAAACGTTGAATCGGTTGCAGAAAACCAGTGTGTCAGTGAGAAGGTTTGTTAAAGGCTGCTTTACAAGCACACCCATTAAAGGCACCTCAATGGACTCTAGCGGTGAAGATAGTTTCTTGGACAGTCAAACCAGAGGCACTCAGACCAAAGCCTCTGACTGGCACAGTACTTACGAGGAACATCTTCAAATGGAGATGGGCCTAGTGAAATCCCCACGGTCCCGGATGGATCCTGTAGAGTTGAATACTCTCGATCTGAGTATCGAGAGGTGCACATAGCTGGACGGACCTGTGTACCCTTTTCTCCCATTCAGGACCCCGGCTAAGAAATTGAAATGCGCCAAGGTACTGTGGTTCAGCTGCAGTCAGTTGTAAAGTCAGAGTTAATACAGGAGGACTTTGGGTCCTTCTTACACCAAAAGCAACCCCTACCAGAGCACAATGTGGATTTTTCTCAAGGGAGTGAAATTAAACCCGAAGACGGAGTTTTACCACAAGACCAACTCCGTCTTCTATGTGATCAACTGTGCCAGATATCCCAGCACATTAGATATAATGAGACCACGATGAAAGAGTTGGACACTAAAATTGTAATGAGTGCTGATCCTATACAGATGCAAGACTTAACAAGCCAAAGAATGAGGATTCAAGATAACACTCAGAGACTCCATCAACAATCAGCCCAATTAACGCAGCAGATAGTCCTTTTTGAAGACCGGCAGATGGGACGGGGAATTGCCACCAACGAATCCACATCTCAGATAAGTCAAAACTTCCCGGAAAAGGAAGACAAAGATGATAAAGAGAAGGACAAGATTGAGATGGAGGGAGAAGAAACGGCTATGCAAACATCGGAGGAGCCGCAAGTTGTAGAAAACCTCCATTCATTGACTAATCCTCCTGACTCTCACACAGAATCCTTTTCTCCAGATAACTATCCACCAAAAAGACAAAAGCAAGAGAGCAACGGAGACATGAGAGAACAGGTGAGACATGGAGCAAGGGCAGAGGCGGCGAAGATGCCATTTACTCCCCGCTATCGGCTCTCCTCCCCAACGGAAGAATATATGGAAGACATACTAGGAGACATTATCCAACAGGGAAGGGATGACGAACCAGTCAACAAGAGCTTTCATGACACTACAACTGATTCTGCCTCCAGTCTCTGCCCGCAACTAAGAAAGGAACACGGGGAACTCGGGAAGCCCGCTTGATGAAGGCTTGGATTGCGATTAAATGTGGACCGATGACAGAGGGCCTCAAGTTACTATTGCCAGAAGAACTGAACAAACTAGATCTGGCAAAATTTTAGGGTTTCCCTTTGACGCATATAGCTCTGCCGGAAGCACCAACGATTGCCCTAAACAAACGAAATACTTTATGCTGGACCTCTTAGAGAAGTTCAAACCTATTCTGATGGGTTTCATGCGGAGGAGTGAACATCAAACTCCAAAGTTCATAGACCAAGTCATCTACGCACGGTCTCTCTCTTTTAACATTGTGGATCGACTTGTGCCAAGGATTAAAATGAAAATTTTATGTGATGCAAAAGAGAGAGGAGGCCTACAACTACCAAATCTAAGATTGTATTATGATGCCGTCTGTTTAACATGGTTGGAACAGTGGATTAATCTGGAGAACAAGAAGTTATTGGCCCTGGAAGGGCATGATAACAAATTTGGATGGCATGCATATTTATGGTATGGAAAAGTAAAAATGGATAAATTTTTTAAACACCACTTTGTAAGACAATCACTGTTCGAGACATGGATGAGATATAGAAAATTCTTCTCTGAAGAAAGACCACTTTGGATTGTACCAGCTGAAGTGATCAATCCATATTCAAGAAACCAAGGACTAGACTGGCTACCTTATAAAAATCTTTTAAAATCTGAAGGGAAAAATTTTGTGTTAAAAGACAGATTTGATGTTGAATTTGAATATGATTGGTTGAAGTATAGACAGATTTATGATTTATTTAAGACCAATAAAAGAGAATATGGTTTTAGAGAAAAGAATATTGAAATTGAAACTGTATGGCTTGAGAAAGGAAAAAAAATGATTTCTAAACTGTATAAGGTTCTATTGAAATGGTATACGGAGGATGAAGTTGTAAAAGAGCAAATGATAAAATGGGCGGTAAATGTTAATACAGAGATATTAATGACATCTTGGGAATACTTGTGGAAAAAGTCAATGAAAATTTCAACTTGTGTAAATGTTAAAGAGAATTGTTATAAAATGATGTACAGATGGTATATGACGCCCAAAAAAATTGCTATCATAAATGAAAGTATGTCTAACAAATGTTGGAAATGTAAGAAACATGAAGGGTCTTTTTACCATATGTGGTGGACATGTGATAAAGCAGTAAAGTATTGGACAGAGATCCACAATGAGATACAAAAAATTTTGAATTGTACTTTTAAGAAAGACCCACAGATGTTATTGTTAGGTCTTAAAATGGAAGAAATAAATGTAGCCAAGAGAACACTATTATGGTACTTGACTACAGCAGCAAGACTGACTTTTGCTCAATGTTGGAAACAAGATAAAGTACCTGAAACATGGGAATGGATTAAAAAACGTTGTTTTTGGCGGAAATGGACAAGTTAACAAGAAAGTTAAACAACGAAGAAGATGAAACTTTTTTTAAAGATTGGAAAGACTTTCAAAAATATCTGTTGAAAAATTGGGACATTAAAAGTGGTTTGATTAGCTTTGACAGTTATTAAGAAGAAATGGAAAGAGAATTAGACTTGTATTGTTACCGTTAGTAAGAGAAAATAAGTTTAGAAGCAACTGTAATAGAATAAGAGAGATATTAATGGGGTTGGAGCAGTGCTGGAAGCCTGATGTGGGGGGGAGAAAGGGAAAAAAGAAAAATGGGTATGTATTGCTATGTTTAAATTGTATGAACTTGTGATATATCCAATAATAAATTGTATTTACAAAAAAAAAAAACATTGTGGATCGACTTGTAATAAGAAGGAAGGTCCGGACATCTCTGGGTACTTACCCATTCTGGTTATCTGAGAGGGGTCTCGCAACGTTATTGAATGATCTCCTTACTTCCTGGGAGTCTCAACCTGGGGATGGGGAGACCGATATCTGTGACGTTTCAGAAAATCATCGGAAGGAATCATCGAGAGATGAGTGTGCTAGGTGGTGCCAGCAAGCCCTTCAATTTTTGAAAATCAGAGTAGACAGGTTAAAGTCCGAAGAAAAACAGCAGCAGAGACAGCAAAAGAAGAAGATGACCTCTTTCACCACAACCGGTCGAAAGACCACAACACCACAGAAAGGAGACCGACACGCATCAGTGAAATATCCGGTGATCGTCCCGGCCATATTCCGAGGCGACAACAACCAGAGAATGCCACAGAGGGCCGATGGCGATGTCATCGACACCCCAAAGCAACGATCAGAGGAAGGACAGAGAGACGGTACCTGGACGACGGCTGAAGGATGGCCTTCGGGATCTCCTGAACCCTCCACACCATCTAAGTCGAGAAGGGCCCTTTCCTTTGGTCAGGGGGACCTTGTATCCCGAGGTCCCCTGCAATCCGGTGAAGGACAGAGCCGATCGCGAGATCAACAGGGAGGGGGTTCTTTGGGAAAGGGAGGCACAATGACGGTGGGAGCGGAGGGAAGGGTGTTAGAGAAAGTGACCCCTCAGGGTAGCTACAGAAAATCTCCCTTTGAGGATTTCTCTGGTGTAGAAACCTTAAGTAGTGGTGAGAGCGAAGGAGAAGGAGACGCATCCGATGAGGCTAGTGTAGTGCAAGTTTTTTCTTCAGGAGAGGAGGAGGGGAGGGGAGGGATCTGGGAGACCCGGGGAAGGGAAAGGAAAAGGGAACGGTCAGAAAACTGTTATTCCTGATCAGAAATATATGTTAACCTGGTTCAGTACTATTAAGACCCCTGTTCTGTCAGATGTTCCTTTGTCTCCTTCAACAGCTCCAACCGCTCAAATCGAGCAATCGTCTGGGTCTCGAGGGGAAGGGGAGATAGAGATTGATATTTTGATGATGGCGGAAAATACTCTGACTGAAACTGTAATAGAAAAGGACGCTAATCCCGATGAGAATGCCGATCAGAAAAAGGAAAGCGATCCGGTTTCCCTGCCTCAACCCTGGCAAACCCCTCTCCCTCAGAGGCATGGCAAGAAACGTAAGAAGTACTCCGATACCCCGATGAGGCCAACGGTGACAACATCTAACCCCCAAAGATCCGAGTTGGGGCAGACTCTTCTTCCCACGGACAGATTTGGAGAGACCATCGTGATTGGGGGTTAGCCATGTGTAAGTCAACCTCTAGGGAACTTACCACCCGTAAACCCTCCCGTGGGATGCTCTGCTCTTCCACGCAACAGCTTTTCGAGAAATGTCAATGTAAATGCCAATGTTAATGTTAATGTTAATGTTAACGAAATGGATGACTTGATGTTTGTAGAGGCAATGAAAGTCAGTGGGGGGAGGGCAAAGGAGTGCCTACTGAGGATTGCTTTGTGGGTCAACGAAATAAATCCAAGGTCCCCTGAGGTTCGAGTTCGGCCGGGGGGGTGAGGGAAAAAACCACACGACAGAAGGTATTTGAAGAGAAGGGAGGGATACCAGACGGGTGGGAAAAACAAGGAAACCCCACTCGGAAATCCCAAAAACCTCCTCAAAGATAGGCCCACATATGACCCCGGTGAGCTCCTCGCACATGGTCGGACCAATCGAGGCCCCCGCTTTAGGCGTTCTCCCCGCACCCCTCGACTTGACCGGGCCAACAGTTTCTTCTACCCCTGCCCCACCACCTCAGCATAAATCTTATTCTCAGATCCTCAGGGAGGGAGGGACCGGGGCGGGACAAGGAGGTAGAGGTGCTCGAGAGGAGCCCGGAAAGACACCTAAGGAGCAGCCACGTTGGGTTCTCAATTATGATAAACAACAGAAAGAGGACGAGGAGTTTTTAGAAGAGTATTTTACGGAATGGGGGGAAGTAGAAGACCCAGACCCCCGGCAGAGATTCGTGGTCCGATTTCGATATAAACGGTTGGACCAGGAAAAAATGATGGAAGACTATGTCATAGAGACGCTGCTTTTAGATGGTCTTCAACTCCCCAAAGAGGAGATCTTAGCGGTCATAATGCCCACGGGACTGAGGAAGACAGACGTTTGTCTTGTTTCGGAGAGGGCTTACCAAAGACTTTGGAATAGAATCAGGTTCGTCTTGAAGCGGAACTCTGCTCTCTTCCAAGATTATGACATCATCCTGCTTTTCCGGGGAGAGTCGAGGGTACTCACGATTTCCTTCCGAACCACCAACATCCCGGAAGAAGATGTCGAGACCTGGCTTGGACGATATTGTACCATCTTAATGCCCCCGAAGAAAAGGCTGAACCAGTGGGGGCTGTGGGGAGGGGAATATAAAGCAGTGGTTTCGCTCTGTAGAGACAGAAGGAGTAACCTCCGGCACCTCCCCAAATACTTTTTTCTCGGAGATGACCATGGGATCACGCGGTACAGCGGTCAGCCCCCAGCTTGCTTCCAAAGCGGGGGCTACGACCACATCAGACAGTTTTGCACCACCCCGCTCTGCGCCTCGTGCGGAAAGCACGGCCATAGCAGCGTGCATTGCGAGACGGGTATAACCTGCAACCTGTGTCAAAAACAAGGACATGCTTACCTCCTGTGTCCAGATGTGTATTATAATAGATGTTTCCCCAGGGTCTATCAGAGAATCAAAGCATCTCACCTCCACCCTCACGCCTCCAAAAGCAACGCCGACGGGGAAGAGACGCTCGCTTCTACCCCTGCTGTGATGGACACGGTTGTTGCCTTGGAGAGAAAGGGAAACCGTAAGGAAACACAAGATCAGCATGGAGGAGATCAGGAGTGGACACAAGTAGAAAGAACTAAGAAGAAGGGACCCAGGGGACAAGTCCTACAAGGGGTATATCGTCCAGCATGCTGTCCCGACAACAACCATTTTGGTCCCCTTACCGTGGAGGAAGATTCAGAAGAGGCCATGGAAGTGCTACAAGGTGAGAATCAACCCTCGGAGACCTCAGAGGTCACGAAACCACAAGAACGGAAACAACGAGAGAAGGGGAACAAGAAAACAAAATCGAAACCAGTACCTCCCAAAACAAAATACTTCACCATTGAGGACATGACGGTAGAGGAACTTGAGGCTCTGATTGCGGAAACCAGGACCGCTTTCAAAGAGATCGATCGCAAATGCGAAGCGTTGGGGATCCGACCCATGGAGCTCCTCCTGAAATCCAGGGAACCTCAGGAGGGACCCGAGGTAGCGGAACACCGACATTTAGCACAACGGAGAAAGTTCCTCCGGGACAGAGTCACGATTCTTCAATGTGAACGAGGAAAACGGGTGACAGAGGAACCCAAAGAATCACATGGAATGGAAACAGAGGAGGATAAAAAGGAAGAGGGAACGAAGGAGAGGGAGCCGGAGCCGGAGGGAAACTGAGGAAGAGAGGGAAATGGAAGTAGAGGAGACGCCGGGGGGAACCCCGCGGACCCGTCCTCATCAGAGATGACGGAAGATATCGGGAGGAGCTGAGGGCCAACAAAGTATCCCCCCTAATCAGGAACAGTTCCAACTAGAACAGCTCCTCCAATTGCAGTTTGCAGTTCTGTTTCTGCCTGAAGTCTTTGAATACGAATACAATTTGCAGTTCTGTTTCTGCCTGAAGTCTTTGAATACGAATCTCCAGCATACGAAGAGCCTGTTGACACCAATCCATCCAGGCCTTCGATGACATCTCTGTCTGCCATTCTCCCATCTGGTCATAGATGTCGATAATGTCCACTGCCGGTTGATTCTTCCAAGCCTGCAAAATATCTTGCAAAAGGGTCACCAATCCTTGTTCGGAGAGCCATAGAGGGTAACTCCCCACAGATGTGCGGGCTTTCCGTCCGATGACCAGACGATCAATTATGCTAATAGTCAGAGACCTAGCATATATAACACTATGAATTTTACAGTACGTTCTCTCTTTCTGGTCAAGAAGTCCATAAGGATGGGTTTAAACTGATCTAAGACTCCTAACATAATCCTTGCTTCTTTTATTGAGGGCTATTGGGGGGGGTGCATCTGGTAATGCCACATGTATCATGATAAATCCACAAAATTTGGCCAAATCTAATTTAGTAAGTTCCTTCGGGATCAATAAGTTGAGACCTTCCATCGTTGGTAAATTCTTAATCTTGACCCATGCTTCCATCAGTCTAGTCTCCCTAGTTTCGTATGACCCCTTAGTGGTTCCTTTAGCCGGAGTAGACTGTGGGCTAGAGTAGGTTGGTGTATGATGCTCCGTGGGAGTGTCATGTGTCATCTCACTCGCCATTTTTCTGGGGTGAAGACGACACGATTTTAATATTCGTTCTGAGGAAAGTGATCAGATCAATACCCAAACTACCGACAGGACTAATTTGAAACCACTCATGGTGGAAGAAAGGAAACTTAACGGTCTTCTGAAGGACACACTCCATCTCACTGACTCTGGACTTAGGACTCAAGGACTTTTGGACTATCTTCCTACCCATCATAGGGTAACCTTCCAGAGAAAATTCCAGGTAGATTTAGGCTGTAAGATGACCTACTTCCATCCATTAGCAGTGAGCCGACTAGACCAGATATGGACACCGTTAGGCCTCGTCCCCACCAAATGTCGGATTCTCGTTAACCCATGGTCGGATCACGCCATGCTGCACATCTCCTTTGCGGGACATCCTGAGGGAAAGAGACAGATGCCTCGCTGGCAACTTAGAGAGGCGGATCTTCAAACCTTCCGAATGGAACCAGAAATCATCATGGCCATAGAACACCAGAAACGGCTTAAACCAGGGATGGATCTCTTGGAATGGTGGGAAAGACTTAAAGTGGCCATAAAATTCACCGCCATGAGAGCTAAACGGGTTCACACCACTTATGAGCTGACTCATTATCATCGAGCGATACAAAACGTCCTGTCGGCCAGGTGGAAGATGGACAAAGGTCTTCAGGTAGACAACGATCGTTTACGACGCAGTCAGGAGACCATTAAGAAATACCAACTTCTTCAGCAACAATGTCGGAACTTGTCCCGGGTGGCCAGGGCCTCGGGTCCACTGATCCAGAAAGGCGAATGGCAAAAAGATCGACTACCACGTGCTCGTCAAACCTTATCAGCAATAAGGGAAACATCATCTGAGGAACCGATGAGGGATGTAGCTGGGATAGCGGAAGTGGTGTCAAATTATTATCAGAAAGTTTATGCGACACCTGGAGACCCCCAGATGTAGCTTATATTCAGGCGTACCTGGAAACTACATTAGGAAAAAGACAACTGTTACAGCAGGAAGACCTGAAGGGTCTCTCCGAACCATTCACAGATGGAGAACTGTATCAGGCTCTCAAGGTAGGAAAACGTAGCTCTACACCAGGACCTGATGGACTCCCTTATAGTCTTTATAGGAACTTGAAGGAGTACCTGATCCCGACCCTAACTGAAGTTTTCAACGTGATGTTGGAGCGCATGAAAGTAGGGCATAGCTTTCTAGAAGAGATAATGACACTGCTGTACAAGAACGGGGATCCTACTCTGATTGCCAATTGGAGACCTATTACCGTTAACAACATAGATTATAGGCTTCTCACCAGAGTGATTAATAACAGGCTGAAAAGGGTGGCAGAAAGACTCATGCAAGTCGGTCAAACGAGCTCAGTACCCGGCCAGAGAATGGCACACACCACCTGCCTCTTTAGTCAACTCTTTGACCGGCTACGACGGGAGAAGGATCACCTGTTTCTGTTACAATTGGATCAGAGTAAAGCTTTTGATCGAGTGCTTCATCACTACCTTTGGTCGGTCTTAAGACATCATGGGATACCTGAATCCCTGATTGGCCTCGTCCAAGCTCTGTACACAGGCGCTCGTGTGTTCTCAAACATCAAAGGTAATATGGGGACCCCTTTTTCAGTTTTCACTGGGGTTAGGCAGGGATGCCCTTTGAGCCCCCTGCTATATGTTCTCACCTTGGATCCTCTATTATGAGCATCTCATAGCGACTCAGTCCTTAGAGGGATGTCACCTCCAGGATGCCCATTACAGCGGATCTCCAGTTTAGCACATGCAGATGACTGTTATGTTCTCCTCTGAAGCCAAGAAGAGTTGCCAAGGGTAAAGAGTCATCTGGCTCGTTATGAACATATTTCCAGGGCAAGAATTAATTCCACCAAAAGCAAGATTTACAGCTTAGATGGGAAAACAGGAAATATTGACGTTATTCCCATGGTACCTGAAGAAGATGCCACTAACACGAGAAGTGATACGGGAATTTTATCTCTTAATGAACAAAATGAGGAAACAAGGCAGAAACGAACGCAAGTCCCATCAGTAAAGATCTTGGGATTTTTATTCACCTTGGATGCTAAAGGATAGAGGAAGAATTGGACGCTCTGGGAACAGCGTTCTCTGGGACAGCTGGAAAGTTGGAAACAATGGAAATTGTCTACTGCTCAAAAAATACAGTTTTTCACAACTTATTGTATTCCCGTGGGCAATTATCTTGTGACTATCTTCCCTCCCCCAGAGTTCACTATCAAAGTAATCGCCAAAGCAGTTTTTAAATGGCTTTTTGGGACAATCCACTTCCCTTTAGCCAAAGCGGTTATCTTGAGGAAACATAAAGAAGGGGGGTTAGGTTTACTGGAGATTGGGCTCTGGTTCCTTTCTCTCTTTCTCGTTTTCAACTATGGTACATGGAAATCAAATGCATCCACCTTCCCCACTCAAGAAGCATATACGAAAAAAATTTTCTTCGAGAGTTGGGACAGTACTAGATGGGCCCAGACATGGTGGAAGGAGGATTCTTTCCCAAATCGTTTAACACTACCCATGAAGAGAGGACTATCGGATTTCATGACAGAGGTGGCCAGAGGGGTCCAATTATATCGTATTAAGGCCTCCGAAGTAGCAGAGGTAGATCCGGGACTCAGGGGCTCTATAGGGAATTTTTACTGGACCACACTTAATCGCACCAAGTTGACCCCTTATGATCTTGGTCGCCGTTACAAAATTACATTATCATCATATCTCAGAGAACAAATTTTCCCTATCCCATCCTTTATCGATAAATCTATACCGTACTCGCTTAGAGACCTGCAGTGGAGAGCCTATCACCAGATCCTCCATGTGGGATGCACAAGATATGGAGTGACCGAAGACCAACAACGCTGCCCGAGAATAACATGCAAGAGTCTTAATCAGTCTGTTTTGGAGACCATTCCCCACGCAGTGAAAGAATGCATAGCGGTAAAAAGGGAATGGGCCGGGGTTGCTAGAGCTCTAAAATGGCCCTTTCTGATCTTTCAAACATGGGAAACCATCGTATCTGGCCTCGAACCGGAGTCTGGATATGGGAACCCGAGAGAAAGCTGGGGAACACAAGGAAGGGAAGCTGCTATTTCAAAAGGAAAAAAGAGAGACATCAAGACTCCTTGGTCTATTCTTCGCCTGGTAAACCTGATCTTCATTGATAGTGAGATGAAAAATAGGCGGCAGGAAATAAACATGACAACAGCGGTACCTTTATCAGAAACCATTTGTTATGTTACTACTTATCTGGCTAAGGTGCGTAGGTGGGAGGAGAGGTTTTTGAACCCTAAAATATGGCTAAATAGGTGGCGGTGGTATCAAGAAGTTAATCCTCCTGTTCCTTGAAAGGGATCTTTCTTATTCTTAGTTTTATATAAAAATGTCTTGATCAGTTATGGTTACACACTTTTATTTTTTTTATTTTTGTAGAAGCTCAAGGCTATACAGCATTATCACTGTATGATCATCCAGAGATTTTATTATGTTTTGGAATTACACTACTTGTGGTTGCAATAGGAATTATTGTTTACTGTACAGCTATGGGGCTGTGGAGGGTATGAATAAGCACACAATCGAGTATGAAAAGGTTAAAAACGTTAAAAGGTTAAAAAGTTAAAAGTTAAAATTTATAAAAGTTAAAAGTTAAAAGTTATAAAATTTATAAAATTTATAAAAGTTTAAAAGTTAATTTTCTGTTCTGTATTTTATATTTCATTTTATATTTCATATTTGATACTTTGTATTACGTATTATGTATTTTGTATTTGTATTCTATATTTTATATATTTTATACATTTTATTTATGGTATTTATGGTTGTAACCTGTACAACTTTTACAATTTTAAAGTTTTGTTTGTAGAAAGGTTATTATTAATAAATAAATCTATTTTCCTAAAAAAAAAAATATTATTTTCCTAACCGTAACCCTAACCCTAAGCAAAATATTTTAGGATAACATCCCTCCTTCCAGTTTACCCACCTCTTTTAACCAATTCTGGAAATATAAAATTGTAAATTTGGATTTCATGTACTGATGTAAGTAATCTCAAAATATGGCCACTCCAGAGTGTCATTACTTAAGAGTGGAATCCTGATTGCTAATCACCACAAAACTGTAGAAGCCTTGTCGACAGAAAGAACAACATGTTAAGTGGGGTAATTGGATTTGGAAAACTGGTCTAAGGAGATTTGTTAAATTATCTTTTGAATAAGTATGTATGTTCTGACAGCGGGGGAAACGGTAAATCTGTTATAAATAATAGGTATGACATAGAAATCTACTTTCAGTTTCACAGCTAAGAGAATACCAGCTATCTGAAGAAGCAGGATGTGAGCGCAGCACTGAAGCTAGCCGTGCATAGCTCCTACTCCTACAACACAGAATTCTTGTTTTCCAGCAGAACTTTGGCTCTCCTGAAGCATCTTATACAAAAGATTAATGAACTTTACTTGGATTTTGTCTTTTGTATTAAGTACTGTTGGATCCTAACCCTTTAAGAAATCATAAGAGTGTTTGAATTTGACAAATATTTGAATTGTTAAGAATTGTTAAAATTGTTTTGGATAATATATTCTTTCTACTTCTATTTGTAAGTTATGCATGGAGTGGTTGTGTTTTTATACAACAAAGAGACAACAGCAGCAGGTCTTGGAAATGTGGGCGCCACATCGGCGATGTCAGAACCAACCACGCAGGGGTGCCGCCCTCCGCCACTGGCTCTTTCACCATGCACCAACATGGCACCTCTAGGGGCACCTCGAGCAAGTACTGGGTGAGCCCCACCTTGCCGGGGATGCCAAGCACAACCTGTGGGCAGCAGGCTCATGGAGCGACACCGACGACCTTGACGAAGAGGACACAAAGAGGAAGAGCAGAGGGAGGATGAAGATTTCCTAGAGGAATTTTTTTTTACTGAAATGGGGGATACAGATGATCAGGATCCTAGTCAGAGAGATGTAGCTCATTTCAGATACAAGGGCCTGGATCCAGAGAAGCTGACCAAGGAATATACGATTGGCACACTCCCGCTGAATTCCCTAAAAGTACCCAAAGAGGATATCTTGGCAGTAATCATGCCCCCGGGGTTTAGGAAAACAGATGTTTGCTTAACTACTGAGAGGGCCTATCAGAGGTTAGGGGGAAAGATCAGAGAAGCACTCAGACAGTCCTGGTTTACTTGAGGATTATGACATCATTCCCCCCTTTAGAGGGAAAACAACAGTCCTTACATTGTCTTTTTGAATTACTAACATCCCAGAGGAGGACGTGGAGCTATGGCTCCAGAAACATTATAAAATTTTGATGCTTCTGAGGAAGAGATTCAGTCAGTGGGGATCATGGAGAGGTGAGTAGAAGAAGAGAAGAAATTGCATTTATACCCTGCCCTTCACTACCCAAAGGAGTCTCAGAGCAGCTTACAAACTCCTTTCCCTTCCCCTCCTCACAATAGACACCCTGTGAGGTAGGTGGGGCTAAGAGACCTCTGACAGAAACTGCTCTTTTTCAAGAACAGCTGTGCCAGAACTATAGCTTGCCCAAGGTCATCCAGCAGGTGCAAGTGGAGGAGTGGGGAATCAATGACATGAGACAAGATGACGATTTCGATTTGTGAACGTGAATGGCGGGAGGAAGGACGTCAGGAGTCGCAGATGGAAATGGAGGGAATGGAGGAGAGAATGGATGAGGCCACAACCTCAGTAGTACCCCACCTAGTGGAAGGAATGATAGAACCATCGGGCAAAATCAGTGGTCAACCAGGTTTCCCCTCTAACCAAGAACAGTATCTGCAACAGCAAGTGCAGCACCAGTACCCTCCTCCATTTAAGTTGTTGGATCCTCAGGAGTTAGAGGCATCACCCTCCGGGTCGCCCTCCAGTAAGGCCACACCTCTATAAGAACATAAGAGAAGACAATGTTGAATCAGGCCAATGGCCCATCTAATCCAACACTTTGTCACACAGTGGCCAAAAATACCAGGTGCCATCAGGAGGTCCAGCAGTAGGGCCAGGACACTAGAAGCCCGCCCACTGCTACCCCCCCCAGCACAAAGAATAGAGTGCATCACCTGCCCCATACTGAGAGTTCCTATCTATACCTTGTGGCTAATAGCCACTGATGGACTTCTGTTCCATATGTTTATCTAATTCCCTCTTGGAACTGTCCATGTTTGTAGCTGCCACCACCTCCTGTTTGTAGCTGCCACCACCTCCAGTTTCGCAGGAGGGTGTGGAAAAAATGTGAGTTCCAGCAGAACCACCAAATCATTACTGATTAGACAAGACACTAGGCAGTCCAGAAGAGATCTATTGGTGATCCTTTTTGTGCAGGACTCGCTGTCTTTATCACGACAACAGGCATTATTGTTCATTATGCAGTTTTGGGAAATTTGACCTAGGCAAGTTATTCGGCTGAAGAAATTTCATACAATAGTTAAAGAGGGGCTTAGAAGGTTTCAAGGTTTGATGATTGGAATGTTTGAAGGTTTGAAGTTTTGGAATGTTTGGAAATGCATAAAATGTTTAAATGATCACAATGCTTAATGTGTTCGATGTGTTAAGATGCATTAAAAAGTGTTTTAATCTGCTAAAATGTGTTAAAACGTGTTAGAATGTGTTAAAAGTGTTTTTTATGTAACTTTTTTACCTCTTTGAGGAATGTTCTTTGATTCTTTGTAATGTTAGTATGTAGTATATAGAATGGTTTATTCTAAATAAAAATCTATTTTCTTAAAATCTATTTTCCCAACCCTAGCCCCTAACCCCAGTCCTAAACCCTAACCCTAACCGTGAACCCTAACCTTCATACTTCAGTGCCTAACACACTCAATGCCATCAGAATCAGAGGGGAGGGAGTTCTCCATCATGTAGAAACCAAAGCATTTCCCTGAAATTGTCTCCTAGTGCTGATATCCACAGGTTTATTGCCTTTGAACATGGTGGCTCCCTTTTGTTCCTATGGCTACTGACCTTTGATGGACCTGTCCTCCACAGATCTAACAGTCTTTTAAAAGGTCACCTGTGCTCATGGCTATCACCAAATCCTCTGGCACTGAATTCCACACTCTAATCACTTCTTGAGTATAGTAGCACTTCTTTTGGTGGGCGTGTCCTGAATTGACTGCCCATCAAATTCACTAGTAGTAGTTACTTCCAAATTACAATACTACAGGAGACCACAGAATGTTTTCTGTATCTCCTCCCCATGCTATACATAATTTCATAAACCTTCATCATGACTATTTTTTCTAAACCAGTAGCATTCACTCCATGGCTCAAGAGCCAAAACGGGCTCCCTTTCATGTGCCACCTCCAGCTGGTCCTCTCCTTTCACGGGGGGGGTACTTTTCACCTCCAACGGCACACCCAGATGTGGATACAAGCAACAAGTTAGAAGAATTTAGTTTGGCTGTACTGATGAAGAATTTGGTTATATTGTCATTACTCAATGTGTGTGTTTGGTGGGGCAGAGTGTGGGGCACAGAGAAGTCAAGTGGCTCTTCTGGTCGCTGGCAAATGCAGATATGGCTCTTGATGAGCCATGGAACGAATGCCAAAGTCCTGAACTGAAAAGTCCCAAACTTTCCCACCTTTCCTCCCTATTTATTCAACTTGTTTTAGGCCATGGCACAGACAGGACCGGCAAATATATTTTGAAAAAACAAGTGAGGGGGGGCGGTGCTTTCATTTTACTGAGGTAATAGCATAGAGTATCTCAATTGTCGCTCATAGACAAGCTAGCAACTGTGCAGTGTATCAAGCAGAACCTCTGAGCTAAGTTTCAGAGAGATGTCTACAGATGGCTTTGCCCATCCTCAGCAATCCAGTGTCACACACAGATTATGAAGTTATGCCTCTCTTCCCAAACAATGGAAAAGGAAAAAGAGCTACTATTGTGGGGAAGGTGCGAATGCATGACCACTCAAAGGACATCAGTTACTTGTAAGTAATCTGTTCCTCATCTTCATGGTTTCTGCACATCACACATACAGAAACACCAGTAACACTTCAATGAGGGTGAGTTCAGGAGAACAAGGAACTGAGCACAACCCTATAGAAACTTCCCATTCTCTGGTGATCCAGGGTGGAGCAGTCCTCACTAATGGGATACTTAAAAAAAAAAAAAAAACATCCCTGGGTGGACAAATCATCCTACCAGTGCTTGATGAAAGACTCACCCACCGAAGGATGCCCTGGCTGATGCCACCATCAACAGCAATAATGGCAAGTGAAAGAATCCGACTTCTAGGTTGCAGGGTTGCGCATTTCTTCTAGATTTGGAAAGGGCCTGTATGATGCTACAGCCGCCCCCCTCCCCCAAGTTCCAGTCCCCTTGCTTCAGATGCTAAGGCAACGGAAGCTCTAACACAGTGGTCCTTGTGGGCCCCTTCAGGCTTCTAACACAGCTTTTAACACAAAACAGCTGTCACAGGTGGTTGAGTCAGCCAGACAATGGCTGTCGCAGCCTGCCTTCAGTCCCACAGTGAAGAGAGTTCACTCACTCTCCATTGGCCAGTAAGGAATCATGTTGGGCAAATGCCCCACCCATTTCCTAAAGCACACATGGGGTGAACACACCAGAGAAAGTGTCAGCAGGCACCACGCTGGGGACCCTTGCCCTAACCCATCTACACATCTGGTGGACGAAGGAGCTCTAGTACTAAACGACACACCAAAAGGCCATCAGCAAGTTCCCTAAAATGAGTCCTCCCACCAATGTTAAAAGACTGGGCCCATCTGATATACAGGCAACGCCATATTCTGTGTCATGGGAACATATGGGAATGGGACTGAATGAAGGAAGAACAATTCCCTCTGGCTTGTGGAAAGAGGAGCTCACCCTCAGGAAGGAACCCAGAGATTATACAGTGCAATCTTGTTGCTTGGCACGCACACATGGGGGGGGGGGCGTCTGCCGAAAGAGCATGACACTCAAGAGACCCTGCAAGCTGAACTTATTTTGCCACCCAGAGAACAGTTCTAAAGGCAAGTTCCTTGGAGGTACGAGTGACTGTGAGGTTCAAGGGTGCCTTACAGAGACCTCTCAACACACTGTGTTTAGGTACCAAGTGGGGAATCTATGAATGACCGGGGGTGGTGGTGAGTAAGGCAGCCCCCCAGAGGGAAAGCACTCATCCTTTCTGAGCTCCCACTACATCCAAGAGTGCTGCGACCTATTTTTTCAAGGTACTGGCTTCTTTATCCACCCCTGTCTGGACCATAAGGAGGTCTCTTAACTTGTATCCTAAATGGGCCAGTTGCTCTTTCCCCACCCCAGGACTGGGGAAACCTGCCAGATGCCGCCATGGCTTCAGAGGGTGGCTGCCCCTGTTGGTCTCTGCAGTGGAACAGCTAGATTCAAGTCCAGGAGCACATTAGAAAACCAACAAGATTTTTTTTGGGGGGGGGGAGGTATCAGCTATCGAGGGCCAGAGCTCCCTTCATCAGGGGGTGCTTCAGATTCTGTTGCTGGAAGACATCCTGAAAGTGGACCTAGCCGAGATCGCAATATCAGAGTAGCCCCTCCTTCTCTCCACGCCGCCGCTGCTGCTGCTCCTGCTGCCCGACCTCCAGACTGCAACTTTTAGCCACGCAGGGTAAAGACAAAAGGGGGCATATCCGGGGGAGAGCAGATGGCCTCTGGCTGGTGGGTGTGAAGGGGTCCCAGGTGACCAAGCCTTGGAGCCAGGCCAGACAGGACCAGACTTCTGCAATCAGCACCATCTCTGCTTTGGCCTCTACAAGCCTTTGCAACCTTTTGAGACAGCTGAACAGGAAAAAACACACACAGGAGCTGATCTGGTCATTCACTGAGCAGGGCATTTACTCCCATCATTTGAGAAGACCTGGCTCTCTGGAAGACTTTAAGAACTTGGTGATTGCCAAGGTAAACAGACTGACAATTGTGTTTTTGCCATAGCCACCAGGCCTCTGGGTTCAGCTTCCATTTCAACTAATGTAATTTGTCTGCTGAGCCATTCTGCTGTGGCACAGATGCCCCTGCTTCACAGACTGCCTTGACAGATGCCAGCAAGTCTCTGTCCAGCTCAAGGTATGAGCTGTTTCTGCATGATGAGAACTTGACTTTGCCCTGCCATGATGGTTGAGGAAAGGTTTGGCTGTCCGATTGTCCGTGTGGATCAGGATGTCTTTTCCCATAAGAAGACCCTGAAGACCTGGGAAGCCCAGGTCAATTGCCCTGAGTTCTAGATGACTGATGATCCACCTGGACTCTGAGACCATTCTCTCTGCACCATCTTCCTCCCATCCAGTAAACTGGCATCTGTGGTAACCAGCATTCTGCTCAAGTCCTTCAGGGGGACAACCTGCCCATAGCTTGCCACTGGACATTAAGATTGCACTTAAACTGACTGTGGATGGGAATAACTCGATTGGGGTTCCTGAACCTCTGTAATCCTGACACAGGGTGGTGGCCACAGCTTCAAAATGACTGCCTGAAGAGGTGCCGCCAACTCCAAAATAGGTACCACAGGAAGCACAGTCAGCCATTAAATATCTTGTCTGGTATCCATGGTAATGCCGAGATGCTGTGTGGTACCCAGGCAGCTTTTTTCCTGTGATTCTGCAAAATGACCATCATCTGTTCCAAGTCCTTCAGACCATGCTGCAAGGATGGAGATCTGATGAGGCTGTCATCTAAGTAATGAAAGATGGATATTCACCGAGTCAACAGCAGCACTCTTGGGGAAACAGAGAATTTGCAAAGACTTGCAGAATAGCCTGGCACTGGAAGTGCCTCCCTGCATATGCAAACGAAAGGAAACTCAGGTGAGACTTAATTTTTATGTAGAGGTATGCTTCTGGCAGATGCACCAAAGCTAAGAACTCCCCCATACAGAGGGTTGCAGTTACTGATCTCAAGGCTGCCATTCTGAATTCTCTTTTTAACCAGCAGTTCAGACATTTCAAATGCAGAATGACAAGAGTATCTCTGTTCCTCTTTAGAACTAAAAAGAGAATGAAATATACCCCAAATTTCTATTGGTCCTAGGGGGCTGGCTATATCGCCTGTTTAACCAGCAGATGTTCTAAAGTTGATATCAGGAGGCTATGTTTGAGTGGGTAATGGTGTTCTGGAACCCGTAAAAATCTGCTTAAAGGAGAGCCCTTTCACTCCAGGGCATCTACCTGGATGACTGTGTTCATCACCAAAAGGCCATAATGCAGAGTTTCCATGTACTGGTAAAGGAATGCAGAAGCCCTCACTATGCCTTGGAAGGTCTGGAGGGAGGGCTTACTGAAGGCATCACCAGACTTTTCAGATGACTTTTGCTGTAACCACTTTCCCTTGCTGGACTTGAAAGACCTGAAACTGCAGTTAAGTCACGATAAACGAAAGGAGTGAGTTTAAGTTTACTGCCCGCCTTGCGCATGGGGAGTGCCCTTTTCTTGTCTTCCACAAGGTATTTGTTGATGCCTTCTCCCAACAGCCTCCTTACACCCTTCGAGCCATGGAGCCAAGCATTACTTCTGGTTATGATGTTAAAAGTCATTGCTCTGGCTATCAGCTGAATGGAGTCCAGAGAAGCATCACCCAAGCAAGTCATTCACAAAGGTAATTTTCTTGAGGTCATTCTTAAGCTGTTCGAGGATGTAATTCTTGGTGCTTGGGGGGCGGGGGCAACTGTGGGACAGCTTCTAGTGTCCTGACCCCACTGCTGGACCTCCTGATGGCACCAGGTATTTTTGGCCACTGTGTGACAGAGTCTTGGACTGGATGGGCCATTGGCCTGATCCAACATTGGCTCCTCTCTTAGGTTCTTATGTCCTTAATTGCTGGCTGTCAAAAGATCTGATGCCCGGAGATGATTGGCCACTGTGTGAGACAGGATGGTGGATCAGATGGAGTGATCTAGCAGGGCTCTTCTGATGTTCTTATGAGATAGACTGCCCTGGAGAAATGGGAGCTTGCTGTTGAACACTGGAGCAGCACTGCCGAGGCCTCAAAGATCTTGCACGGAGCCAGGTCTGACCTCTTGTCACAGGGGTCCAGGAGAGGTCTAGCTTCAGTAGGGATCCCTGTGCTGGAACTCAGATCAGGCCCTGGTGCATCTACCACAGGAAGCTTGAAAAAATCCACTGCCTCTGGGACCAGGAAGTAGGTGCAGGAAATCATCTGACAGTTGCCATTCAGTGTAGCTGGAGCCCTACATTCTGTCTCAACCACCTTGCCAGTACGGAGGAAATTCATAATCCTCGAAAGGAGTTGCCCACGTGAGGGAAGGCTCTGGCTGCTCCCCTTGGACGGGCCAGATCAGTTTCTCCCACCTCTGTCCTGTGGCAGGGATTCTCAAGGGTGCCTAAAACCTTGCAAAAGATCTTAGGGAAAACCTCTGTGGGAAAATGTGTCTTTGCGCAGGAGTTGCAATAGGACCTTCCTCCTCTGAAAATCCCCTTTCCTCTCTAGCCAAGAAGCAGTTGGAGAGCTCTGACTCCTCTGAGGCTGGGTCCATCACAGCACTATGGCACCTGGTCTTGGACCTAAGTGGGGAAACACACCCCTGAGCTCTAGCCACTGACGGTCTGAACAGGCCCAGCCCAGACGAGGAGCACCCGGGGAAGGTTCCTGGCCTAAGCATGGAGTCCCTGCGGGCTCGCTCTCTTACTCAACAAGGTGAATGGGGGGGGGGATCTACTCTGAAAAAAGTGAACCTGCCCAGACCCGTGCAATGAATCTGAGGCACAAAAACCCCTCCCTGACTAGTCATAGGAGGGAAGAGAAGGGGTAAAGGCTATGGAGAGAAGAATGGCTAACAACCTGCCTGCTACCCAGACCCAGCCAAAACGGGGTCATCACAGGAGAAGCCTCTCTCATCAGAGGTCCCCTCCCCCCAAAAAAAGGATAATGACCCTGATGACCTCCAAGAGGGGCTCTTTCGATTGGCAAAGACTGTCTCATTCCAGACCACCAGAGAATGTTCACGGCACATATCCTGAATAAAACCTTGTCCTTCATTTCAGTCATTCCAAAACACAGGAAATCACAGGGGTCCCCCCCCCAGTGATCTCCAAAATTCCCCAGTTCTTTTACCTTAGGAAGACTGAGAAAATCCCTGCCTTTTTCATGCAATACATTTGGAGGAGAGAGCCAGTTTGGTGTAGTGGTTAAGTGCGTGGCCTCTTATCTGAGAGAACTGGGTTTGATTCCCCACTCCTCCACTTGCACCTGCTGATGTGATCTTGGGTCAGTCACAAGCTCTGGCACAGCTGTTCTCTCAAGGACAGTTTCTGTCAGAAGTTCTCTCAGCCCCACCTACCTCACAGGGTGCCTGTTGTGGGGAGGGGAGGGGAAAGAAGGTTGTAAGCCGCTCTGAGACACCTTTGGGCAGTGAAGGGCGGGGTATAAATCCAAACTCTTCTTCTTCTACTTTTTAAGACAAGGTTTTTCTCACTCAAAAACAAAAATATTTCATAGAAGCTTGTGTGTGTTTTTTTTTCCAGTACTCCCCCAAATTCCCCAGTGGAAAAATTGGAAAAGATACTTGGTAAAAAAGTGTCCCCCTCGGGCTCCTACTTTTCTCCACTTGAAGCAGATGTACCACTTCTCGTATCCTGACAATGAGGAAAGCCACTGCCAGAAACAGTTCTTGAACTTAGCTCCACAATGTTCCAGGCGATACTCTGTTACAGGCTCAACTTTCTATGCATACCACTCAGAGAATACGATGACTGGCAGAGTCATCAGAATTCCTGCAAGGCGGAAAGGGGAGGGGGGTGTCCCAGAATACAGTAGTAGCATCCCAACCTGATTTCTTAGATGAAACAGGTAATACTACTAGCTTACCTGACACCAAGATATTCTGAGAGACTGAGTGCCCTAGTGCAACTCCGGTTCAGACCTCCCTGTTAAAAGCTTTGCTCTCCATGCTCCTCTTACAGTACAGTGGGGAGGGGGCAACCAGAGACAGAAATTCTCTAGCACTGAGGCCCTCTCCCCGCTCCTGACTGCCCAGCACCTATCTTAGTTGTCCTGAAGTGCCAAACCAAAACCGTTCTTTGTATCCTGGCTTTGAATTAAAAGCACTTTGAACTTCCTTAGCTGTTTTGTGGTCTGAGAGTGGCCTGGATTACCTAGATCATTTTAGGGTTCCAGAGGAGATCCGTGAAATTACAGGTCAGTCAGTCTGATGTGGTTACTGGGCAAGTTGGTGGAAATTGTTATTAAGGAAAGAATTAGTAGGAACACTGATGAACAAAAACTATTGAGGCAGACTCAGCATGGGTTCTGTAAGGGAAGATCTTGTTAGTGTTTTTTGAGGGGGTGAACAAACATGTGGACAAGGGGGACCCAATAGAGGTTGTTTACCTTGACTTCCAGACAGCTTTTGATAAAGTTCCTCATCAAAGGCTCCTAAGCAAGCTCAATAGTCACAGGATAAAAGGACAAGTCCTCTTGTGGATCAAAAACTGGCTTATAAATAGGAAACAGAGAGTGAGTATAAATGGGCAATTTTCTCAGTGAAGGGTGGTAAGCAATGGGGTACCACAGGGATCGGTACTCTGTCCGATACTTTTTAACTTATTAATGATTTGGAGTTGGGAGTAAACAGTGAAGTGGCTAAATTTGCAGATGACACGAAGTTGTTCAGGGAGATGAGAACCAGGGAGGATTGTGAGGCACTCCAAAGGGATCTGTCGAGGATGGGCGAGTGGGTGTCAACGTGGCAAATGGGGTTCAATGTGGCCAAGTGATGCACATTGGAGCCAAAAATCCTAACTATAAATACACATTGATGGGGTCCGAACTGGCAGAGACTGACCAAGAGAGAGATCTTGGAGTCATGGTAGATAACTCACTGAAAATGTCAAGACAATGTGCGACTGCAATAAAAAAAGCCAATGCTATGTGCAGGATTATTTGGAAGGGAACTGAGAATGAATCAGCCAGTATCATAATGCCCTTGTATAAATCAACGGTGCAACCTCATTTGGACTACTGTGTACAGTTCTGGTCACCACACCTCAGAAAAGATATTATAGCATTTGAAAAAGTGCAGAGAAGGGCAACTAGAATGATAAAAGGGTTGGAAAACTTGCCCTATGAAGAAAGGTTAAAATGTTTGGGGCTCTTTAGCTTGGAGAAATGACAGCTGAGGGGTGATATGATCAAGGTTTATAAAATTATGCATGGGATAGAGCAGGTTGAGAAAGAAGTACTTTTCTCCCTTTCTAACAATACAAGAACTCATGGGCACTCCATGAAATTGCTGAGCAGTCAGGTTAGAACAGATAAAAGGAAGTACTTTTCCACTCAGAGTGATTGACACGTGGAATTCACTGCCACAGGAGGTGGTGGCAGCTACAAGCTTCAAGGGGGAATTGGATAAACATATGGAGCAGAGGTATAGATAGGGATTCTGGGGCAAGTGATGCACTGTATTCTTGGTGCTTGGGGGGGCAACAGTGGGAGGGTTTCTAGTGCCCTGGCCCCACTGATGGACCTCCTGATGCACCTGGTATTTTTGGCCACTGTGGGACACAGTGTTGGACTGGATGGGCCATTGGCCTGATCCAACATTGTCTTTCCTTATGTTGTTAGGCAGCTCGGAGTTTCTCTTATATTGTATTACTAAGAAGGCCCGTTGCGGAAGTAAATGCGACAGGCTCTAGGAAGAGGGTCTGGGCGACCCGTGGCCTGCAGCAGTCGCCCTTACCATCCCCCTCCCCATCAGCATGTTGAGTGTATTTAGTGACAATAGTTGTGTCCTTTATTCAAGTATGGTGCACTATTAATTTATTGGTAGGATAAAGGGACACCTTGAGTCACAAAATTGATAGATTGTTATCACAGCCTTGAGCTGTAAGGAACTCCTTTTCCCAGGAAGCAGTTCTGATTTTAATGCTTACATATAATAATGTGCAAATTACTGTTTACAGTCATTGTGCAAAAAAAAAAAAAAACCTTCAAGAAGAATTGCCATCCTCAGTTGAAATTGGTATTTGGGGTGGGCACAGTTTCCAGCTCATATGCACAGGATCGGAACCCCTGGAGCTGCAACATGGTCCGTGTGTCTACCAAAGTGAGTGCTACCTCGTTCAGTAGGGCTTGTTCTCCAGAGTGCAGACGATCAGGGCACTGGCAGCAAGCCTGTCAGGTTTTGAAAATCAAGTAGATCCAGTCATTCTTGCACAAAGAAAGGTTTATTGATTATCTTGCTATAAACCCACAGTAGGAGGTCATTGTCAGGAATAGGGGCAAGCAAAGCAAGCTAACTTATGGTGATGCAATGAGCGCCAGCAAATAGAACTTGAGCACTCGCGGGAACTCCGGCGGAGAAACTGATGAGCGGAGACTACTCCCTCCCCTTGCCTTCCCAGGACTGGAAAATTCTCAGCTACACAAGAATAGCCCAAGCCTACATTCAAGGCCACCGTGATAAGAGAAGCGCAGGAAGAAGCTCCACGTTTCTGCCTGCATACCTACAAGCGCATGGGGGTTAGGAAACATACAACAATGGATTCAGTGAGAAACATCAAACGCAGTTTTCTTACAAAGCCTCTGCTCCAGGATAAGGGGCTTTGTGGGAATTACAGCCATGCTGGGGGGGAGCAATTCTCAGAAGAAGAGATTAAGAGGGACTCAGTTTCTCCAAAACAAAGGGGGGAATACGAGAATAAAGAGTAACAATTCAATAGCAAGCGCAAGAAAAAATCTCTTGCCAGAAAAGCAACATCTGATGAGTTCACATAATTGGGAGAACTAAGCAGTTGCTAAAACATTTTCCATCCTATTTGTTCTGCAACATTTCTTTCATCTACAAAGGTGATGTGTTTTCATTTGAAGGAGAAACGCTAAATGGGAGGGGACAGGGAGAGAGAAGCTCACTATGCCTTTCCCTGCTTTCCAAAGATCAGCTCTCAGACCAGGGAGAGAAATTCTAAGCTGCTGTTTTCCCCAGTTTACCTGGCAGGCAGAGGAGCGGCGGCGGCGGTGGCAGCACTCTGGTAGGATGAAGGGTCCGAAGGAACCCTATAAAATCATAGTTGTGCTTTGAGGAACGTGGGAGGCGGGTTGTCCTTCATCCATGTTCTGATCGCAAAATACTCCAATCTAGCTGACAAAGCAAGCCGGGGTGGCTGCAGTTTTGGCTTTAGGTAAGCCGCCGGGCCGGGAGGAGGGGGGGTGGGAGGGAGGAGGCAGCCCAGGTGAAGGGAGGGATACGGCTACTCCGGCAGGCGGGACTCCCCGGCCACTCCCGATGGGCAGACCAGCGCAGAGGAAGAGGGGATGTGCCAGCCTCATCCCAGCAGCAGCCCGGTCAATGTGGCCCACCTGCCAGGCCCTGCGGGACGGGGGCAAGAGGAGGCAGCCAGACACCACCGCAATGCTGCCTCCATTGCAAACAAGTGCCTCTTAATGGGAGGGGTCAAGCTGGAGCGAGAGAAAGTTGGGGCTGGTGAGGCGCAGGGGGCTCCTGGTGCTCAGGTCCAGCAGGCTGAGCATCCTCCCCGAGGCGTCCTGCGTGGGGCTGGGGCCAGCCTGCGAGGGGAAGGTGAGCCGGCAGCGCCAGCCCCAGCAAGCCGGGAGGGCCAGCAGCGGGCCAGGGCATGCTGGGTCGAGACCGAGCCTCCCCAATTCGGTCCCATGACGGGCACGGCTAGTCATGGCCAGCTAATTGTTTGGAGTGGCAAGGAAACATGGGGGCACAACCCTCCGAAGTCCCCAGCGCCTGCAGGCAGGCCTTCCCTGCCTCCTTCCCCCAGCCAGTGCCCACCTGCTGCCTGTCCCATCCCAGGCCTGGCTGGCTGGTTGGCCGGGAGGCAGCTCTGCTCCCCCCGGCGGCAGGTGGGATGGCCAGCTCTCCCCGTGCCCTGCTGCTCCAGCCTCTGCTAGCTGGGCTGGAGCCTTCTGGCACCTGCCCGGGGGGTGCCATGCACTTCCCGTAGCATTTATCCATTTAATTTTATTTTGTTAAGACTAATATCCTGCCCTCCTCACATTGTAGGCTCAGAGCGGGTACCAACATATAGGTCTGCAATTAATGCAGATTTACATTCCCCAAAACCTCTCTTTTCAGAGAAGCAGTTGCAGGACAGAGCGCAGCCCACCCCAGAGAGAACTGGGAGGCATTCAGCCCCCTGCCAATGCCAACGTGACAGATCTCAAGGCACTCAAGACTCCTCCTGCATACTTCTTCAGACGTCAGCAGCACCCGCCTCTCACCCAGCTGCCATGTCCCCCCCCCAACAAATCCCACACGATCCCACCTACACACGTGAACACACAGCAAATCCTATACGTCCCCTCCTCCTCCTCTTGGAGACCAGACTCGTCACCACACATTGCTACAGAGAAGGGAAAGGTTAGAAGAGCCTGTGTAACAGCCGCTCTTCCTTGGCCCTTGCTGGCCCCAGTTCTGCTGCAGGCAGGCAGACAGGCAGGCAGGGCACAGGCAAGCTCTCGCCACGGCCCAGGCCCACAGGCCGCTCTCTCCCCCAGCCCCCAGTAGCTTGCAGGGGGGAAAGAAGGACCGAGGACTCACACCTCAACTGGAGCTGCTCTCAGCCTGAGAGGCTTTGCAAAACACAGAGCAGTCCTGGGGGGGGGGGGGAGAACAGCCACATTTTGCAGCTGTACCAATGAGGCTGCAGGCCATTATGAACTGACCAATCAAGAACTCCTGGAGGCGGCTTTGGAAAATGCAGTGTCTGATGCAACAAACCAAGCACACACCCAAAAAAGCTGGGGGGGGGAGAGTGTGCTTTGGAAATCCTCATTCCATAGAGAAATGAGAGGAAAAGAAGGGGAAGGGCTTCAGTGCCCAAAAAGACAGTACAAAAAGGGACCAAGAAAATAAGGGACCAAATTTAATCCTCCCCAGTCCTATCCAAAGACATCTCTGAAGTTGTACAGAATATGAAAACAAAACCAGCTGGAGTATCTCACACATCCCCTCCCCTCCCTCACACACACCTCCGCCAGTATCAGAAGCCAGTGCACACCAGGAGAGCTGGAGGGAGGCAGTGGGGCCCTTGGATGACCAAGGGGTAAAAGGAGTAGTGAAGGATGACAGGGAAATGGCTGAGAAGCTGAATGCAGTTTTTGCCTCTGTCTTCACTGTGGAAGAGGAGAAGTGCTTGCCCACTCCAGAAGCACCGATTTCAGGAGGGGGTTGAAAGTCCTGAATCAGATTGCTGTGACAAGAGAGGAAGTCCTCCGACTGATGGACAATTTAAAAACTAATAAATCACCAGGCCCGGATGGCATTCATCCGAGAGTTCTGAAAGAACTCAAATGTGAACTTGTGGATCTCCTGACAAAAATATGTAATCTTTCTTTAAAATCTGCCTCCATTCCTGAGGACTGGAAGGTAGCTAATGTCATTCCCATCTTTAAAAAGGGCTCCAGGGGAGATCCAGGAAATTACAGGCCGGTCAGTCTGACATCGATACTGAGTAAGTTGGTGGAAACTGTTATTAAGGAAAGAATTAGTAGGCACATTGATGAACAGAAGCTATTGAGGCAGACTCAGCATAGGTTCTGTAAGGGAAGATCTTGTCTCACTAACCTGTTAGTGTTTTTTGAGGGAGTGAACAAACATGTGGACAAGGGGGACCCAATAGATATTATTTACCTTGACTTCCGGAAAGCTTTTGATACAGTTCCTCATCAAAGGCTCCTAAGTAAGCTCAATAGTCACAGGATAAAAGGACAAGTCCTCTTGTGGATCAAAAACTGGCTTATAAATAGGAAACAGAGAGTGAGTATAAATGGGAAACTTTCTCAGTGGAGGGTGGTAAGCAGTGAGGTACCACAGGATCAGTACTCGGTCCGATGCTTTTTAACTTGTTTATTAATGATTTGGAATTGGGAGTAAGCAGTGAAGTGGCTAAATTTGCAGATGACACGAAGTTGTTCAGGGTGGGGAAAACCAGGGAGGATTGTGAGGCACTCCAAAGGGATCTGTCGAGGATGGATGAGTGGGTGTCAACGTGGCAAATGGGGTTCAATGTGGCCAAGTGCAAAGTGATGCACATTGGAGCAAAAAATCCTAAATATAAATACACGTTGATGGGGTCTGAACTGGCAGAGACGGACCAGGAGAGAGATCTTGGAGTTGTAGTGGATAACTCAATGATAATGTCTAGACAATGTGCGACTGCAATAAAGAAGGCCAACGCTATGCTGGGGATTATTAGGAAGGGAATTGAAAACAAATCAGCCAGTATCATAATGCCCCTGTATAAATCATTGGTGCGACCTCATTTGGAATACTGTGTACAGTTCTGGTTGCCACATCTCTAAAAGGATATTATAGCATTGGAAAAAGTGCAGAGAAGGGCAACTAGAATGATAAAAGGGTTGGAACCCCTTCCCTATGAAGAAAGGTTAAAACGCTTGGGGCTCTTTAGCTTGGAGAAACAACGGCTGAGGGGTGACATGATCAAGGTTTATAAGATTATGAATGAGATTGAGCAGGTTGAGAAAGAAGTACTTTTCTCCCTTTCTCACAATACAAGAACTCGTGGGCACTCCATGAATCTGCTGAGCAGATAAAAGGAAATACTTCTTCACCCAAAGAGTGATTAACATGTGGAATTCGCTGCCACAGGAGGTGGTGGCAGCTACAAGTATGGACAGTTTCAATAGGGAATCAGATAAACATATGGAGCAGAAGTCCATCAGTGGCTATTAGCCACAGGGTATAGATGGGAATTCTAAGTCTGGGGCAGGTGATGCACTCTATTCTCGGTGCTGGAGGGGGCAGCAGTGAGAGGGCTTCTGGTGTCCTGGTCCCACTGCTGGACCTCCTGATGGCACGTGGTATATTTTGGCCGCTGTGTGACAGAGTGTTGGACTAGATGGGCCATTGGCCTGATTCAACATTGGCTTCTCTTATGTTCTTATGGAGGGGAGGGGTGCCCACTTTTGGCCAGTCTCCTTGTGGTGGGTATCTCTTTAAGATGGGATTGTATTGTTTCTATACACCTGGAAAGGATTAAGAGAAGCACCCTCCCACTCTCTGGTTTCTAAGCCCTCTTCCCCGCAGGTCGGGGCTTGTGTTATTACTATTGAACTACGAAATAAATGGTGTTGCGGATCGGGACTGTGCTGTGCGTGTGAGCAGTGATTTGCGGGCCTCCTCAGGGCAGAGATAAACCACACCGCTCTCCACTGACAGACACTACACTCCTCCTCCTATACAATCTCCTGCACTTCCATTCCATTTTGCATGCAATTGTGCATTCCTGAAATGAGCACACAGCAGGGTCTCCGTAATCCTTGCAACACACCATGCTGCTATCAATACTGCAGAGGGTCAGAGCTGGGGGGGGGGCAGCAATACCAGAAGATGGCCGGGCAAAACCAAGGATACGTACATAACCCTTCAACTTAGAAACTGGTCGACTGAACATGCTGCTCCATGGGGCAAACTCTGGCATGCACCTCCATCGCATAACCCAGGTACATTTCCCATGACTATAAGGAACTTCCTAATTCTGACACCTCAGAGGCCACCCAAAGCCACCCACACCCCCACGTTCTATAGTTGGGGAATCCCAAGCGGCAATGGGCAGGAGCCCAAGTCCACCTCCCACAGAATGTGGGAAGCCACCACTGCTGCCCTCCCCGGCTCCTTCCCCCGTCTTCTCCGGCACGTGTGTACAGAACACAGAAACATGATACATGCACAACAACTTGGACAGAGCTAGTGCCATGGGTGCTAACAATGGGCACACAGAGAGAGAGAGAGAGAGAGAGAGGACTGGTAAGGAAGGCAAAATACGTACCGAGGGCATCACAGCTGCTGGTATCCCTCGTTAAAGGTCCCTCAAACATCAGTGCTGAGGAGAAAAAAAACAGCCCAAGGACCCAGAGAGCAAAAGCATCTCCTCAGGCAACGCCCCCCCCCGGGGTTCCCACCCAAACCTGAGTCACCCAGCAGCCTCCCCCGCCTCGTGCTCAGTTTACTGTCCGACCCCTTCCAGAAGCAGCAGGGGGAACTGGCCCGGGGCTGCCGCTTCTCCAGGAGCATGCAATCTGCTTGCAGGGGGTTCAGATGCTGCCACCTCCAGGCAGAAAGGTCTCTGGCAGCAAATCCAAAACGCAAGGCCAATCAGAGCAGAGGGGCACTTTGCCGGGTGGACCGATGGGTCTTCTGAGTAGGAAGCATCGTATGCTCAAGAAGACCACCGTCCTATGGGTAACCCCCTAGTCGGGAAGGGAATGAGCCAGGAAGGGGGTGGAGCCTCTTCTACACAGGGCTTGTTCACACCTTGTTCAAGAGCTGTGTCATCCCTAGTGGGGAGTTCAACTGGGACCCACATTTTTGAAGCTGGTGGTGCACGGAGTGTTCAGCAGGGGACTTCTTGGCCCACCGACAAGAGGGAAAGGGTGGGCTTCGGGGGGGTGGCAGGCTGTGAAGAAAGGAGCAGTTAATGGTTTGGACTTTAAAAGACCACTGTTCTGTTGTGTTACAAGAACTCCATGACGTTCAATGAAAAGTAAAAACATTCCATTCTCCCTGAACCGTTGCAAGCTTCATTCCCCGTTCTGCCCCACAGAACCCACAAGCGGAGGTTACGCCAGGCACACCGAACATCACAGAAACGCCGCCCTCCCCGGCCCCCACCCGGAGGCTTTGGAGAGGCTTTTTTAAAAGCAAACCACTGTTCAGGCAGCACAAAAGCGGGAGCCAAGCATGGTGCTTCCCCCGAAGCCAACAGGGCTGCACTGACCTGTCACCCCGGCTGCTCACCGGGTGGTCCTCTGGCTGGCCGGCTCTGCCTTGCAGGAAAAGCAGGAGGGGGGAGGGGCCACAACCTGCGGGGAGGCCCACAGACCTCAGGGGACGGGGGGGGAGCAGCCGCCAGGAAGAGCCAGAGTGGCTGCCCTGGGGAGGGAGGCGAGGCCGGCCGGGGCCCTGTGCGGCTGCAGTCCCTCACCTGAAGGGAGTCCAAAGGGAGAAGGGGGGCTGGGGCACCCTGTCCAGGGGCGGCCCATCTGTCCTGCACAGGGGGGCGCGGGCAAGCAGCAGCCAGGTCCTCTCCGGTCTGCAGGCAGGGGCTGCGGACCCTGCCCCCCCCCGCCACACACACACACACACACACTCCACGGAGGGAGAAGAAGAGCCCGCCGCCGCCGCCCCCCGTGAGACTCAGGCAGTGCCTCCCTCCTCCCGCCCGCCCCCCCCACAGTCCTTTCTCACACGCACGCGCCCCGGAGGCGGCTCAGTCAGTCGCGGGAAAGTTTTCCCCGGAGGAGTAGTCGCCCCCCACCCCCCCTCCCGCAGATGAGGGCCCCCCACCCCCTGCGTTTCATCCCGCCCTCCCCACCCCCACCCCTACACCGCGGCGGGGTTTGGCGGGGGTCCTGCAAGGGGGGGGCAGGAGGGGAGCCCGGCGGCGGGGGCGGGGAGGAAGAAGAGGCGCCTCCCGCGGGGGGGGAGGCGAGGCACACGTGCCCTGCCCGCGCGCTCTTTCTCTCTCCCGCCTGGCGCCGCCCTTCCCCCGAGCATGCGCGGAGGACTCCTGTGAAACCCCGGCACGAGGCGCGCCTTCGGAGCGGGGGGAGGGGGCGGCGCTTCTCTCTGGCCCTCGGCGGCTGCGGATGGGCCGCCTTGCGCGGTCGGGAAACGCCCCCCCCCGGTCTCTCTCTCTCTCTCTCTCCCTCCCGGACTCCCCCCTCCGCCGCCCCCCCCCACGTGCCTTGCGCGCGTGTCTCCCGAGAGGCGCCGCTTCTCCGCGGCCGAGTGAGCCGCCCAGGACAGGAGAGGACACGACGGGGGGGGGGGGGGCTGAGTGGTGCGTGGGGGCGCCTCGGCGACGGCTCTCCCTCCGGGCTCCCCCCCCGGCCGGCCGCAGATGCTCCCCGTGGGCACAGAGTGGGGCAAGAGTGGCCTCCCCCCCGCCGCCTTCCTCCCGCACCCCGGGGCCGGAGGAGGGGGGGTCCCGCCTTTCCCTGGCTGGTGCCCCCAGGGAGGGGGCGGGGAAGTGCTGAAGGACCCGGGCCCGGAGCGGTGCAGAGTGGCGGCGGCGAAGGGGGGGGGGGACGGGACGGGACGGGGCGCGCCGGGCTCAGGGCGTGGTCCAGGTGCCAGCGGCAGGGCTGCCCGGGAGTGAGTGGAGGGGGGGGCGGAGGGGCGCCCGGAAGGGGGAAGGGAGAAGCCGGCAGCGCTTGGGGCTCAGCGCCAGGAGGGGGGGTGGGGCGCTCCGGCAAGCGGGTGGTGCTGAGCACGTGCGCCCTCGAGCCAGGGAGCCGCGCCTGCCTGTCGGCGGTTGCAGTCTTGGAACAGGTGACCGAAGGGGCATGATCCGGCGGAGGAGTGAGAGTTGCCCCGCTCGCTTAAAGAGCTGCGGCGGCGGCGGCATCGGCATCCACGACTCGGTCAGCGACTTCATGGATGCCCCCCCCCCACTCTTCTTCTCCCCGGGGGCGGGCGGGCGGCTGAGGGCATTCGCCGCGCCTCCGTTGTATCCTCGCAACAATCCTGTGAGGTAGGCCAGGCGGAGCGTGTGCCGGGGGGGAGGGCAAGGCCACCCAGGCAGCTTCCATGGCGGCCAGGGAGCGGGTGGGTGGGTGGGTGGGAAGCCGTGCCCCCCCGCTCTGCGTCCCTGGCCTCTGCAGTGCTTGTGCAACGTGCAGAAACACGGAAAAAGCACATTTGCCATTCTGCTGAGCTACTCCATAGGGTCTTTCTAAGTCCCTGTTTGGTGTCTGTTCTTCTCCTTAAACTGTAGCCTTCCGGCAGTCGGGGGCTGGGGGGGGGGGAGTGCCGATTCCTGGTTCAGCCTTCCCTCCCTGGGGCTGGAGACCGGGGGGGGGGAGGCCCTCGCCCTCCCGGCAGCCTCCCGAGAGAGGGGGAGTGGGTCGCGGTGCTGAGGAGCCCTGCCCCGGGAGGCGGGCGGGCGGGCGGGAGGGGCTGCTGGGTGTGGGCGGGGAGCCCGTTCCCTCCCTCTGCCGGCAGGCTGGAGCCGGCGGGGCTTGGGGGGGGGGCCTGGGGTCTGCAGGAGGCGGAGAGGCCGTGCTGGGACTGGACGTGCTGGCCTGCCCTCCTCCTCCTCCTCCTCCTCCTCCCCTGGGCGGGAGGGCGGGAGTCCTGCGCCTGCTCTGTGCGGGCCTTTCCAGACTGGGCCCCGGGGAGTGTAGAGAAGGGAGGGAGACGGGGCGGTTTCCTGGCCCTTATTTTCTGTAAAGAGTTAAAGAGTTTTTCAAATAAATCCTTTAACTGTGGAGGGTGAGAAGTCCCGCTTGGACACGCTAGGGGGTGGGTCGGGGACCCCCCGGAGGAGGAGGAGGAGGACAGGGGCAAGATGGCCAGTTCCCAACTCTCCAGGGGAGCCCCGAAGATTGCCAGGAAGCCCCAGGGTGGGTTCCCAGTGCCATCAGAGGGAGGTTAGCAGGCTGCCCCGCCTAACCAGAGCCCAAGACAGGGACAGTGGTGGTAGTGGAGAAGAACTGCCCCTTCAGGTGCCGGGTCAGGCAAAGGAGGGGTGGGCATGTACAGCTCTGGGAATTGCTGGAAACTCTATGGTGTTACCATCACTGGAAACTGAGGGGCTTTTTCAGTTTGTTTCCAGATAATCCCACAGCAGAGGGTTTCCCGTTTTCACTGCTGCAGCACCCTGGCTGGGTTGACACTTGGACTGAGCTGTCCACGGAGACCCCAAGATCTCTTTCCATCTCAGCCAGTTCAGAGGCCTATACTTTAAATGGCAGGATGTTTTGTTCACTGTAGCTCATGTTAACACTTGCCCATCCTGAATTTCATTTGCTGCATTGTTGCATAACTCGAAGGGAGGTTTCCTGGAGCTTGAAAGTTGCAAATAAAATAATTCAGTTTGACTACAAGAATTCCCACAGGACACACAACCTGAAGAAGGGAATTAGGAATCTAAGGTCTGGGATCGTGGCCACCAAACAGGTCAGGTTCCTCCATCTGACTTGTCTCTGCCCCTAAGGGGCCACCAGCGTGTGGTCTTCAGGACTGGTAGCTGTGATGTACCTTTTCTTAGTCTCCCCCTCTTTCTCTCTCTCTCTCTGACCCAGGGTCCCCATACCATTTCTCCTCCCAAGAGGCCCAGAGCTGGGGGTCCGTGTGTGAATGGCCACATGCGTGTCTTCCCTGCAGGCTCCGGGGGGTGACACGGCCTGCTGCACCTGAGAACAGCCGTTAGGCCTTCCTACATCCCATGGCAGAGTTTTCTGAGGCGGCTCTTGGGGGTGCTCCAGCCCAACCTAGGAGACATAATCCAGGTTTTTCTTCAAGGTCAAGTCCTTTATTTACTCTGAAAACTCTTTACAAAAGGGCCTGCATAGAAAAGGCAGCAGTCCTGCCCTCTGCCTGACATCAGCTACTTCCTGCATGAGGAGAAAAGGGGTGTGAAGGTGAACAGTGGACTAGTAGCCAGAGGTTCAGCTGTGAATTTAGCCCATACGGCCCCGCTGCTGTCTCCTGCTGCTCCCAAGGTCAGACAAACTGGGAAGAGACCATCAAACAGGAAATTTGCTACTTCCTGCCGCTGAAGTCTTTCTGTCTGGGGAACACTTTCTTTTTCTGCCACTTCCAGAAAGAAGAACAGAAGAATGTCAAGTAGGAGGGAGAAGGAAACACAGCGGCAACCTCTTCAAGGTCACGCTCCAAGCCGCAGGGCACTTCTGCTGCTGAGCCATGGATGCTAAAATACTGACTCCACGTTGCCCATCTCCACACAGACAGTCTTCAGCTGAGAGTAATAAGCAATCGCTGCTGTGCCATTCTCTTGGCCAAACCCTGCAAGAGAGAATGAGATGATCACCGAGGGCACCTGTTTGGGGGGGGAGCTGTTTCCCTCTCTCCCTGGGGAGTGGCCCAGGAAGACTGCTGGGCAACCGTTTCTCCGTGGGAGGCAAAAATGGGTGTCCGATTTCGAAGCCCGTTGCATAGACTCAGTCTTACCAATCTATCCTCTCTTTGGTGAGTCCCAGCTCTTGGCATTGCAGAAGAAAACATGATGGCAATTTAACTCTTAGAATGTAAGGGATAAGAACGATTTCAGTCATTAAGGGGTGGGGACTTCTTTTGGGATGAGGGGTGTATTCAGAAGGAGTCACAGTAGGACGTTCTGGGAGGGAGTTGGGGGCAATGTTCCCTCTAAGCTGAGTTAGTGTGAGCTAGCTCACAGTTTTTTAGCCTCCAGCTCACACATTTTTGTCTTAGCTCAGGAAGGATGGGGCTCCAGAGCAAGCCAATTTACGCAGCAGCCAAATCGCTTGCTCACAGCTTTAATTCTAGTAGCTCACAAAGTAGAATTTTTGCTCACAAGACTCCACAGCTTAGAAGGAGCATTGGTTGGGGGGGTGGGTGTCTGGTTTCCCATTTTCTTTCCACTGCAGATGGTCTTGTTTCTCAAGCAAAAAGCCTCCCCTCCAAGTGCTTCAGGTAGGCATACTGTCCTTTTGTAGTAAAAAGCTGTGTGTACATTTGGCCATTTAAACGTGATCTGGCATCTGTTGGAGTATCTGCTAGTTCACTTTTTGATGCCATGAAAGAGTTAACTTGTTCGTTTATGCATGTTAATTGTTAGTTGGCTTTAGAACCAAAGAGCTGTCCTCCAGGTAGTTCCCACCAGAGAAAAGGAAGTCCTACACATAATTAAGTGATCTTTAGCCTGCTTATTGGTCAATTCATAACTGGGTGATGTTACCTGATACTTGGCACATGGGCATTTTGGAGTTTCTTCCTCTTCCATTTGTGTAGATACTAGAATAGAGTATCCATCTTGTAGTAACCAGTAACTAGAAAGATGTAGCTAGTCAGACCTTTTGTTGTTCTACCCTTATCATGCAACCCTTTCTAATTTTATTAGTAAACTTTCTTTTAGCCAATTTCTATGTGTGTGCCCTGTGGTTCCCTTTTACTCTGCTAAAATATCCAACAGCATCTTATTTATATCCTCCCTACACACATCTTATTTAAAAGTAGGAAAACTGAAGGTGGACTTTTAACATCATGGGGTAATCAGAGCAGCCTGAGGCACGAACGGCTTCCCCAGACCTTGAACTTGGTCCTTCTGAATGAAAGGATGACTGCCCTTCCCCTGCGGGGGCCTAGTCACTCCCGTTAAGTGTCTCTGAGGTCTCTGTCCTAAGTACTGTTAGCCATATCTAATCCATCACTCCCTCTAGCTTGTGTTGTCTAGTGGAGGGGAAAGACAGGAAGAGTTTCTAATTCTGCAGAAGAGCAGTCAAAGTGGTAAGCAAAGGTAAAGGCTTCCTTTGGTGGAAAGCTAGTCGAATCCGACTCTAGGGAGTGGTGCTCATCTCCGTTTCCAAGCCGAAGAGCCAGCGCTGTCCAAAGACGATTCTGTGGTCATGTGGCCAGCAAGACTAAATGCCAAGGCACATGGAACGCTGTTACCTTCCCACCGAAGCAGTACCTATTTACCTATTTGCAATTTCTTGCTTTTGAACTGCTAGGTTGGCAGGAGCCGGGAGCTCATTCTGTCATGCGGCACTCAGGTCTTGAACTGCTGAGCTACAGACCTTCTGGTCTGCAGTGTCAGCATCTTAACCTCTGAGCCACCACGGTACAGCCATGCAAATACACTTAGTGCACTGTCGGCCTATTTTCATTAACAATTCCATCTGCTTATTGTTTTAGTATGAAGCCTTTGCCCCTCTGTGGGGCAGAACTGCCTTGCCAGGAAACACAGACACCCTTCAGGTGGAGCCCTTTCCCTTGTCTCTCTAGGGCTGCCAACCCCCTGGTTGTGGCTGGAGATCTTCCGGGGGGATTGTGGCCGATCTCCAGGCGACAGAGGCCCGTTCCCCTGCAGAAAGCGGCTGCCTTGGAAGGCGGACTCTCTGAGGGCCACCTGCACCCTGCTGAGGTCCCTCCCCTGTCCAGACTCCACCCCCAAAATCTCCAGGTATTTCCCAACCCAGAGCTGGCAACCCTGCATCTCTTGCAGCTCTTTTAAATAGGCTATTTTCCCTTTAATTATTTGAATATTCCCCTCACCATTCAGCCCAAGACTGGCTCCCCAGGCAACCACTGGGAATTAATACTCATCAGCACCACCAGTCAAGATAACAAGCAACGGTTTCCGTGCCCTTGCCAGTTTCTACAAGGGGCTGAGAATACAGCAGGCAACTGCTGTCCAACAAAGGGAGCTCTGGCTCTCGGAAGCTCACATCCCCCCCCCCCCGAAATCTCACTGCCCTCTGCACCCAACAGTCAGCCCTGGCAGCGGCAGGGAGAGTTGGAGTTGGTCACCTGACATCTTATACCCTCCGAAGGGCAGCTCGACAGGAATAACGTTGTAGTTGTTGATGAAGCACGTCCCCGCCTGGAGGCCAGCCGCCACCCTGTGAGCCCGCTGGAGATCCCTGTGGAGTAAAGGGGGGGGGGGTTAGGGCACAGCTTCTTCTTTCCCAGCACGAAGCCCCTGGCGGCACCTCCAGGAACTTGGAAGGAATGGCAGAGTGTGCACCGGGCTCTGCCAGGCAAGTGTGCCGCTTTACTTATTTATTTATTAACATTTTTTAATTGCCTTATCCCCAGAATTGTGGGGATCTAGGCAAAGTACATATTTAAAACAGTAGAAATGATACAAAACCATTTCCAAAAATATATAATTCATTAATTAAAATCAGATGGTGAAATTTTGTGGTTCCCTCTCATTTCCAGCCTGTGGGTGCCTCATGGGTCTTGGGGGGGGCGGGGGGTTGGATCTTTCCAGGGAAGAGGTCCAGGCAGGGTGCCAGCCGTGATGTAAGCCGTCACTGTCCTGGACCGGACGCCTGGCGGAACATCTCTGCCCTACGGGCTCTGTGGAATTGCATGAGATCCCGCAGGGCCCGGATGTCATTTGGGAGGGAGTTCCACCAGTCAAGGACAGCCAGCTGTATCCAGGGTCGGGGACCACCAGCGAGTTGTTCTGTGAAGAGTGTCATGCTCTCCCGGGGGCGTTCCCAGACCACTCAAGGCCTTAAAGGACAAAACTAAAACCTTGAAACTTGACTCAATGTTCCACTGGAGGCCAGTGCAGCTGGCATAGCATGGGTCGAATAGGTGCCGTCTGCGTGGTGTTCCTGTCAGGACTTGTGCTGCGGCTGCATTCCAGATCAGTTGGAGCTTCTGGGTCAGTCTCAAGGGCAGGCCAGCATAGAGCGAGTTGTTGTTATTATTATTATCATTATTATTTATTCGATTTATATGTCGCCCTTCCACAAGGGCTCAGGGCGGCGAACAAGGGCAACAATGCCATACAACCAGATAAAACATAAAACAACCATGAATAAATAACCATAAAACTCCATGTCAACTAACGGTAAAACAACAATAACACAGGAAAAAGCCATTACAGAGTAGACACCACACAATCACACTAAAACACCCAGTTGGCGTTACTCCAGTGGTGCCCATATACAACTAAGAGCCCCATGCCAGGGCCAGAATGCCTCTAGTGGCTATACGCTGGTGGTGTCATAGCGATGTCATAGCGTGCCCTTACAGTAGTCTAGCCTGGGGGTGACAGTTGCATGAATTACTGTGGCTAAGTCGGGGCGCGACAGGGAAGGGGCCAGCTGCCGGGCCTGGCTGTGTGTGTGGCCTGGGCCTCCGTATTTGAAGAGGCATCCAGGATCACACCCAAACTCTCGATGGACTGCGCTGATACCAGTAGTGCTCCGTCAAGAGTAGGGAAGCTGAGCCCAAGCCCTGAAGCCCCCCTCCCCACCACAGAACCGCCATCTTTGTTGGATTCAGTTTCAGCCTGCTCTTTTTTAACCATCCCACCAAGGCCTCCAAACCGATGGCCAGATTTTGTGGGACAGCATCTGGGTGGCCCTCCAAAAGTAGATACGGCTTGGGGGTCATCAGCGTATTGATGACAACCCAAGCATGAAACTCCGTGACAGCTGGGCGAGGGGGTGCCTATAGATGCTAAACAACACTGGGGATAGAAGTGCCCCCCCCCCCGAGGGACCCCACACTCCAGGGGGTGTCTAGAGGACACATTCTCTCCTGGTGCCACCCTCTGTCCCTGACTGTGGAGAAATGAGGTAAGCCGTTGAAGGGCTACCCCATGAACTCCCACGTCGGCGAGGCAGTGGGTCAAAAAATCATAACCATGTTGAACACTGCTGCAAGATCTCATAACAATAGCCACGCCGACCTGCCTCAGTCCAGCTGCCTACAGAGATCATCTGCCAAGGTGACCAACACCATTTCCATCCCGTGGCCAGGGCGGAAGCCGGCCTGGGATGAATCCAGTGCCCATGTCTCATCCAGGAAACCCTGGAGCTGTTCAGCCAACCTTCTCTCAACCACCTTGCCCAGGAACAACAAATCCGATACTGGGTGGTGATGGGCTGGTTCGGAAGGATCCAATGTTGTTTTTTTCCAAAAGGAGAGTGACCCCCACGGCCTCCTTGAGGGCCCTCCGGCTAGGCCCCAGTTTCCAGGGACCAGTGGACAACCTCCCTCAGGCCACTCCGAGAAGGTGCTGGTGGGTAAGGACGGCACCCGACTCTGTTGAGCAAAAGCCCCTGCAGAGCTGCACGCTGCTCTCCATGTCCCGGGTGGACCTGCTGTCCCCGGACTCACTCAGCCTTCATGGGTGCCCCACTGCAGAGGAGCCCAGAGCCTGCTGTCTGCCCAGGTGGCCCCGTGCTCCCTTCCCACCCACTCCTCTTTCCAGTTGGGTGAAGTGGTGAAGCGCGCGGACTCTCACCGGGGAGAACCGGGTTTGATTCCCCACTCCTCCACGTGCACCTACTGATGTGACCTTGGGTCAGGCACAAGCTCTGGCACAGCTGTCCTTGAAAAAGAGCAGTTGCTGCCAGAGCTCTCTCGGCCCCGCCTCCCTCACAGGGGGTGTCTGTTGTGGGGAGGGGAAGGGAAAGGAGTTTGTAAGCTGCTCATAGACTCCTTTGGGTCGTGAAGGGCCATGGGGTATAAATCCAGTCTCTTCTTCAAAACCAACTCTCTCTTTTTGCTAGTGAATACCTGGTGAAGACACCCCCCGCCAGGCCAAAGCAGGTGCTGTTGGCTCTCCCCAGGGCCGCCGCCTCTGTATCGAAGGGCAGGATAGACATGACAGGCCCAAAGATCTCCTCTTTTACACATGTCATGTTGTCTTCACAGTTTCCTGCAGCAACACGGGAAATAATTCTTTGACTGTGTGATATTTAAGAGAAAGCCAGCTATTCTGAGCAAGAAACACTCTTCCCAGCAATGGTTATCCTGCAGGTGACGAAGCTTGTGGGACATCTTAGCTACCTGAGGTAGGTACCTGAGCACACACGACCATTTGCTGCCGTAGGAAGAGGATACGGGGCTGAACTAGCAGTCCAACACGACTTGCCTCCAAGGACGTGTGCACAGCATGGCAGCGGCAGTAGTGTCCCAGGGAAGTCATGACGAGATCTCTGGGGGTGCCAGTTTGGTGTTGTGGTTAGGAGCACGGACTCTAATCTGGGAGAACCGGGTTTGATTCCCCACACCTCTGCATGCAGCTGCTGGTGTGACCTTGGGTCAGTCACAAGTTCTCTCAGAGCTGTTCTCGAAAGAGCTCTCTCAGCCCCAGCTACCTCACAGGGGAGGGGGGAAGGGAAAGGAGATGGCAAGCCGCTCTGAGACTCCCTTGGGTAGTGAAAGGCAGGGTATAAATCCAATCTCTTTTCTTTCTATGAATTAAGCTGCATGAATCAGTGTGATGCAGCTTTAATAGTGTTGGACTAGAACTGGGAAGACCTGGGCTCAAAAGCTCACTATGCCATGAAGTTCATTGGGTGACCTTGGGCTGAATGCTTTTTCTCAAGATACCCTGTCTCTCAGAGGGTGTGTGCAGAGAAAAGGTGACTCTGTAAGACATCCAGAGCCTCTTACAGAAAGAGTGGGATAATCAGATCACCCACTCCAAAGATGCCAGCTCTGACTTGCCGTCTAAAGGCTTCCACAAATGAGAACTTCTGGTACATCGAACACAAGAAGAGATCCGGTCCCTGACGTAGGATGTCACCATGCGGGAATTACTTATTTAAGCAGCACTCAAATCTGCTCTCCTTCAATTGCAGTTTGAAGTCGACGACCTAATCACATGGCTCAGCTTAGAGTCGGGGGCATGCTGGGCAATATTCCCCTCGGGCTCATGAGGGAGGAAGGTAAGGGCTTCCATTTCCTCCCCTAGAAATTGGTTCTCATCCTCTCTTCCAGGGCTGAAAAAGGGCATTGTTTCCTCACCAGTATTCACACAGCTGGCGCACTGTCTAGCAGCTGGCCTTCCCATATGACGACGACGCCACCACCACCACCCCCCCCAGCATGATCAGGGTTTTGGCATGTTTGACTGTTAGGAGTCAGGCTCAACGCCAGTGTTCTTACCCAATACACAGGGAGACATGTAGAAGCCCTTGCTCAGCTTGGGGTCATCTGGTACATATGCCTCTCCTCCACAGAGCACCTCTGCACCCTGGAAACGAAACACACTAGAAGCAAGGAGAAGGCACCATGTTCATCTCATTCCCATAAGAATCACCAGCCACGAGCAGGAGGATTCCAGAAAGGGCAAAAGGTGCAGCTTGATTCTGAGGACCCAGCTATCCGTCACAGTCCGTGCCTGCAGGGGTAAGTGAGCTTCCACATATATAAATGGAAAAATGTCTGAATAAGTCAAATGCGATAGGGACTTTCCTAGGAAGGAATCTATAGGATGCACATAAAATTACACTATCATTCTGGAAGTACAGCACAGATCTGCCATGAAACTTGTCAGACAGAAAGGAATTAACCGTCTTGGGTGTGTTTATCACACATGCAAGATTTTAATTCCAAATAGTCCAGATAAATCCTTTAGAAGATGCATCCGCACTGGAGTGTTAACCCAGGAGGAGCAGCCTTCCTGTTCCCAGGCTCGGTGGGGGGTTAGCGCTGTGAACCACATCCATGAGAGTCGCTGCACAGGATCAGGCCAAGGCCCTTGTGGGCTGGCATTTCGTCTCCAAGAAGATACTGCAGCATTAAATCGACACGGGGCAAAGGGAAGAGGGGATGAATATGCTGGCCCAATAAATTTAATAAATAACTGCATCTGAATGAAATGTTGAAGGGAAAAGCTGAGAAAAGCAGTGACATAGTTTATCAGTAATTTTACTCTAGAAAAGAGTAGAGGACTTTTAGCATATGGACATGCACACAGTTTTGGAGCCATTTCTAAGCAGTATTGGTAATTTGGTTTTTGTTTTTTTAAGTTGGATTAAACATGGAACATGCAAATCATACCATAAAATCCTTTTTTTGGGGGGTGATGCCAAATTAGTAGGTCAAGTCGGGGACTTCCAGGGGGCATCTCATTTTGCCTTCCCCCATGATTTCATCTTTCCTTCCCTGAAAGCCTCCATAACCTCTCCCCTTTTTCTGCTTCCTTCTCTCCTTCGCACACACCAGCCAACCTACCTTTACCTTCTCTGAATCTTCCCTCCTTCCCTCCCAGGGAAAACAATGGTCAAGTTGATTGGTGTTAGCTGAGCCACGCCCCGTTGCAAAGGTGGGGAACCTGCAAAGGCCTGTGTGGAAGTACCTCACTTTCCTCTGTATCTCCTCCTCCTCTGTGTTCCTTCTGTCCGTCTTCCTGGCAGCCTCCTTATCCTCCCATTTCCCTGTGCCCTTCTCCTTTCACACTCATCAGCCGACCTTGTATCTGCTCCCCCATCTTCAACTACATTTATCATGTGTTTATTTCGTTTATCCCCCCCCCCGCCGCCTTTTCTCTTTCCCTTCACAGGAGCTTTACTTTCTTCTCCTTTCCTCCCATTTTACCTTCGCAACAACCTGTGAGGTCAGTTAGGCAGAAAATATGTAACTGGACTGAGATTACCTGCTGAGCTTCCACAGAACAATGGGATTTAGAAAACGGGTCGCCAAGATCCCAGTCTGAAACTCTTAACTGTTACACCACACCAGTTTCATGGGATGGCTGCTGTTGAACAGTAGCAAGCAGACAGTTCTGGGAGAGTCTTGCAAGTTTCATGGTTATCAGGTTGCCTAGTGGGTTGCTGCCAGGCCTGACTACAGTGAGTCCTCTCTCAAAGGCCAAACGGCCCCCAAACTCCCCTCTCCCCCTGCCTTTTACTGACAGAAACCAAGGCTTGAAGGCTGGCAATACTGTTTGCCTAGCAATTCCCTAAAGCTACAGGCACACCTTTGTCATTCTGGGTGTTATAAGTGCCCTGGTGTATTTTCTTTTCTTTTTTTACATTTCAGATTTTTCAGCAAAGCTGGGCTTTTCTCAAGTTTGTAGAAAGATCTGTCTTGTCTGTCCATGGCCTCAGTCCCTGTATTTAAGTATCCACAGACAGGACAACATGGAGAGTTAGATATACTGATGATTGCCTCAAGTGTGCTGTCAAAGAGAAGCCAAAAGTTCCCAAATCAGATTGGTACCAGAAAAAAAGGTGTCAGTGAGAAAGAGAGGAAAACCTTGCATGTATTTATCCAAAGCTGCTGACATCTCTAAAGCATGACATCAAGAATTCACATTTGTAGATGGCACATACGGAGGGGAAAGATGTAAACAGTTGTATTGGCCCAAGCAAAATCCAGAACAAGAAACACTATCTGTACAATCAGTGGGGGTTTCTTTGTAAATAAAAAGGAGCCAGTACCCATATATAAGATCGTGCTGATTTTCACCAGTTCCCCCTCTCCCTCTCCAGATCCCCGATAGGCTGTTCCTGACGGCCCATTCTCTTTCTCTGGCTGAGTGAGGCAGGGCAGCGCATGATGATAGGACTTAAAAGAGCCCGAGGAAAAGAGGCTGGTGCTCATTAAAAAACCCAACAGCCCTGCAATGTGATACTTTTCATTTGGGCCCACCAAAATACCACAAAACATAGTGCAAAACATGGGGCAAGCATTTGCACTCCGCAGGACTCATCACCAGGGTTTTTTTTAAAAAATAAGGAGAACAAAACAGAGTCTTGTCGGCATTTTGTTTTAGAAGCAAACAGGCTCCCAGGCTCCCAGTTTAATTGCTGTAGGTGTGAGATTACAGAAAAAGCCAACCATGGAAGGTCATCTCATTTGAGAATAACGGAGTCCAGGAAGATCTCTAGAACCTTGCAAGAAGCACAGTTCTCTGTTGGCTGAAAGCACATGGAAGCAAATGAAGATTTCCATTTTAACTATGCCTAAGATCGTTTTACTGTTTATTCAAGGCTTAGCAAACTGAAGTCAAATTGTGTCATGATGACCTTGTGTAAACAGTCTTTTCCCAGGTTATTCCTATCCAGTTGGTAAAGCCCTATCTTTCTAGGTTGAAATTAGTCATCTATAAAGTGGGAAAAAGTTGTAAACATAAATCTGCTTCTATTAGATTTTTAAAATGTCTCCTTGGCAGGGCTGCCATTTAGCATCGTTCTCACCTGCAATGACCAGAATTACAAAGTATTGTAGTGACAGAGTTGTATACTCAGAATTGTATTTGGTAGCCTGTTTTGACCCTCTGTTGTCCTCACCCTTTTGCTGAGCACGCTTCTCCTTGCTGGAAAGTTTTTGAGAGAGAAAACTTCCCAAAGGACTTTGAAACCATCATGCGGCTTATATAAAACTCTCCAGGGATGTCCAAACACTTCACCATAGTAAAAGGGCCACGAGGGCTTTGCTTCTGAGTCAAAAACCTCTCTTTACAAGGTCTGTACCAGGCTTGTAGCAGACTAATCCAGAGAAAGTTCCACAATTTCATTGACTCAGACATTTAATTGAGATTCATTAGTTTCAGTGGCTTCAGTTGGAACTAACTTTATCTGCATTGTAGCACTTGTTGTAAAACATCCCTTGCCTGTAGTGAGCGCAGGGCAGAAGACGTTGCTCTAGCTTCCCTACTTTGATTCTCAGAACAACCTCGTGAGCTCAGTTAGTGTTGGAATTTACAAGTTGCTTAAATTTCAGCCAAAAAATCCAACAGTCAGGCTAGGAACTAAAGAGAGAGCAACTGGCTAAAGGGAGTGAAACAAACTTCAGAGCTGAGAGGAGATTTACTCCACAGCTGAACACCCTAACCACTGCGTCACAGCGGCTGTCAAATATTTCAGATGGGGACTGAGAGAGGAAGTTTTGCCTCGAGTAACCTAGTGCGAGTGTGGTGAGCGGAGACCCGCCTACTTTGCAAAAGACCCTGAGATGCCAGAACAGGCTGTGAGACTCCTATTCAAAACACAACCAAGATAAGTGGTGACCACATTTAAGTCTTCCGTGGAAACAATCTCAGGCCATCTGCTGGCATTTCGTAGCCAGATGATCCCCTTTGGCCACGATCCACGTGGCTCTTCCCTTCCCTTCCTCATGGTTGCTTTTAAAGGCCAACTAGCACATCTGGGGTTCCCACCACAAAAGACCAGCATCATGTTTTGTTTGATCCTTATATAAAACCAAGTCCGGAGCTATTTTGTTATCTTTTGAAACGAAGGATCACATTGCCCAGTGCCACAGGCACCCCCTGCTCAAAAACCAGGCCCCTCTTGCCCGACGCATCCGCCCGTGAGTGCTCTCGCCTGCCCCTCCGCTTGTGTGACAAAGCTCAGCACCTTCCTCAGGTGGGGTTGGTTGATGAGGGCCCCCATCCTGGTGTCCTGCAGCAGAGGGTCTCCAATCTTTATTTTTTGGGTCTGCATCACCACTTCCGCAGTAAAGGCAGGCAGGATGCCACGCTGTACAAACACCCGGGTTCCATTGGAGCAAACCTGAAACACAGGTGGAGGTCTAAGAATGAGCCCATTGAGTAGGGAACTGGTGAGTGTTTTTTCCTTTGCCTTTCCTTAAGAAGAGGAAGAAGAAAAGAAGAGACTGGATTCATGCCCCCTGCTCTTCACTTGGAGTCTCAGAGCGGCTGACAACATCCTTTCCCTCCCCACAACAGACACCCTGTGAGATAGGTGGGGTTGCTCTTTCAAGGACAGCTCTGACAGAACCATGGCTTGCCCAAGGTCATTCAGCAGCTGCAAGTGGAGGAGTGGGGAATCAAACCCGGTTCCCCCAGATTTAGAGTCTGCGCACTTAACCACTACGACAAACTCACTGCTCTCACTGCTGAGGAGAATTACCCGAGGTTCTTGTGTGGAAGGGTAGTGTTTGAGGGTGTGTATAGTCAGCTGGCGAGTGGTGCCTATTCAAGTAATTGTGGTTTCTGTTTGTATCTCTTGTCTGGGTTGTGCTGATTATCGCTTTTAGCTGTTTTGCCTGGGGGTGACTGCTGGCCATGCCCTCTGCTGGGGGAGCCTTGGCTTGGGTAGGGCTTCTCCTTGCCAAAGGCACAAGCCCAAGGGCTCTTGCCCTGTGGCTCTTGGGCTGTGAGCTCTGTAAGAAGCTTTGCATTAAAGCTGTTTTGCTTCTGCAAACCTTTTGCAAGTGGTCTTGTGAGGCAGTTTGACAGGGACGTAAAGATAATCTGAACCACTTCTGCAATGGATTGCAGCAACAGGGCTGGTGAGGAAGCTGAGGTTGTTGTTGTTCAGTCGCACAGTCGAGTCCGACTCTTCGCGACCCCATGGACCAGATTACGCCAGGCCCTCCTGTCTTCCGCTGTCCGCTGAAGTTTGCTCAATTTCATGTTCGTTGCATCGATGACACTGTCTAACCATCTCATTCTTTGCCGTCCCCTTCTTCTTTGACCTTCAATCTTTCCCAGCATCAGGGTCTTCTCCAGTGAATGCTCCCTTCTCATTTGGTGGCCAAAGTAGTGACATGCTGAGGTAGTGACATGCAAAGTTGGTAGCATGTTCGTATTCTTACCTGAGGGTAACGGCAATTACACCTGCAGTAAGTTAATAGCCCTACTGGAGGAAAAGATATGGAGACCTGAGGCACACTTGTCCACACTCCATTCTATAAGGGAAGATTTCACAGACAGAATACATGAAGCACTCCTGAGAGGTCAACAAGAGCAGGAGGGAAAGGAATCAGCAAATGAAGGCACACCCAACACAGGAGGAGTGCAAATGGAAGAAAGTAACCCACAGGTGCAGGAAAATTAGGAGACATTCTGAGCCTCCATTGGTTCCAGGATCTCCCTATAGATATTGATTCTGGACCACTGGAACAAGGGCTACTCCCCCAGCCTCCCCAAAGCTTGAAGAAAATTCGGGGAGGACTTGAGCTTCTGCTCCCCAATGTACGCAAATACATGTGCTGGTAATTGAGGATTCCCTACTGAGAGGAGTAGAGGCTAAAGTGTGCCGGCCAGACTTGGTGTCTCGAGAGGTATGCTGTCTACTGGGTGCACAGATTCAGGATGTGACAGATAGGGCAGGAAAACTCGTCAGGCCCACAGATTATTATCCTTTCCTGCTCATCCATGTGGGAACAAATGATACTGCCCTGAACAGCCCAAAATGTATTAAAAGTCTACGTGGCTCTAGGTAAGGCGGTGAAGGTTGTGTTTTCGTCTGTTCTTCCTGTTGACGGCCCTGGCTTCGGAAGGGAAAGAACGATACTGCAGTTAAATGACTGGCTACATAGATGGTGTCATCACGAAATGTTTGTTTTTTTTGAATCATGGCTTATGCTTTTAAGACAAAGCTCTTCTATTGGGAGATGGTTTGCACTTCACGAGGGCAGGAAAAAATGTGTTTGGAAACAGCCTTGCAAACCTAGTAAGGAGGGCTTTAAACTAAATCCTATGGGGGAGTGAGACATAGGATTCAAAGCTTAGTATGATGCCAGTAACTGACAAGAACATTCAAGATTTGTGGGGGGTGATACATATCCTAGGAAACATTAACTTGTAGGTAAGTAGAGAAACAAAAACCTCAGGGTGCATGAATGCGCAGAGTATGGGAAACAAGCAGGAGGAATTTGAAGTCTTAATACAGAAAGTATTAGGACATGTGAGGAAGTGGCATCACCTGTTACAGTTTCACTTTCCTGTCCCTGCAGTGGGCCTACCATGTCCTTGCTCTTTTTCTTACTTTGAACATAAGAAAAGAACCATTTTGTTGTTTTTAGCATCTCTCGCTAGCCTAAGCTCATACTAAGCTTTAGCTTTCCTAACTCTCTCTCTCTACAAGCATTGGTTATCTGTTTATATTCATCCTTGGTTATAAGGCCCTCCTTCCACGTTCTAAATGAGTCTTTTTTATTTCTCAAGTCTTCAGAAAGCTGTTTACAGAGCCACCTTGGCTTCTTTAGGCTCCTGCCATTTTTCCTTCTCATAGGAGTCATTTCTCAGAGTGCCTTCTGTATTTTGCTTTTAAGACATTCCCACCCCTCTTGAACTCCCTTCTCCTTATGCATTTCTGACCATAGGATTCTACCCAGCATAACTTTAAGTTTGTCAAAATTTGCTTTCCCAAAGTCCAACCTATATGTCTGACTATGTACAGCTTTTACCTTCCCCAAGACTGTAATTCCCAAAATTACATGGTCACTGCTACCCAGAGTGCCCACTATTTATTTATTTAATTTAATTTCTGCCCTGCCCTTCCTCACCTAATCAACCAGGTCTTCCCTGTTGGTAAGAATCAAGTCCAAGATAGCAGATCCCCTTGTTTCCCTCTCCACTTTCTAGAAAATGAAGTTGTCAGCAAGACAAGTCAGGAATTTATTGGACCTTTCATTTTTAGCAGAGTTGGACTTCCAACAGACATCTTTGTCAGAAAAACTGCCATGTTTCACTGCCTTAGACACTGTTCCCATTGTTTGCTTTAATTAGATTGCACGCATGCGCATAGATTGCTTTGCTGAAACTGTGGGAGAACGTCTTGCCGCCAACTGCTATCTAAGTGGCCTTGAACAAGAGGCAAAGGCATTTCTTCCCAGCCGGTGGAAATATTTTTGCCTTTGATAGTGGGGAGGAGGGGGTCGTTCTCCCGGGCATTATGTAAACTCCTGCCGGAAGAATTCCTGCACGCGTGCTCAGATTTCATTTGCTAGTTCAGCTACTGCATCACACTATATCTGTAGGCCTTCATGCTTGGTGGGGTATTCCTGACAATAATTCTGCTACCAGTGGCAACCTACTTGTATTCCAATAAAGCATATCTTTCATGTGAAGAGTGCCTGGACTTGCTTGATCTGCATAATTGAGATCTTCCATGACCACCGTGTCCTGTCTCTTTGAGAACTTTGTTATCTGTTCTAGGAGTGTCTCATCCAAGTCCTCTGCCCGGCTTGGTGGTCTAGAGCAGACCCCCTCCATAATATCACTACTATTTCTTACTCCTTTTATTTTTACCCAGAGACCCTCAGCCGGACTTCCATGCTCAGATTCACATATTCCCTCACAAGTATATGCCTCCTTTACATATAATGCAACTCCTCTGCCCTTCCTTATTCGTCTGTCCCTTTTAAATAAGTCGTACCCCTCAATCCTAATGTTCCAGTTGTGAGTGTCATCCCACCAGGTCCTCTGAGCACAAAGAAATTTGGATCATAGCACATACAAAACAACCACCACCACCACCTGGTGAGCTTGGTCCGTTTTCTCAGACCCTGACACAAATTTTGTTAGTCTTCACGCTGCTATTGGTCTCTTTTCTCCTGCTACAGACAGATTAACGTGGCTGCCTGTCTTGTTTTCTCAGAGTTCTGTCAGAAAATAGTGACTCGTAACCAAGAGTACTTTCAGTAGCAAGAGTAACCAGGTGGGCTTTCGGTAGCAGCGCGTGGTATGTGAAATGGCTCACGACATTTTGATGGTTGAGGCCAAAATTCCTAAATGGTGCCTTCTCCTCGTGATCATCAGAAATGTAATCGAAGCCTAAATGAGTAACGTTGTGTTCCATAATAAAAGGAACTGGGTCCACTGCAGCCTTTTACGTGGGATCCGGTGCCACCGCCTTCTTCCTCTAGCCCCAGGGGGCCATGCTGCCACACCCTGCAGCAGAGTCTCACCTGATGAGACATCTGCAGTCTCTCCCCACTGTTCCTGCTAGGGTTGCCAGCCTCCAGGTGGGGCCTGGAGACCTCCTGCTTTTACAACTGATCTCCAGCAGAGAGAGATCAGCTCCCCTGGAGAAAATGGCTGCTTTGAAGGGTGGACTCTATAGGGCATTGTACCCAGCGGAGGCCCCTCCCCTCCTCAAACCCCGCCCTCTCCCGGATCCACCCCCAAAGACTCCAGGTGTGTCCCAACCCGGACCTGGCCACCCTAGTGCCTCCAGCAGCATACCTCGCCTTGGGTGAGGAAATTGGCCATGAGGGCTCCTTTCACTGCATTCTCCAGGATACAGTCGGAGAAGATGATGAGGGGGGACTTGCCCCCTAGCTCCAGAGTAATTGGCTTGACCCCATGGGATGCCATCGCCATAATCTAGGGTGTGGGAGGAAACAAAATCAGTTTTATGAGAAAGATGAGCAAGTTTATACCAGTACTGTAAGTTCTCTAGACAGATGGAAACAGTTATTCCCAACTGTTGAATGAATGTCCGCAGGCACCCTTCACTTGTGAGAGTCGTGGGACCCCCTGGCGCTGACTCTCCCCGGGCCCCTGCACTGTTCACCCTGGTTACCTTTAGGTTAGATAACTGCAATGCATTCTTTGTGAGCCTGACCCTGGAAAGCGTTTGGAAAGACCATCAACAGGTGCGGAATGCTGCATCCAGTAGGCTGAGTGGACCGGGTCGTCATGGGGACTAGCGTCACGCCAGTCTTGGTCCATCTACACTGGCTCCCAGTCCGTTTGCAGGCACAATCCAAAGTGTTAGCCGTGGCCTGTCAAGCCCCGTATGGCTTTGGGACCTCCAGCATGCCTGAAGGGCCGCCTACTCCTTTACAAACCTGCCTGACTTCTACAGTCACCTGCTGAGGCCTGCTTCAGGGGCTCAGGTAATCCAGTCATGCATCCTGCTATTTTACTAGATGGTTGTCTTCTTTTGAATGTTGTAGTCTGCTTTGAATCTCAGCAAGGAAGACAGACTAGAGATGAAGCACGTAAGCGTTTCTTGCCCCTCTAGGAGGAGAGACTCAGGTCCCCGACCCTAAGCACCATGTGTGGGTGGCAGTGTGGACAAGCTGGTCAGGCACTCGCACCGCCTGGCCGAAATTCCCTCAGTCCACTTTCCTCTAATATCCTACCAGCCTGGAGAAGTTGGTTAAAAAGAAGTAGCAGAGAACACCGTGCTGTGCTGGAGACACGGTGTGGCACTCGTGGACTGGCCTGAGCAAGCCCCAGGAGACGACAGGCCGAGCCGTGGGCAGCCAGGCACCTCTTGGGAAGTCAGTCACAGGTGGGCTTCCCTCCCTCCCCACCCACCCCCTGGGTTGTTCATTAGGCCCCAGAAGTTGCCTTTTTACCTTAATTCCTGTAGACACACTGCCGGTGAAAGAGACCTTGGCCACACTCGGGTGCTGGCACAGGAACTGGCCTGTGGCAGGCCCCCCCTGCACCACATTGAAAAGCCCCCTGGGGACACCAGCCTGGCCGTAGATCTCTGACAGCATCACAGCAGAGATGGGGGTGCAGGGAGAAGGCTTGAAGACCATGGCATTGCCTAGGGGGATCCAGGCCATGTGTCAAGGAAAAGGGGAAAGGGCACCGTTAGTCTCCTCCAGGCAATTAAACAACCCCCCCACACACACACACACACACCCGACCCCAGGCACCGAGGCAGCTGAGTGCAGGCTGGTCTGAGCCTCCAGGAGGTGGCCCTGTGCAAAGCCCCTTGCTTAGCCTGCAGAAGGGGTGCGTGGCCAATTCATCGCCAGCTTTAAAATAATTTTTACCCCACATTGTGAGGGAGGGTTCACAAAATGTCCATTGAATTTGCTCTGTCTCTCCTCAGTCTTTTACTTTAAGACACTCTTTGGTGCCAGAGACAGAGATGGCAGCAGTGCAGAATGTGCTCCCCTGCCCCATCCCCATCTTCTCATGCACCATAAAGCGGGCATTTCTGCACTGTAGCTTGACTTTGGCCTCTCGGCCAAGGGATCTGCTGCCTCACCCCTAAGCCGGAGCCCGTTCTTTACCACAAGCCAAGGCAGGGGCTGATTTCCAGCAGGCAATCTGGAAAGGGTAGTTCCAGGCACCAATCCCAACGCACACCCCCAGCGGTTCTCTTCTGGTGTAGGCGAAGGATCCTCCGGGCAGTTGGATGTGCTGACCTGGGCGAGGACGAGAAAGCAAGAAGCACGGTTGAGGGTGGCCCCATTTGTAGGGTTCCAGGCAGCCAGAACCCCCCGGCCTGTTGGTCAGCACAGAGGAGCCCCGCAGGGGAAGGGAGCGTACAGACGAGGTGCTGATGCCCGCTGGCTCCACTCAGGGCCCCCTGCTGACGGCCCCCCCCCCGCTCCTTGAGGTGTTTCCTCCCCTGGCGAAATAAGACCCTGCGCCTGCAGTGCAGCGAAAGGCCTCCTTCCCCAAGGCTACACTTCATGTCAGCCGGTCTGTGGGGCTGGGAAGTGATGACGGGTCATTTCCCGTATCTCTCTTTTAACAATAATACATCACAGCTCTGCATTGTGTGCTGCCTAAAACCATGTTTGAAGTGCAAATGGGTTAAAACAAAACGAAGTGAACAACACAGAAGCCTGCTGTGGGGAGCTAGGTTAGGCTGTGGTCTGCTATGGAGTGTTTCTGCAGCAAATAATAAGTTACAGGAGAAAAAAGGGACAGTAGCCTTCACTGGGGATGGATGTAAGCCAAGCAGCAGAGCCAGTTTCTGGGCCCCAGTTGCACAAATGGAATCGACAAAAAGAGCTATGCTGTTTGAACAAAGATGAATAACCGGCCCTAGGGTGATTCATTACTAAACTAGCTGGGGACAAGTGAAGCTCCACCTCTCACCTGCCAGAGAGCCAGCTAAGCCAGCGTAATACTGCAGGCATTGCCAAGAGATGTCCACGTCCACCAGGGCTTCAAAGATGGACTTCCCATTATTGATTGTTTCCATGGTAGCAATCTCTTCCCTCTGTTCCTGGAATTCCAACACACACACAGAATTTCCCTAACTGCTGTAGTTCAGAGGACATTAGCAACGGTTGGAACCAGTTCCAAGCATCCTGGAGTTACTTTGCTCATCTTGCCCACCAAAAGAAAACTCTTCCAAGACAAACCTGTGGATGGTCAGACTGAGATACACATTCAAGCCTTTCCCTCGTTCTCAGCTGCCGGTGTCTCCAGACCAGAGCAACTGCCCTGCAATGTGCAGAAGAAAAGGGGCGGGGAAGTACCCTAGATCCATGTAGAGTGGCATTCCCTTATCCAGGGACCAAAAGGCCTGTCCCAATGCACCTGCACTGAGCCGGCATGGCTGGAGCGCCGTACTAGGATCTGGGGGAGCCCCATGGGCGGCTGCTCTGAGGCTTTGGACCAGGCATGCCGTGCGCACACTCGCACCCGCAGCCTAATCTGCTACACTGGGTGGTGGGGGTGAGGATAAGACGGAGGACGGGAGAACAGTGTAAGGCCAATCAGGCAACAGAAGCGTAAGGGATACCATGCCAAGGGAGGCTCCTAGCTACTATGTTCTTCCTGGTTTATTTGTATTCTGTGGGTGTGTTTGTGCCAAGTTTCAGTTTCACTTCTCTTTGTTCTGCTTCACTGCTTGCCATGTATTGGGGGGGGGATGTGAGGAGAGAGTGTGATAATTGTGTGCCTGCTTGTAGCCGTAACCATCTTTTATGTTGTACCCCTCAGCCGGCTCTCATGGCCTTGGAGAGTCCTTTCTTAGGCTAGCATAGATAAGCACCGTATATCTGCCAGAGTGCCATAGTAACGCTAGGCCTGCTTGCTGACGTATGTGTGGGATGTTCGTGCATTTTCTCCAGTCCTGACAAAAGATCTGAGCCTATTGTAAGCATCTCTCTCACAAACATCACTGCCAGTAGTGTTGTGGAGAGTGTCTTAACTGGGGATCTGACAGTTTGGGACTGGGGGGTTTGTGGCTCACCACACGTGTTGTTGTTCTTAACCTTACTGAACAAAGAACTATGCTGAAATCATGATAGCCTCTTGAACCCACTACTGAACAGGTGGGATATAATGGAAAAAATATAATGGTGCAGTGAACATATTGCTTGAGCACTGATATTTCTTTGGCCCCATAGGTCAAGCAGCCTGGGCCCCTGGGCAGGTGCAGAGGCCTCCCACAGAATCTGGGTCCCTGGCGTTTCTCCTTCGGCAAGTGTGGGCAGCAGAGGAGGCAACTCGCAAGAATGCGTTTAAATTAAGGGTGGGAAGGTTCCAGTTGGATATTAGGGAAAACTTTTTTTACTGTAAGAGTCGTGCCATAGTGGCAATCAGCTGCCCAGGGAGGTGGTGAGCTGCCCCTCCCTGGCAGTCTTTAAGCAACATCTAGACAAACACTTCCCAGGGATACTGTAGGCTGATCCTGCATTGAACAGGGGGTTGATCTAGATGGCCTCTATGTCCCCTTCCAGCTCTGTGATTCTATGATTATCTGGAATTATTGAAAGAATAACTGTTTTCATGTAGTAAGTCTAAGAAAACGCCGTCTGCGGCAACCATTCCTCCAGCCCAGGCAACTACCTCTTCCATGGACGGAGGATCCCCTTTCTGTCTTTGTCCTCTGGCAACTGGAGGGGACGTGTTGGGGAGGGGCTGGTGGCAAGTACAAGCAAGGTACAGTTAGTGTACTCTGGTTGGCCACTGGCTGGGCAAATAGTGACGGCCCCCAGCATGGACTCCCTGGGCAGGCCCCCCCCCCCCCGTGCTCTTTGACGACACACCTGGATGATCCTGGCAGCCCTCAGGAGCACGCTGCCCCGCTCCATGCCTGATTTCTGGCTCCATATTCTGAATGCCGCTTGTGCGTCCTGCACAGCCAGATCCACCTCCTTCTCACCAGAGAAGAGGCACTTGCCGATAACACGTCCTGAGGAAGAGAAGAATGGAATTCCGATTCTAGTGATCGACATACATCGGTATTACAGTAGAAGGCGCCTGTATGAGAACAGCTCACGGGGAGTGTTTGTTGGCCCCCTGGAGTTTCACAGTTGCATCAGACAAAATGCTGCAATATTTATTGCTACATTTATTCACAGCTGTTCCTGGTATCTCTGAATGTTCTCTTGCAGTTCCAAAAATCACCCAGAGAAAGGAAGGAAAGAGAACTTGATACAGTCAAGGGCTATATGTATAGCCAAAATTCTGTGATGAGATAGTTTAGATTCAGCATCAAAAAACAGAATGTTGCAATCTGTTAACATGGTTTTCTTAATTTGTTCTATTTATTGTATAATTATATTATATTATATTGCATAATGCATTTTGTTTGCAGCCATGGCCAGTTAAAATCATATTCTACAAAAGCACACACATATAGAAAATAATAATATTCTGCATTTGCGTCCATTTCTGGGAGATTAATCTGGCATTACCTACATGCTTTTAAGAACTCCTTTGTGCCAAAGATATGAAATGTTTTTTTAACAAGTCAGGTCCGGGTTCCCTGGACCCAGAGGTCGTTTGGGGCCGGAGCACGCCAGAGCACCGCTCCAGCAGCCCAGGTGGCAGCAAGCCCCGCCCCCAGCTCCCCGCCTCATGCTTCTGCCTTCCCCCCCAACCCTCTCCGCTTTTGCAGAGAGAGAGGTTTTTAAAAAATCCCTGGCTTCCCTGCCCAAGCTCCTTCAGGTGCCCTGCAGCCTAGAGAAGCTGGGGCAGGGAAGCCAGGCATGACTGCCTCCGTGCCCTCCCCAGTTCCAGCCAGCCCGGCACGGGTTGGCTGGAGACAGGGAGCTCATGGAGGCAGACATGCCTGCCTTCCCCCTGAGCATCTCCACTTTTGCAGAGAGACTGAGGGGGGGGGTAAATTCCTGCAGCCACGGGGCACCTGGAGGAGACCGAGCAGGTGAAGCAGGCATGAATCTCTGCCTCCTCTTCCTTCTCCAGCGAGCCTGCTGCGGTGGGAGGGCTTAAGTCCCTGTCTTCCCTGCCTGAGTTCCTCCAGGTGCCCTGCAGCCACGGGGCATCTGAGGGAGACTGAGCAGCCAAGCCAGGCATGTCTCCCCGCCTCCTCTTCAATCCATGATCCAAGCCCATTTCAGCCTTCTCCCCCCACAAGCCTGCAGGAGCCGATGGCAAAGCTGAAAGGGGCATGAATCTAAAGGATCCAAGCCCCTTTCAGCCTTCTCTCTCCGCCCCCCCAAGTCTGCGGGACCCCGGGGCAAGGCTGAAAGGGGCTTGAATCTAAGAGATCCAAGCCCGTTTCAGCCTTCTCCCCCCCCCAGCCTGCAGGAGCTGATGGCAAAGCTATGTGTAATGGAACAGTCTGCTCTTCCCTTAATATCTGTGATTTAGTTTGGTCCTCTTGGAGCTCTTGTTTCACTTTCATTTTTATATGCTGAATGGACCTGAGAACCGGTGGCTGATTAAGTTTTCTAGCCTGGGAACTCACAGCCGAAGGGGGACGTTTCAAATGTAAGCCTTCAAGCTCCTTTTTAACTTCTGGTGGGGGGATTGAGAACCTGGGGAAAGCAAACATACACAGAGGCTTTCATTTTCTTTCCCTTTCTTTCCATTTTTTTCTTCTCCTCTCTTTCCAGTTCTTTGCTCCCTTTCTTTTCCTTTCCCCCATTTCTTTCCCTTTCCTTCCTTCCTTCCTTCCTTCCTTCCTTCCTTCTCTCTCTTTCAGCTAATGAGTTAGGCTATAACCAGCTGAAATAAAGGTTAACAGTCAATAAACACAAAATGTGCCAAACAAAGCTTGAGTCCAGTGGCGCCTTTGAGACCAACAGAGTTTAATTCTGGGTCTGAGCTTTCATGTGAATAAACTCTGTTGGTCTTAAAGGTGCCACTGGACTCAGACTTTGTTCTGTTGCACTGGACCAGATATTCTTAAGTACCACTGCTAATGAAACATTGAGCTGCTATCCTACCCTAAGCATGTGTGGACAGGTGTTGGGTGTACCCTAATAATTTCTTCAAGTAACTTTGTGAAGTCTTTTGCACAGTATAACCCTATTGCCTGTGCAGAAGAGCCCTCTTGAATAATTCTGGTTTTCCAGTGTCCAGTGGCACTTTTAAGACCAACAAAGTTTAATTCTGGGTCTAAGCTTTCGCGTTCATGCACTCTTTTTCAGATACATTGAAATAGAGTCATCAGCCATTACATATAGGTAGCAAGTGAGGAGGATGTTGCCCGCATCTGTGTTGTTGTTGTTGTTGTTCAGTCGCACAGTCGAGTCCGACTCTTCGCGACCCCATGGACCAGATCACGCCAGGCCTTCCTGTCTTCCGCTGTCCTCTGAAGTTTGCTCAATTTCATGTTCGTTGCATCGATGACACTAACCATCTCATCCTTTGCCTTCCCCTTCTTCTTTGACCTTCAATCTTTCCCAGCATCAGGGTCTTCTCCAGTGAATGCTCCCTTCTCATTTGGTGGCCAAAGTATTTGAGCTACAGCTTCAGCCTCTGGCCTTCCAGGGAACAGTCAGGGTTGATTTCTTTTAGGATTGACTTATTTGATCTCCTTGCAGTCCAAGGGACTCTCAAGAGTCTTCTCCAGCACCATAGTTCAAAAGAATCTATTCTTCGGCGCTCGGCCTTCCTTATAGTCCAACTCTCGCAGCCATACATTACTATGGGGAATACCATTGCTTTGACCATGCGGACTTTTGTTGGCAGGGTGATGTCTCTGCTTTTTATCATGCTGTTTAGGTTTGTCATTGCTTTCCTCCCAAGGAGCAGGCGTCTTTTAATTTCATGGCTGCAGTCACCATCTGCATGTCGGTAGCGGTGCGCGCCACCGTAAAGAATGAATGCAGAGCCGTGAGCTGAAAGCTATGTACAGATTTATTACAGAGCTGGAGCTTACTTACAATTATTTCACAGAAGGACAAAGTGCTACGCTGCAACCAGTCTCTCTGGGAGAGAGAGCTGCTGACACTAAACACATATATACACAGTGCCAGCCAATCACTAGACACTTTGTCTAATTATCAGAATATGCTGAGTCAGGCTGCCTGGCTGATGCAACATTTATCACCTGACTAGCTACATCTGTCAAGTAGATGGAACTGATCTATTCTGACTGCTGACAATCTTGCCAGCTTCATATATACATTATGCTGACACTGCAGTGATGGGATCCCAGGAACGCGAAGTCTGTCACTACTTCTCGACTTCCCCTTCTATTTGCCAAGGAGTGATGGGGCCGGATGCCATGATCTTAGTTTTTTTGGTGTTGAGCTTCAAGCCCACTTTTGCGCTCTTCTCTTTCACTCTGAGCAAGAGGTTCTTTAGGTCCTCTTCACTTTCTGCCATCAGAGTGGTATCTTCTGCATATCTGAGGTTATTGGTCTTTTCCCTAGCAATCTTAACTCCAGCTTGTGATTCATCCAAGCCAGCATTTTGCATGATGTACTCTGCATATAAATTAAATAAGCACGGTGACAATATACATCCTTGTCGTACTCCTTTTCCTATGCTAAACCAATCAGTTGTTCCATATCCGGTTCTAACAGTAGCTTCCTGACCCTTATACAGGTTTCTCAGGAGACATGTGAGGTGGTCTGGTACTCCCATCTCTTGAAGAACCTGCCATAGTTTATTGTGATCCACACAATCAAAGGCTTTAGCGTAGTCAGTGAAGCAGAAGTAGATGTTTTTCTGGTACTCTCTTGCTTTCTCCATAATCCAGCGAATGTTGGCAATTTGATCTCTAGTTCCGCTACCTCTTCGAAACCCGGCTTGTACTTCTGGCAGTTCTCTATCCACGTCCTGGTGGAGCCCACATCTGTAGACTTCTGCAAATGTGGGAACTGTAGCCTCTGTTCATGACCGGGCCCCTGGTCACTTCTTCAGCCATGAAGTAGCTGCAGAAGAGAGCCCTGGCCCACAGAAGCCAGTCCCCTGCGCCACAAACCTTCTTTGTGCTTTTGAAGCAGTTTCTCTCCAGGTGGGCTGGCCAGCCCTGAGTTGGGAAGTACCTGGAGATTTTTGGGGTGGAGCCTGAGCGGTGGGTGTTGCCTTCTGACTCACTTCTGGTGATGTCAGGGGTGTGGCATATGCAAATAAGTTATGCTAATGAGTTGTGAATGAGTTCCTGCACCTCTTTTTCTACGAAATGACCCCTGCTTGGACCTGACCTGGTTTCCCTGCAGCTGCACAGGGGTGGTGGGGAATGTTTTTTTAATGTCTGAGGGGGGCTGATTTGGCTCAGGATTCTGTACACGTGAAACTCCAAAATGGGGCAAATAACCACCTCTCTCCCCCCCCCCCAGCCATTTTGGCACAGGGAAGTGGCATGGGAGTCCCTGTCACGAGCCCCTCCCGCCCTGATGTCTTGGGCCAAACGGGGCTTCTGCAGACTTTTACAATGATGTTTCCCCACAATTAAAAATGGGGGGGGGAGGGGTAGGCGTACTCTGCCATGGAAATGCTCTGGCGGATTCAGTTATTGTCTGACTAACATGGCAGTGCTAGCAAATGAATACAACATTCCAGTCCCACAGTGGGCTCCTGCGCCACCACTTGCCGCCACCGCCTTAACTTTGCCAAGGGAAAGTTCAACAAAAAGTTGACGAACAAAAACTATTGAGGCAGACCCGGCATGGGTTCTGTAAGGGAAGATCTTGTCTCACTAACCTGTTAGTGTTCTTTGAGGGGTGAACAAACATGTGGACAAGGGGGACCCAATAGATATTAGTTGCTGTAGATTTTCCGGGTTGTGTGGCTGTGGTCTTGGCACTGTAGGACCTGATGTTTCGCCAGTAGCTGTGACTGGCATCCTCAGAGGTATAACACAGAAAGATGGAGGACTCTCTCTGTGCCAAGGTGAGCAGAAAAATGGTAGGCAAATAATTTATATCTACCCTGGAAGGTGGGGTTGGGCTGAGTCATTATCTTGTAGTAATTCTCCAGGTTATGAACATGCTAATGGAAGAGCTTTCCTGAGGAGGTTCTTTTGTCCCTGGATTGTTTCCTGAGGAGGTTTCCTGTTTCCTGAGGAGGTTCTTTTCTGAGTGGAATGGCTATTGAAACTCTAATCTTATCTGTAGTGCTATTGGTCAGCTGTAGAGCATGTTGTGTTTTTCAGGACAGGAAACCATGCCCTATTTATTTTTAAACTCTCTTCTTTCCTGTTGAAATTATGTTTATGTTTATGAATTTCAGATCCTACAGTGCCAAGGCCACAGCCACACAACCCGGAAAATCTACAGCAACTAATGAACTCTGGCCGTGAAAGCCTTCGACAACATACTCAATAGATATTGTTTACCTTGACCTCCAGTAAGCTTTTGATAAAGTTCATCACCAAAGGCTCCTAAGTAAGTTCAAAAATCATGGGATAAAAGGACAAGTCCTCTTGTGGATCAAAAACTGGCTAATTAATAGGAAACAGAGTGAGTATAAATGAGCAATTTTCTCAGTGGAGGGTGGTAAGCAGTGGGGTACTGCAGGGATCAGTACTCGGTCTGATGCTTTTTAACTTGTTTATTAACGATTTGGAATTGGGAGTAAGCAGTGAAGTGGCTAAATTTGCAGATGATACAAAGTTGTTCAGGGTGGTGAAAACCAAGGAGGATTGTGAAACACTCCAAAGGGATCTGTCGAGGATGGGCGAGTGGGCATCACCGTGGCAAATGGGGTTCAGTGTGGCCAAGTGCAAGGTGATGTACATTGGAGCCTAAAATCCTAACTATAAATTCATGTTTATGGGGTCCAAACTGGCAGAGACTGACCAAGAGAGAGATCTTGGTGTCATAGTAGATAACTCACTGAAAGTATCAAGACAGTATGCAACTGCAATGAAAAAAGGCCAATGCTGTGTTGGGGATTATTAGGAAAGTTATTGAAAACAAATCAGCCAATATCATAATGCCCCTATATAAATCAATGGTGCAACCTCATTTGGAGTACTGTGTACAGTTCTGGTTACCACAGCTTAAAAAGGATATTATAGCTTTGGAAAAAGTGCAGAAGAGGGCAACTAGAATGACCAAAGGGTTGGAACACTTTCTCTATGAAGAAAGGTTGAGGCACTTGGGATTCTTTAGCTTGGAGAAACGATGGCTGAGGGGTGACATGATCAAGGTTTATAAGATTATGCATGGGATTGAGCAGGTTGAGAAAGAAGTACTTTTCTCCCTTTCTAACAATACAAGAACTTGTGGGCACTCCATGAAATTGCTGAGTGGTCAGGTTAGAACAGGTAAAAGGAAGTTCTTCTTCACCCAAAGAGTGATTAACTCGTGGAATTCACTGCCACAGAGAGATGGTGGCAGCTACAAGCATGGACAGCTTCAAGAGGGAATTAGATAAAGATATGGAGCTGAGGTCCATCAGGGGCTATGAGCCACAAGGTATAGATAGGGACTCTGGGGCAAGGGATGCTCTGTGTTCTTGATGCTGGGGAGGGGGCAGCAGTGGGAGGGGGCTTCTAGTGTCCTGGCCCCACTGCTGGACCTCCTGATGGCACCTGGTATTTTTGGCCACTGTGTGACACAGAGAGTGTTGGACTGGATGGGCCGTTGGCCTGATCCAACATGGGCTTCTCTTACGTTCTTATGTAAGGGAGACAATCAGCTGTCACACGTACGTACCTTGGCCACCCTCCCTGGCCCGTGTGTCCCCCGCACGTCACCCTAAGAGAGAGATAATTACCGGTTGCTGGCTCATGCACCTCCGCACTGTGACTCCCATCGCAAGGCTGGACCCGGGCCCCGTTTCGGTAGTTGAGAGGCTGCTGCAGTTGAAAGGTGCCAGTGGCAGTGGTCGCGGAAGCACAGCGGAATAGACGAGGGAAGCCCGGGAGCGGGAACAGCCAGCCGGAGTGGAGAAGCATCTGAGCACCGGAGCACAGGAGGACGCTGGAGAGGAAAGCCGTCGGGACGCTTATTTTGACTGAATGGCACAGCTCAGTGATTATTGTGTTGCCTTATTCTGGCTCCTGTGGTGCATGTCCCTTTCATATTGCCACTAGAAGGAGGGGCTTGTGCGCATATTGCTTCCCAAACTGTCCCATGCACAAGAAAACCCAAAGCACAAGCCCAGGAGGAAAGAGGTATCTCTTGGTCTATCATATACATTATTTCCCTTTGACACGATAAATGAGAGATATAAAGAAAGCCCATAGCCAGAAAACAATTTTATTACCATAACCCAGAAAAAAAGGAGTCAGTATGAAAAACAAAGAAAATAGAAACCAGTCTCTTTGACAATCCTGATTTGTAGCTGTATTGCTTTAATCTAAACAGAATTTGTGTTCTTCCCACTAGGCTAGTCTAGCGCAAAGCAACCCAGAGACAAGATAGGTGAGGGACTGCCTGAACTGGCCTCAGGTGTTGTGGAATAAATGGGAACCGAACTTGGGCTGAGACAACTACAAAGACAGAGGGTTGGGGGGACTGCCCTTCTTATGCACCTGGATCTTACGAGGGTGCCAGTAGAGGAAATCTGCTATCTGGGGCACGGAATCTGTGATGGTGTTGGGCCAAAACATCAGAACACGACTGCCCATTGGCAGGCCTTTGGTTGTGCTCTGACTGCTGCCTTTTTAGGATCCAGGACCCCATTAGTGCGAGTCCAGCATTAGGGCTCTGATAAGATGGGGCAGCCCCTCTCCCATACCCAGACTGGGGGCTAGAAGTAGGGAGGTGGGTGGCTAAGCAGGAAGGAGTAGGGAGGGTGGTCAAAGTGAGGTGCAAACGTGGGGGAGAGAAGCACAGGTGAGCTGAGCGGGGGGGGATCTGGGTGAGTGGACCGACTGGGCAGGAGGCAGGAGGGGGGAAGGGAAGCCGGAGGCTGTGCCACTTAGCGGCAGTAAGAGAGAAGTGTGGTTTCCCTTTGCCCTGGGCCACCTCACTTGTTTAATTCTAATATTTTACATTTCAATCAATGCTCCCCCTAAGCTGTGAGTCTTGTGAGCAAAAATTCTACTTTGTGAGCTACTGGCATTAAAGTTCTGAGCGAGCGACTGGGCTGCTGCTTCAATCAGTTTGCCCTGGAGCCACCCCCTTCCTGAGCTGAGACAAAAATGTGTGAGATGGAAGCTAAAAAACTGTGAGTTAACTCACACTAACTCAGCTTAGAGGGAACACTGATTTCAGTAGGCTTGGCTGTTAGCTATAGAGCAAAAAAAATTCTTTAAAAAGCAAACATGCTCCAAGACCATCCCAAAGGCATCTTAAAAACATTTCTTTCTGAGCTTTTAAAATACAAAATAATTGAACAATCTCCTTGGGAAGGAACACCCCCACGGGTCATAGATCTCAGCCTCACACTTCATTCACTGCTGCCTGCCCAATGGTGGGAGCTACTCTCCAGACAAGGGTGCTGCCAACGGCAAAGGAGGCCCCTGGACCAAAAAGGTACCTCGCTTCTCTTGGGCTCCTCATGGCCAGCAGCAGGAAGCTCTCCCCAGAAAGGGCTTACCCCCCAATCTCAAATTAGGGATGGGCGACATGCTGGCCTACCTTCCAGGGGGGCAGCTTTGAGGATTCTTGAGGAAATGAACCTGAACGTCTTTCAGTGCACTCTGTAAAGGCCACCTTTGTGTAAGGGGGTGGCAGCAGCAGTGGGGCTCTGTTGACCGGTGGAAGGTGTAGGAGTGTCTCCAGGCAACGGTTCCTGTGGATTTGGAATGTTGGAGGGAAGAGGAGAGTGGTGGTTGGATGGCAGCGGGGGAGAGGAGAAACGGGCCAGGGAAGGGAGGGAAAAACTGCACCTCTGCATCCATCCAAGCACCAGGATGCAGACCAGCAGACCTGACCTCCATGCATGCAGATACAGCAGCAGATCTGAGAAGCAGCCATGCTCGGATAAAGGACAGATGTTCCTGAACAGAAGCCATGAGGGAATCTCTTCTCCATCACGCAAGCATTTCCCCCACACACACACCTTCATGTGTTAATTTCACCTGGAGAAATACACATTCCTCTTCCTCCTGAGCCAGCCTAAGACAAAAGGATGTACTCAGCAAGAGATAATAGCAGCGATCCAGTCTTCCTGTCACCCATCAAGCTAATGTCGTGGTCAAACATCTGGTTGTTAATCCAAAGCACCGGCCCTGCAAATTGATTGGTTGTCTTCCTTCTCTCCTTTGTCTCACCCCCTTCCTCCAGAGGTGTCACTCCCTGCCAACAATTAATTTTACTATTGCCCAACTATTAATCCCTTTATGAAGCCCTTTTTAATATCTCCTGGAAACCAGGTGACCACATGAGCCTTTGCCTCAGGTCACATTTAAAGTATTTAAGGAGAGCCCTCCCTGGTCTTGCTTTTGCCTCTTTCTCTCCTAACCCCATCCTACCTTGTTGGTTCCGTTTGTGCACAGTCTGGGACCATTCCATGTGTGTTGCTGGTCAACTCACGATCCCCTCATTTTAGCCCATTTTTCGCTGTATGATCAACTCGTCTTGTCAGACAGGTAAAGTATTACCCTACCAACGATGCTCCCTGCTCATGCAAACACCTCTATACTTTCATCGCTGTGTTTTTAGTCCAGTATTGTGTGTGTGGATGCTTGATTTTTGTTTGTGTGCTTGAAAAATCTTTAGTAAAGAATCATTATTTTAGCTACCCAGTCTCTGTGTCTATTCCTGGGCCCTGGGAATTCTGAATCCTGTATACATAGGTTATGGTCCTATATTGAATGCCTATTGCCATTTAATAATCATAATTCCCTCAAGCTTCTTAATAAAATAAGGTAATTTGGCTAACAACATGATAACCGTGCCCCAAGAGACCTGGAATGTGCAGGTACAGATGGAGTCCATCTTGAGGTTAAGTGGATTTTAGTCAATGGGGAAAAGCATCATCAGTTTGTGAATTCTTTTCTCTAGAAGTTGTCTTGACTAGGGTTATCCAAAGACCTTCTTCCATCAATTGTGACCTTATTTAGAATGCACTTGAAAATCCAAAACACCTGTGTGCTTTACTTCAAATCACTCATATTTATGCCCCCCCCCATTATATTCTGTAAAGCAAGACATTATTTTCCAAGGTCCTGTAGACGGCACTGTTAGGCTATCAAAGAAAGTCTTCTCACGGGGGCCCTGACCATATATGGAAGTACCCGTACATGGAAATTCAAGTTTGGGTGATATTTACATTAGTGGCTGTGACGAAATGGTGCTTCACCCATGTATCTTTGTAAGAAGTTTCCATTTTGCTTTGTGAATGTTGGATTGATGCTCTGGGAAGGCTGCCAGCACAAATAGCCTGGCCAAGAGAGAGAGAGTTAGACTTCCTCTCCATCTTTTCCGAATTCCACCCTGAGAAGGGGGGGGCAATAAAACAATGTAGTTTAAGGAATATGACCTGAGAGGGCAGCAGAGAGACAGGAGGAGAGGAAGGTTTTAGAACAAATCATCAAACATCCTTGAGCACTTAGACAGGATGGCTGTGATTACTAAGAGCCAGCATGGGTTTCTCAAGAACAAGGCATGTCAGACTAACCTTTTTTTCTTTTTCTTTTTTTAAGAAAGTCACTGCCTTGTTGAATCAGGGGAATGCTGTAGACATAGTTTATCCTGATTTCAGTGAGGCTTATCTACATAGGCCGAGCTGTGCCTTCTCGCTTTTGCTAATAATATGATACCAAAAGGGGTGAAGGCTTGGAGACCCCACCTGCATTCAACTGGCTGGGTACACATGTGTAATAAATTTTATGCTGCACAACAGTACTTGACCAATGGAATGATGCCATCATGGCCTTTCCCTGATAAGGGGTATATGTAGTAAATAAGATAGCTCTCGTGATGATTTTGCCTGTATAATGTAACCAATAGCTTTGTATATGGGTTTCGGTTTCGGCGTTGCGAATGGCAGCCACCTTTAGGGACGCTCCTGGAGGTGGTTAGCCCACGCGCAGTTTGGGGGGGTCCTTGCATGTATGCAGGACCCTAGTGAGCCTTAGGCAAAGGCTCCGAACCGGGGGCGCTTTGGGGAGTAGCCTCTTTGCCGGCAGACAGCCGGGAAATTGAGGCTTTCTCCCCGCCCCAATCGGCCCCGCTGCGTCGTGCCCGTAATGGGACTTAGCAGCGCCACCGACTTCCAAGAGTGAAGAAAGCGGCATGAATTAAAATAAAAAGAAGAATTGCATCGAATCGTGAGTTGAAGATCTAATTTGAAGCGAGAATTTAAACCCCCCCGCAAGCGTATAAGCGTAAGGGAGGAGGGAGGAGTCCCCACCCCTTCTGAGAAGCGAGATCTATAAAGGGAGCGCGAAGAGGGGGGTAAAGAGAAAAAGTGTTGGTGAAGGTACCGTTGGGGCTTTGCAGGCGATTACGACATTGTTAGCTTCTTGGGGGATGCGGCACGAACTTTGAAAAAGTAAACAAAAAAGAAAATGTTGCCGCTGAAAATGGTCCTGCAGAGACCGGAAGAGAAGAGGGGATGGACTTCCAGTCTGGGTAACCCCCCCCAGAGCTTGCTGTCAATCAAGAAAATGAGTTACTGCAGCCCCTGCTGGAGCAAATGCAGAAAATCAGCGAAACTTTGCTTAAAGTGGAAGGTGTTCTCATCAGTTGGCAAAAACAAATCTCGGAAACAACAAGGAAGGCTAATCTGACGCTAATCTTTTTGGGCGAGAAAGGAGAAAGAAGATCTCAGTTTTACCTTGACGAATGACTTGGCACCACTAACTGGCAGTGAAGCGAATGAATTAAAAGAAGAGGTGGATATGGCTCCCAAAGCCTACTCCGCTTTTATAAAGGAAAATAATCTGCCAGGAGAAGGGGTTGCCGAGCCGAGCAGGCAATATATCGGAGATCTAATTTCATCTGTAGTGAGTATGGAGCCCGTAAAAATTGACGGTCAGAAATATAAGGAAAAAGGGAAACGAGAGAAGATGGAATCCATTTTTAAAGCAACAAAACTTCTGAAGAGACACACCAGCATGGAGGAAGCAGCACTCAAAACTTGGATCAATACAAGCAGCGAAGATGACAGCAGCCCAGGGGATAGAGGTGACGGAACGGGAGTCATCAAGATTAAAAGGACTCAACTTTTAGTTGAAGAGACTTAAGAAGACACCTTGAGCAGTGACTGTTCGTGTAACATCTGGAAGGAGCTGTTCAATAACTAACCCCAATGGACTTTACTAACTTCATTAACAGAGTTATTTTGGACTTCGGATTGTTAAAAAGAAGATCTTCTAACCGTGATGGATGCTAAAAAATAATACTAACTAAAACTAACCTTTATTAACAGAAAAATTTCACTCCATCCTTTTTCTTTCTCCAGCTGTCTACCTTACCCTTTTCTTATAAAAAGAATAAAATTCTCTCCTCTTTAGGAGAGTTTTATCACAAAAAAAAAAAACAATAGCTTTGTATATGTACCAACATGTGCTTATGTGTCAGCAGGGGTATAAAAGATCTGACCACCCTGATGGGGTCAGAGCAGCTTGGTTTGCAGGCTTTGGCTTTGTTCTGCTCTGCTTGTATTGCAATAAATTCTCCTCCTCACCTGGACTTTGCCCGAGTGTCTTTATTGTGCAAAGGCACTTGGACCACGCATTTGTGGAACATTTGAGTCTTCGTCCGGGAGAAAAGTGTGGTATAAATAAAACAACATAGACCTGAAGAACTCTCAGAACTCCTATCTCAGAACTCCCGTCTCAGACTTTATGCCACATGGCTGGTCTCAGCCCATTCTCATCTCATCCAGCAACACTGTGGAGGTACAGGCCTGCTCTGACTTACAGACCCTGCCTTGTCAGCACCCACCTTGGTTGGCACCAATTCCTGGAGGGTGCCATTCCACTTCTTTCCACTAGGGTTCCGCTGCCACCACTGTCCTGTTGGGGTCTTCCTGCCAGGAGGGACAGACTCCTGACACCCCTTCTCAGACTGAGGCGCTACCTCTGGTCTCCTGCTATCCAGCGCCTGGTTACCACAGGGACCAAATTCCTTTGGGGGGGGGGGCTGGAGGATTGGCAACGGGTGCCTTGACTACTTGCCTCCCCCCTTCCCGGGACTCTCCTCTTACAGTAGCATAGTCTAAGGCAGCTGGGGGACTATGTGGTCCAGAGAACACTATCAGCTTCAAAAAGTAAAATATTTATTAAAAAGAGAAAAAGGTTATAGGCATACTTTTAGCCCAGCACCAGATCAGCTGCCAGAAGGACAAATGAAAGTTGGTCATAATCATATCCCTGTCCCTGGTTCTACAATGTACTCTAGCTAGCTGTTCAAGTAGAGTAGGCAATTTCAAACTTAGAAAGTTACAAAAGGTTCTAAAGATATTTCATTACCTAGGTGCTCTGCCTCTCCTGGCCTGCAGTACAGAGCTCAGCCGTCCGTCCTCTTCCAAAGATCAGCACCAAGAGACCCTCCCTCCTGGGAGCAAGCACTTTTATCAAACCTCTGACTCCACCCATTCTACATCACACTCTCCACCCCCTTTGACCTGGTCCACCCACGTCACCCAAGTGGACCCTGGGCCACCCAGGTGCATCCTGGGAGCCCTACCCGCAGGCATTCTGGGAAATCTCCAGGAGTCACCTGGAGATTCCTAACACCAAATCCCTCAGTTCCTTTGCAAGCTGAGACATTTACATAATTATGGCAGGTAACTGACCTCGCTTCCTGCCCTTTCAGAGAGGAGAGAGAGAAAAAATAGGAACACTTAAAAAACTCAGAGTGGGGAGGGGGGGTTAGGCTCAGGGTGCAAGAGGAGAGTGCAAAAGTGGGCTTGAAGCTCAACATCAAAAAAACTAAGATCATGGCATCTGGCCCCATCACTCCTTGGCAAATAGAAGGGGAAGTCGTGGAAGTAGTGACAGACTTCACGTTCCTGGGATCCCAGATCACTGCAGATGGTGACTGCAGCCATGAAATTAAACGACGCCTGCTCCTTGGGAGGAAAGCGATGGCAAACCTAAACAGCATGATAAAAAGCAGAGACATCACCCTGCCAACAAAAGTCCGCATGGTCAAAGCAATGGTATTCCCCGTAGTAATGTATGGCTGGCGAGAGCTCGACTATAAGGAAGGCCGAGCGCCGAAGAATAGATTCTTTTGAACTATGGTGCTGGAGAAGACACTTGAGAGTCCCTTGGACTGCAAGGAGATCAAATCAATCCTAAAAGAAATCAACCCTGACTGTTCCCTGGAAGGCCAGAGGCTGAAGCTGCAGCTCAAATACTTTGGCCACCAAATGAGAAGGGAGCCCTCACTGGAGAAGACCCTGATGCTGGGAAAACAGATAGACTGAGGGCAATGCCCCGCTTTGCCATGGCATGCCCTTTGGCCTCCCCCAGCATCGGTGCCTCTGCCACATCCTCTGTCAGACATGGGGCTGCCGTTGTTCAGCATGGCAGTCTGAGCAGGCAGGTGCCCTGGCCCGCCAGGGCAGAGAGGGACTCTTTTGATCCAGCACTCAGTCCCTGCCTCAAAGACTGTTTGCCTCACCTTGATTCTCTGCCCCTTCCCCGCAGCTCAGTGCAGGGTTTATCAGAACTCCATATCCTCCTCCTTCATAAGCCACCCACAAACAAGCATCCCTCTTTTATTTCATCCATAAATTAAGAACAGTTTGCTTTATCAGTTACAAACCCACCCACCCCTCCCGCAATAACAGTCAATGTGGCTGCAGTCTGAAACCTCTGGCAAACAAGCAGCTGAAGGCCAAGAAACGTTGGGACTGCTCATAGCAGAGTGAGTTTCCTGATCTATTTTCCAGCACCGTATTCAGTGGCTGAAGCGGGAAAACCTGGCCAGATGGTCTGAACTGGAATCCTCACAGAGCCATTCAAGGATACACGTGTCTTCTTCATAAAAGGTTTTCCTTAGGATAGGAATATATTGTTGAAAAGTTAGTTGTTCCTACCTTTTGCCATAGGCTGAGCTATGCTTTAAAGTCATGTCTGCTTCTAACACTCCATTAACACAGTGTTTCTAAGTGTTCACAGAAGTTAAACTACTGCGTGAAAGTGATTATTTGTAATTAGTAGTTTGTAATACAATAATTGTATAGTCACTATTTTACAACAATTTTAATGACACAAAAAGGTTAAAGTCTCCCAAATTTACTGACGGGGGGGGGGGACACAGTTGCTTCTGATGTTTACTGGGGGTATTGAAGCAGATAGTTAAAAACTGCTTTGCTGTGAAAAATGCAGATAAAATGCAAATAGATTGGAGCTTCAATACCACCATCAAAATACAGAGTGTGCCTTTTCAACAACATAAAACACATTCTAATCAAAGTATTTCCATTTGTTTCTCCACCATTCTGTTCCCCCTTGACAAATAGTTAAAACCCGGTGTTGCTGCTTTTACCATGCCTTTTTTTTTTAAAGAGCAAAAGGCCGTTTTTCAGTATTGATTCAACAGCCACTAAAATTGAGGAAAAGAAAGCCTCGTCAAGGACAAGACAGATGACTTTATTTCGTCACTGTTGTATGAAATCGTTCTTCTTTAAAATCAAACTGTATTCCTTAACTCTACAATGACTAAAATAAAAATAAACTAACATTTTGTTGTATTTTCTTCACTTAACCCTCTCACTTTGGGAAAGCGACCTGCCAATTTGCAGCAGGGGATGAAGAATGGAAGTGGGGGAGACGTGGCCCGAGGCCTCCTGCTACCCTGCGCGCCTCGTCAGCACAGGGGCCAGCTGACTTCTCCTCGAGGACTGGCAACGGGAGCCTTTACGGCCCCCCCCCGCCAGTCTCCATGCACAACACACGATCAATCGCACGTCCAAGCAGCGGCGGGTGGGGGGCCGTGTGGCCACAGAGAACACGACCAGCTTCTCAGAGGCCTGCCGAGGAAACCCGCCCTGTGTCTCCTTCCAGCCCCAGCGCCCCTTCATGGTGGTGATCCGTAAGTCTGGGAGCGGAGCCAGGCGGGCGGGGATCGAAGGGCCAGGTGAAGTGTGACAATGCGCCAGTCCACAATTGCTGGGCCAGGGAACAGCTGCTCAAAGGGGGGGGGGTGTCTCTGCATAATTTTTTACTATGCGAACTGGACCTTGCAGTCTCTCGGCCTCATTGGTAAACATTTCCAATCAGTTTGAGATGTTGTTTTGTTTATTTTGTACCAGAAATATGCCTTGTTATGCTCGGCATGATATGAGATCTTTGCTACAGTCTTCCTCAACCCACAAATGCGTCGTCAGAATGATTACAGGGGAAGAAAGCATGCATGCCCGCATGCAAAGAAAACCCAAACAAAAAAACCCAACATCTTTTTAAAAACCAACAGATCCTGGTGTTCTTCAACTTCACTTTGTGTCGCGGAATGGATCAGACCCCATCCCAGCCAGTCAGGGTGCCAGGCCCTGCCTGGCCCAAACAGACTCCAGTGAGTAGGTGGGAGATGACGAGACCCCCAGCCCGTTCAAGCGCGCAGGGGTGGAGCCTCTCCTGGGCAGGCAGGCAGGCAGGGGGTCCCAGGCGCAATCCCTGGCGGCAGCGTCTCCCATTAAAAGGGGCTGGGGGTGATGGGAAGGACCCCCCTCCTGAGCACCTGGAGGGAGAGCTGCTGCCAGCCAGAGTGGGCAAGACGGACCCTGAGAGGACTTTGGCAGAAGGGCGGACCCCCAGCCTCCCGCGTCTTCTCCCCACTCCCCCCCCCCCGCTTCTAACATGAAATGTGAGGTGGCGACCGGCCAGTCCTACAAAAGGAGCCCTCCGCTACGTCTCCAGCCCTGCAGGCCCGATAGTCCCAGAATCCCACCCCAGCAGGCAGGGCCGCTGTGGGCGTGGAGCGCCATGTTCACGTTGCGCACCCTGTGGGGCACGTGCCAGGAGCAGCAGCTGGGGCTACGAGTGTGTCGTAGAGTCCTGAGAACTGGCTGCTGTGCTGGACAGAAGCGAAGGACTCCTCCTGGTGAGCCGCTAGGGACTCCTCGCTCCCCCCGCCGATACAGCAGCCGATAAGGGGAGGGCCAACTTTGGTCACAGGCGCTCTGCTTCCCTGGCTCAGGTCAGGATGGTCCTCAAGGGGCAGCAGTGCCCAGAGGAGCAGGAGGCTCTCCGGAGGTCCCTCGACGGTGCCGGAGACTCTTCTCCTCATCCTGAAAGAAGAAAGAGCACGGTGCTGTGAGGCCTGCAGCCAGAAGCCACCTGGTGATGGGGAAGGCAGCCCGCTTCCCACGCAGCCCGATGGGCAGGCCTGGCCTCTGGTGCCCCCCCCCCACTCGCTCCCCTCCCCTCCCCTCCTGCGCAGGCCAGGCTCCCCCCCCCACTCCCCACCCCCGGGGCGCTCTGGTGGAACCCACATTTCCACCCCTTCACCGACACCTGGCTTCAGTGGGCAGGCAAGGAGTTGTGGCCAAGGCTGCGTGGAAGAGGTACCGGGAGGCGGTGAGCGACGCAGGCACCACTGACCTTGTGACAGACAGGACTTAAACCCTGGTTGACCCCCAGCCGCTGGAGCCCTGCCCCGCCCAACAGGATGACATCGCCCAGAGGTGACATCATTGCGCCAGGCACATGGCGTGGGGGACACTCTAGCATTTGGGCAAAAACTGTACGGTGACCTCTGGGTGACGTCACAGCAGTGCGCAACGAAAAGCACACACACGCTGGAAGACTCCCAGATGAAAATTGGAAAACGCCCCCCATCCACCCACCCCCAGCAGCTAGGTAAGACCTGGCAACCCTAACCATGTAACTACTCATGAGCAGAATAAAAGTAGCACACAATCAAAAACTCAAAGGCCAAAAGAGCCACAACGGTCTAGCCTCCACCAAGGACCTTCCTGAAAGAGAATGGCTGCAGCCCCTGAAGGTCCCAGAAGCCTGGCAGTGAACTTCCTCGGGGTCAGGGAGGGCTGCAGGCGGGAGGGCAGCCGAGGGTCAGGGACTCTCGCAATGTTGGGCCTGTTTGCTTATTTGTTCTGCTGGACTTCTGCATCCCGCCTTCCCCACAGGGTAGGCCCAGGGCAAGTATCAACACAGAGCGGGACAGTAATGTCGGTTTGCAGTTGAAACAATTCACAATTTACACTTAAGATCTGCAGTTAAAGTAGATTTGCAAATAAAACACATTATAACAATCCATTTAAAACCAATAAGATCACGATAGACTAAAACAATAACGTGCCTCGGCGGATCATGTTGTGGTCCCATCTGGGACTTCTGGGGTCCCTGGAGGGGAGGCCAGATCAAAGCGGGTGCCCCTTTAAATTAAGGGCGGGGGAAGGGACTGGCTGGCTCTTGGGGGAAAGTTCTTTGCAGCCCGCGTGGTGCCAGGGTGGAACCACCTGTGCCCTGGGGAGGTGGGGGGTGAGCTCCCCCTCCGCACTGGCACATCTCGAAGCAGCGGTGGCCGGATGAGCCCTCCTGGTCAGGGATGCTGGAGGCTGGTCCTGCACGGGGCAAGGGGTGGGGGGGAACACACTAGATGGCCTGCAGGGCCCCTCCCAGCTCCCTGTGTGGTTCTGTGGGATTCCACGAAAACCGTCAGGTGGATCGCAGTGATGCTGGCTCAGCAGCTGCGGAAAATGATCCTGAGCAAGGGAACAAACAACCCTGGCACAGTATAGGGGGCGGGGGTTGGGGGTTGGGGGGTTGTTGCTGTTCCCCGAGAGGGTTTTAGGGAAAGGAAGGGGGTGGAGGTGCCTCGGAGGATTGAAGAGGCCCCCGCTCTGCTTCCCCCGCTCTGCTCCCTGGGCCCCGCTTCCCCCGCCCCCCTCCACACGGAGCCCTGCCCCCTGCACGTGGGGTGCTCGCAGTCACGGTGGGGGGGTCAGGTGGGAGGGACACGCTTTGAATAAAATAATAAAAAAAACAGGCTTTGTAAATGCTGGCTGCTCTACCCAACTGGCTTGATAGTTTTTTGATTCTGCGGCTTTGCCCTCCCCCTCCCCGGTTATTTGTATTCTTCCCCCCCCCAGCACAGCCAGCCAGCCAGTTGAGCTTCCCTGCGTGTTCCTGCCAAGCCTGCCGAGCCCCCCCCCCCCGGTGCCGCCGCTCTGGGCCGCCGCTCCCCCTCTGAGCCGCGCGTGCCTCGCTCTCTTCCCCTGCCTCGCGCCTCCCCCTTCTGCGGTTCCTCTGGTCCAGGAGATGCTGCTCTTCTGGTCCAAGGAGGCATGCCCAGAGAAAGGGGCCCGACCGGGCCTGCCCCACAAAGCAGGACTGGGGCTGCCCCCTACAGGCTAGCGCTCCCACCTCCCCTGGGGAAAGGCTCTCCCTGAGCTTGGAGGGGACGGACCGTTTCGAAGACAGCATTCTGCTCGGTGGGGGCAAGCAGCCCCTCCTCCTCTCCTGGCACGGCATCGATCCCGTCGTCCTCGTATTCCGTCAGGCAGTCCGACTCGTCTCCTGCTTTGTGGGCAAAGAGAAATTCCATCACCCCTGGGGGGGCAACTTGGGATTGTCACCAACCCGCCACCTTCCCCTCAGAACCGGCCCCTGGAGACTCGGTGCGGGGGGGGGGTGCTCATCTGGGAGAGTCAGGCTCAAATTCCCACTGGTGCCATGGGAACTCGCTGGGGGGCCTAGGGTCAAATCACACGCTTTTTGCCTAACATGCACCTCATAGGGCTGCTGGGAGGATAAAGTTGAGGAAAGAAGAGCGGGGCAGGCCACTTTCGGTCCCCATTGTGGAGAAAGGCCGGATATAAATAAATAAACCAACCCCCCCTGACAACACCCTAACCCGTCGTTTTCAGACATTTCTACCAGTGCCTCATTAGTCCTCCCTCTCTTATTCTGAACGGTTTGCGTCTGTGCGCCTTCCCACGGACGAGTCTTCAGTCTGCCTACACAGCACTTGCTATGCCTGTCTCTCCCATAAACCCACAAGGTCGCCAAGACTGCTCCACAAGGGCTCTCTCTGCACAGCTATTCCTTCCGCAATGGAGCTGGCCACACGGGAAGCCGGGAAAAGACCGGACAGGAGATCACGTAGAAACAAAGGCTGAACTGTGCAACAGAGAAGCACACAGAGAACTAGCGGGCTCTCGGCGTTGGACGAAGCCTGACAACCTCGGGTTCAAGTCCCAACAAACCAGGAAATTCATGGGGGGGGGGACCCCGAGCCGGTCATTTTCTCCCAGCCCGACCCACCCGCCAGGGTTTCAGTGTCTGTAAAGTGCAGGAGAAGAGAATCAGGTTCGCTGCCCAGAACTCCTTGGCAAAACGGAAACACCATGCCAATTATCCTAAAACGTGTGGGTGGCGTAATGCCGTCCACCCTAGAATCCACCCGCTGGGTTCTTCTGTATCCCTGTCATGGGAGCCCCTCTGCAGATCTGTGGCTGGCAGAGAGGACAAACACTGCTGGGCACTATGCCATTGCCCCACAAGCAGGGGGAGAGAGAGGGCGCTCCAAGCCCGTAGCTGGGCCAGAGGTAGGGCAGGAAGAAAAAAAGGGGGTGCCACCTCACATCTTCAGTCCGTCCGCCCTTGCTGACTCGGCTAGCGGCCTCGTTATGCGTACTGGATTCATCATAGCTGCTAGAGGCACCACCTTATGAAACTCCACGCACGGAGAAGTGGGTGGGAGTTGTAACCCCAGCATAAGTGAAGCACCGAGGAAGCGCCAAAACTAAAGCAAGGGGTTACGCCCTCCGCTATGTAGCAACTTTAGTAATCCAACAAGGAAAAGATTAGAGAGTTTTTGTCCCAGCTGCCAGCGGCCAAAGACACAGTCAGCAGCAGCACAGGAAGCACCGGGGTCCGACCCTTGCTGCAGCTCCCCTGGAGACTCACCCTCCACGCTTACCGCGCCAGGCCTGGTACCCCGCAGGAGTGGGGCTGGCCGCTCAGAAAAGTGGGAGGCCACTGCTCGGATGCAGGAGGAGCTGATCAAAGTATTAATTTGTCAGCAGGAGTGAGAATAAGCGCACCCACAGTGAAGGCCGCGCAGGGAGGTGTGAGGTGGCCAAGGAGAGTCTGGGCACAATGCCCCACAAGGGAAAAAGCCTGGGCAGCCTGCAGAGCCATCTGCGCAGCAGATCAGGCAGAGAAGAGGCATAAAGACGGGCTCTGTGTGTGTGTGTGTGAGGGATTAGAAGTACATTCCCCGATGACGGAGGTGATTGTCAGGAAGGAAGCGCAAAGGCCTGGAATGCCCTATTGTGGGGCCAGGCCAAACAGCCCAGACCCCCAAACGGAGTATCAGGGAACTGGCGTACATCAGTCAGTTAAAACGTAACTGCAGTGCCTTCCACAACTATGTGGGGCGTATGCAGTAAAGCAAGAGTCAAAGGAAGTCTGTCCATTACTCCAAGGGAAGAGTCGTGTAAAGACAGACTCATGCTGCGGAACGCCAGGAGCTACCGGGAAACGCACGTCCACAGCAGGGTCCCCACTCCTAGCGAAGGGGACACCGGAGATGACGCTGACTCCCCCAGAAGCTCATAGCCAAGAGATACGGAGTGGGAGACCACGGGAATGATGCCTCATAGGTCTGTTTCAGAAAGGAAGGAAAAAACCAGTCTGGGCATCCCAGGAAGGGCGAAAAACACACCCAAACCAGAGTATTGTTACGGTGCCATAGAGCCAAAACCGCTGAAAAGAGCTCTTCCACGTCCAGCTCCCTCCACGCATCCCCCTTCAGGGGAAAGCGGGCGATCGTACAAGCAGGCAGCTCCTGTTGTGTGAGCCCCCCCCCGGCCGCTGAGGCAGGGACCGTGGCCGTTTCATAGCCCCCATATTCAAAAGGGGAGTTGGCTCAATTCTGAAGTAAAGCCAGAAACATTTCTTCAATAAACGTTGTCTATTATTCAGGTGAATGAGTATCGTGACAAACAGGAAAAAACTCTTGAGAGAAAAAAATCCTCTCAGCCTCAAAAACGAGGCGAGGGAGGAGGCAGAGAGCAGCAGCAGCGGAGAGCCCCCCCCTTCTCCCCGTGGTGGTGGCAGTGGTGGTGGTGGCAGCAAAAGGAGAAACTGAGGGAGTCGTGCCCCTCCTCCTGGCCCTGTGGCCCTTTTGGCGGGGAGAGGGCCGGAGGGAGGAGGGGGCGCGCTTCGTCTGCTAGAGAGCTCGGGGGGGGGGGTCTCTCCCGAGGCTGGCCTGCGACTGCGCAGAGGCCACAAAGATGAACACCGGAATTGGGGCAGCCCACAGCGGACTGGTTACATCTGGGGAGCTCGCTTCAAGACCTCAGAGATCAGCCAAGGCTTCCGGGGTGTCAGCTGTCAAGAGCTCCCTCCCAAAGCTCATACCCGGAAATCTGGTCGGTCTTCTAGGCACCCCTGGAGCCCCACCCAGCCGTCCTCCTGCAGACAAGCACAGCCACCCTCTGAAACTGGCTGTGGCCACCTGGGGGAGGAGGGTCTGAAAGTCTCTCTGTGGTAACCTCCCGAATCCAGGGCCCGGGGAGGACGGGCCGGCACTCACCGTCTGCGTAGCTGTCAGACACGTAGCTCTTGGCTGGCTCGATGCGGGACACAATCTCAGCCAGGTCTGTGAATCCCGCACTGGGACACGTCAGCACCTGGAGCAGGAGAGAGAAAGGGTGAGGGTTACGCCCGAGCAGGAGGATGAGGGCGGCGGGCGGGCGGGCGGGCGGGCGGGGGGATTAACGGGGCATCCCGAGGAGGAGGAGAAGAGGACTCAAGAGGTGCAGCGCTGTTACTTCCCTAGGTAGCTGTAAGATGAAAAGGGGGAGAGTCTGGAAGGGACACCATCAGACCGCACCTTTGCTCTCTTGCAGAAGAAGAAGAAGAAGAAGAAGAGGGGATTTACTCCCCACCCTACATTCAGAGTCTCAGAGCGGCTTGCAATCTCCTTCCCCTCCCCACAACAGACGCCCTGTGAGGTAGGTGGGGCTGAGAGAGCTCTTTTGAGCACTGCTCTGGAGAGAACAGCTCTGAGAGGACTTGTGACTGGCTGCATGTGGAGGAGGAGGAGGAGGAGGAGTGGGGAATCAAGGCCGGTTCTCCCAGATCAGAGTCCGCGCCCTTCACCACTGCACCAGACTGGCCAAACGACACGTGTTAACATCCACGCGTCCAAGCCACGGGGTGCCACACCTCTAAAAATGCTGCAAGGCCCCGATCCTGACCAGACCTGCAGCGTGACAGGCTGAGCTGCTCACTGTCCATCGCTGTGACTTCCCACAGCCGCCCCTCTCCCCCGGTGGCTGTTTTGGCACTGGCAAGGGGGCAGCACCAGGGCCTCCGCCCACCACCCAGCGCTGCCAGATTGCTTTAAGACAGCAGCAGTGCTCCCCCTGAGTCTGGCCTGCGGGCCCCGCCCCATCTAGTCTGGCCCGCAGGCATTCGGCCGCCCTGGAGCAGGCGTGGAGACCGCCCAGGGAGGGCGTGCAGGAGGGGAGGGGGCCCGCAGTGCAGCGGGAGGGGAGGGGGGGGGGGGGGGCTCACGGCTTTCGGAATTACAGACCAGACGGCGTCACGAGACGGAAAACACAGAGGGGAGGGAGAAGAGGGGAGGGCGCTTCGGAGGAAGGCACTGAATCGGTGGCCTTGCAGGGCGGTGTGGCGGAGCGACCACAGCGTGTCCGACTGGGATCTGGGAAGGCCCACATTCAGACCCCCTTCTGGGACATGACGCTTGCGGAGGGCCATGGCCAGTCACAACCTGCCCCCCCCGCCCCCCATCCCGGTGGAAGCGAAAAGCTGATGATGATGGGAAGGTAACCTGGAGGAGGGAGAACCAGGCACACACACACACACACACACCCCGGAGTCACTTGCAAGAAGGGCAGGACAAAAGGCTACTCAGCATTGTCAATGAGACTGGCTGGCAGTGCCCATCAGGGGTCAGGCCAAACGGACTCCACACCGCCCCCCCCCACACACACACACACGGTGCCCAGCACTCAAGTCACGGCAGCCCACGGACAGCTCCGCAGCAGGGAGGAGCGGCGGTTATGGAAAAGGAGGCAGGGCAGCGTGCACACACGGCACGGGGAGGAAGAGGGAGCCTCAGTGGGAATGTGGCAGCCACCCAGGAACTGAGGGTGTTTTTTGGGGGGGGGGCCTGAGGGAGCCAGTAGAGGTTGAAGGAGGGGGACGACGACTGCAGGGTGGAATGGCAGGGAAGAGTCAGGGGAGACGAACCAACGCCTGGGGAGCAGAGGCAGGACCTGGGGGCCGTGGCAGCCGCCTTGCGTGGCACCTGTCGTATGGCGGGAGAGAGAGAGGGGAGAGAGGGAGGGAGGGAGACTGCCAAAAGAGAGCTGGGCAAGAGTGGTGGCAGCGGCAGAGTCAGGCTGAGTGGGCAAGCCCCCTGGCTGGAAGGACCAGGAGAGGGGAAGGCCACGGAGAGTCACGCCACGCTACTGGGAGATGGAGTGGGAGCCCCAGGAAGGTCTGCGGGGATGCGACACACACACACACACACACACCCCGCCACAAAATCTCTCTGGTAGTGGCAGCAGCGGTGGCAGCAGCGGCGGCAGCAGCAGCAGCGCATGGAGTCCCATTGGCTATGCTTGCGGGCCTGGTGGAGAATCTGGGCAACACCGCTGCAGGCCAGGACGGCCACTGGCAGCCCCCACCCCCCCTCTGGAGGGCACGGGGGTGGGGTGGGGGGAGCTCTCCTTCTTCAGAGGGCCACGCTGGAGTGGAGGGGGAGCCGTGCTCGGATGCGGGAGCCCCACAGCTGCTCGAGGCGGGCTCCTCTTGCTCCCAGGCGCTGGCCGCACGGAGGCGGAAGCTGCCCTCTCCCTGAGGGTAAGGCCCTTGGGGGGGGTCTGCCGAGGCCGGTCGCCCCTGAGGGGGCGTGCTTCCTGACCTCCCCGAGCCAAGACTACACCTGCAGGCAGCCATTTCGGCTGGGCTCGGGGATCTCCGCAAGTCACCTGAGCACTCCTGGGATTCCTCCCGGGGAACCAACAGCAAAAAGGGGAAAGGCAGGGGCCCCACTGGCGATCCCCCCCCTTCCCTCATCTCCCCTCACGTGCACTAACTCCCTCAGTCCTCCCGCACGCGTGTTCTCAGCAAGGAGGACGGCACGCCCTCCGTATTTTGGAGTATTTCTTTTCAGAATAGTATATTAGAATACTGAATGCGATGCAAGGAATAGCGGGATGTTTTGCTGACACACCACCGCACCCGTCGCAAAAAAGGAAGAGGAAACAATGCTGTTAAGTTACCTCCATGCCTGAGAGGAGAGGGTGGTTTTCAGTTTACTTCCCACAACTAGAGAAGATGCCTTGACACATTTCTCCCCTATTCTGACACATTTATTGCTCTGCTGTCCTTCCTCCCCCCCCTTAATTAAAGCACGGCTGACCTTATAACTTTAGCCTGTGGCTTAGCTTTGCCTCTGCATATCTTAAAGCAGCTTCATCATGTGACCTCTTAGTTTGCTGTTCAGCCTCTGTCTGTAAGTCTGAACTCCAGCTTCCTTTCCCATGTCTTTGAAAAAGTCTGCCCTGCACACGGAAGTTCCTGCCTTGAACGAACCTTCGCTGGCCTCCGAGGTGCCCCCCGCGGGGACTCTGAGTTTGTTCGGCTGCCCCAGACCCGACAGGGCTGCCCCACCTGGAACCGCCCCCTCCTTTCCCTTGTCGTCTCAGAGGCGCCCAGGGCCAAAAGGGGGGATAGGAGAGGGGGTTGGGAAGGGGGATATCCCCACCCACCACTTACATCCATGCGTTTGCTCTCATAGAAGTCTGCCGAATGCCGGTCCTTGACCATCTTCTCAATGATATCCCCACGACACCAGCCGTCAAACACTACTTTTCCATGTTGGTAACCCACATCCTGTGGAAGAGCGCAAAGACAAGGCAACCCAGAAATGGCTCCGCGATTCATACAGCGGGCAGCAGAGCCCAGAAATAGTATTTTTAGAAATGAACACATGTTCTGGGTCTACAGGAAAGTCCCAAGAGGGGGTGCACTTAGGGAGACCTGCCAACGGCTGTCGTTCAAAATTTCGGCACCCAGACCTGGGTGGCCCAAGCAAGGCCGATCTCGTCGGACCTCGGAAGCTCAGCAGGGCCGACCCTGGCCAGTACTTGGAAGGGAGAGACCTCCCAGGAAGACCAGGGCCAGGGGAGGCAGGGGCCGGCGAGGGCAAAGCCAGCTCCCTGGAACGTCCGGGCCCCAGAAGGGGTCGCCAGAATTCATCCATGACTCCCAGGCACGCACACACACGCACCCACATGCGCGCACACAAAATATTCACCAAAAAGGGTTTTTTTAAAAAAAATGTTGTCAGGCCTGAGAAGGATGTGACCATGTCAGCCACAACTTCTGATATGCCTGGTAGGGGGGGAGAGAAGACCAAGAACGCCGGAGCCCCCAGGCATCTGAAGAAATGGGGCCGTGAACAGTGGAGGAATCTCGTCTCCTTCCACAATTTCTTTTTTAGCCTTCAAGATGCTCCCGGACCCTGGCTCTTCTCCAGTGCTGAGGAGCACACGGAAGAGAGGCGATGTTAACGGCCCACGGCTACCTGGAGGGAGGGGCCATTGGGGGTTAACGCCCCCCTCCCCAATATGTGTTTCGTTTGAATCCCCAGCTGTTATTTTAAAAGCATTTAGTCTTCTTCTTCTTGACAGAGATAGATATAAGCAGAGAGGCACAAACAGTCATATCCCCCCCCCCTCCCTGGGACTGCCTGGGAAGGAGAGGGGGAGGGGCAGCCACCAGTTGGGCCCCGCAGGTGAGTTAATCCCCCCCCTCCACCATCCAAGGCACCGCCTCCTGCTCTTTCCTGTCACGTCTTCTCCCGGAGCCCTTTGGTCCCCCCCCCTTCATATCCCCTTTAAGTGGGGGGGGGGAGACAGGGCAGCGCACCGCCTGGGGGACGTCACAGGGCTCCGGAGGACCCACGGGCAGCGGGGGATTTCCCTCAGGAGCAGGGAGGGCCCTCGGGGTGGGGGCTGGGGCAGAAATATGCCCGCCTGCGCTTCATCGTTGATGGCAAGATGCTTGTGCAAATGAAAAGTCTCCGGAGATGGTGCCCCCCCCCCCAATGCAACATCTTTAGGGAAAAGATGCCCCCCCACCCCACCCCCGGGAAATGCAGGACATCCCAGCCAGCGTAGAAGGGGCACCCTCTGCTCTGGAAGCATCCGGCCCCTGGCGTGTTACATTCTGGCTGCAAGTACTCCGTGAGAAAGGAGAAGGCACTCTTCTGCCCGCGTACAGAGGCACCCTGCGGTTCCCTCACCAGCCCCATGGCTGAGCCCTCCTGCACTGAAGCAGAGTCTGGGGCCAGGGTCCACTTTCCACCACGCCCCGCTGGACGCCCCCGCACTTCGCTCCCCTCCTCCACCTGCAGCCTGAGAACGTGGGGTGACCTGCGCGGGACTCGGGGAAACAGAGGGCCACAGCAGCAATCACTGCTTCTGACCTGGCGGAGCCATTCCGGAGTCACCACCCAGCTGGGGCTCGGCCCCAGCAACAGTCTTCACTTTCACGACGCAGCCCCGGATTATAGTCAGGAGGAGCAAGCTGAAAGGATCGTTGCTCCTACTCCCAGGGCGTTTCCTCGGTGGCCACCAAGTGAGCAGAAAGAGAGAAGAGTCGCCACATATCAGAGACGACGGGAGATGGCTTCCAAATCAGAGGACAGCCACTCCAGAGCCCCAACGCCTGCTTTTCAAGAAGCTGAACAGCAAGACGTGGGTCTGAGTCACAGCAAGCGCTCAGCCTTTCCAGCAAACAGCATCCAGTTTAGGTAAAATATGGGAAAGTTTTCCTAACTGTGCAAGTGGCTGAGCACGAGAAGACATGACCTGGGAAAGTTACTTTACATACTCTCTTCCTTACAAGCTTTTTGGGAAGAAATGAGCAGACCCCCCTGAGAGACAAGAGATTTAAAAAGCTTTGGTGTTTCGGCAGGCAGGAAGCAGCCTAGCCTGGCCCCCAGGACTCACGTAGATCTCGTCAAACTTGCCAAAATCCATGGTCTTGAAGCGATCGATGGGGGGGCGAATGTATTCACAGTAGGAGCTGCTCTTCACCACTTCCAGCTGCCGCACACAAGAAACGTAGGCCAGGCGAGACTGGATCTCGGCCATGTCTGGGACCTGGGAGGGAAGGGGGCCCAGTCACGCAGGGGAACAGGCGGCCCTCCCCCCGTAGGCTCGCCACAGCCCCCAGGTGGCGCCTGGAGATCTCCCACTTTTACAATCGACCTCCAGCTGACAGAGACCAGCTCCCCCTGGAGGAGGAAATGGCCACTCTGTAATCCTGGACACGTTGAGACCATTGAGCATGGCCTTTTATCTTGTCGATTTTATCATGAGATTCGTTCTAAACATATTACACCAATAATTGTCGCCTACCCAGGCAGGTCAAATCAGTTTTATTCTACGCTTCTTTTAGCTGATATTTGTAATGAAACTACTGCTAAGGTAACAAGATTTTGTGCTATGGCTATCCTAACTAGACAGAAGGAAATTTTAAAATCCACGTTGTCTTAACTAAATTTTTTACCTGTACCAACTTGTCTGGCTGCATTTCACTGTTAACGGTAACATTTTAAGGTATTTGCTGACCTTTGATTGTAATAAATTGAACTGAATTGAAGAGCGGACTCTATGGCCTTGCACCCTCCCCTCCCCAAGCCCCTCCCCTCCCCAAGCCCCTCCCTCTCCCAGATCCACCCCCAAAGTCTCCAGGTGTTTCCCAACCCAGACACCCTCCCCCCGGCCACCCGGCTTCCTCCTGCCTTCCCCTCCCCTTCAAGCACAGCCCCTCGCCCTCGCTCTCTCGCCCTCGCTCTCTCGCTCTCTCTCGCTCTCTCACTCCCCCCCTCCTTCTCACAAACACCCACCCAGCCCTCTTTCCATTTCGCTCTCTCTTCTCTCGTTTACCCTTCACACAAACATACACAGTCCCCTTTCTTTCGCTCCCGTCTCAGCCAGATGCCCCTGAATTCGTGAATGGTGCTCTCCAGAGCCTACACGTCACGAGTGCTGTCCAAATCAGAACGCTGCACAGAACTGGACAGAATTTTAACTCCGTCCCGCCCCCAACTGGCGTCTCCTTCTGGAACGGCTGGACGGGGGGGACGGCGACGACCCAGAACGAGAGAGAGAGAGAGAGTGCCGAGGAGGGCCTGGGGGGTCCCGGGGGGCAGGGTGGGGATGACGCAGCAGCATTTCGGCCTCGCCACCCCCGTTTTATTGCGTGTTTCCCCGGAGTTGTGAGCTCCTACCACGTTCCACTACAGGGTGAATTCTGACTTCATAAGGTTTTTCTTTTACCTTTGACAGTCTAATTAAAACAGTTACAGAAATATTAGGTTTATTGCCTTTTAATAAAGAATAAGAGTTACATTTGGCTTTCTAATCTTGCTTTAGACAATATAATGAGCCATGTGGAGCACACACCACAAAGGGGCACCTGTTTAATAATCTTATCAATAGCTCGGGAGTCAGGCCCAATGATCTACCTAGATGAGAACCACATGTGTGGAGAAACGCCATCTTGTGTGGTGGGGGTTTAACTTTCCGTGGGCTGGATGGGAGGAGGCCATCACACTGTAGGCAGGCCTGGGCTTAGCCTCCCCCTCCCCATCTCCCCCCCCACTCCCAGCTCCCCGCTCCCGAGAGAGGACAGGGAGCCCACCCAGGCTATGCTGCAGGAGGGGAGAGCCGCTTCCTGGGCAGCGGGAAACGGCTGTCTGTATCTTTGAGTCTTGGGGCGGGAAGCCGGTCGGTCAACCATATAGTTGAGAGTTTTGAATTAAATCCTTTTGAGGGTTGAAGGAACGAAGCCCCTCCCCGTACCACGTGGTCCCTCCCCAGCCGCCCGGGAAGGCGAGGAGTGGGTCAGGGAACCCCTAGGGAGGAGGACAGTGGCAGGATGGCCAGTGGCCAGCTCTCCAGGGGAGCCCCAAAAACCCCCAGGAAGCCCCGAGGCAGGCTCCGAGGGACGCCAGAGGGGGGCTGGGAAGCTGCCCCACCTAGCCAGAGCCCCCCAGACGGGGACGGTGGTGGCGGCACTTCCCGGAGGCCGTGTGGGGGTGTGGGGGTGGGTGTGTGGGGGTGTGTGGTAAAACGGCCCCTTCAGGCTGTTTAAGGCCAGGCCAAGGAGGGGTGGGCAGAGCGGGGGCCGCCGGCTGACGCAGGCCCCGTCTGCCACAGCATGTTTAAGTTAAAAGAAGATTTAGTGTAGAATAAGATTGCTTTTTTCTGTAAAAGTGCACTGATGTGATAAGCAAATCAGGTTTCTCTGGATGGAATTCTCAGAAGGGATTAGCTGAGGTTTCGGTGAGTGAGGGACTCGGGTTTGCAGAAAAAATTCTAAAAGCTGTTTAAGGCAATAACCTGGAAGCTGGTTTGCTTTAAATTTTACTGACTCTGATATGGTTGAGAAATGGTAGGAGCTTTGATAATTTTGGCACTTGTTTTTGCAGTAGCTAAAAGGTTAAACTTCACATGCTTGAATTTTCTAATGTCTTGTTGTGATAACTATTTCTTTTCCCAATAAAATATAAAACCCTCTGAAGGTTTTCTGTCTGGTTTGCTGGTGACAGTTCAGAGAACAGCACTCACCGTTAATCAGAAATAAAGGTTGCAAACCTCTTTTATCAGATAGATCCTGAAGATACCTGAGGCTAAAGGCCCCAATAGATTAATTCTTATAGAAGTAATCAGTCCAGATTCTCTGTCTGTTAGTGGGAGTAAAATATCCTGTCACAGGGGTCTAGTTTTGATTAGGGCACCAAGGCCCAGATCCCCTGCCCCACCCCACCCCCAGCTACTATGTACCCCTTTCCCAGTGTGCGACAGCTTCCCAGCGTTTCCGTCTTTAGTCTTACCTTCACTTTCTCTGCCCAAGGGTTGAGGCGCTTCCAGAGCAGCCACCAGCCCGAAAGGCTGTCCCCGTAGTTGCAGAGGTCGGTCTCGTCCTGGCTGCCCACATCGATGGCAATGACCGTCTTGGCCCCCATGTTGCGCGCGATGTCAGCTGCGTGGGGAGAGAGAAGGCTCAGAAGGGCCACAAGGAACGGGAGTTTCTGGGTGGACGGCCGGCCGCGGAGCATATCGGACCACAGAACAACATCGCGGAGGGGAGGGCTTAGGGTTGCCAACTGCTCAAAGAAGAAAGGTCTGGTCAACTTGACCCTACGAAATGCTCTTCAAGTCCAGTCTCCGTGCCTGAAGGCAACCCTGAGCCTCCTCCTCCTCCTCCTCCTCCTCCTCCGTCACAGAAGGGGGACTCCCTGTGCCTTACTTCTCCCACTCGGCTGAAACCTCACCCCAGAGATGTGTGTGTGTGTCTGTGTGTGGGCCGTCTCTGCGCTCTGCCCATGAGCCCCCGGGATGGGCTGGGCTGGGCTGGGCTGGGCCCATCTGACAGGCTCTGCCCTCTGCTCACCAGCAGCAGGCATCTCTGGCAGAGACCCACGACATTTCTGGGCAGCCGCTCATTTCACTTCAGAGTGTCGTTTCACCGTTACATCTATGACTGACCGTAAGCCACGGGGCACTCTGGATAAGTAAGGTGGGGAACAGATTTTAAGCTACCCGTTTAGTTGGCTGGGGGCTCCAGCCCATGTGTGCCCGCTGCCCACGCGGATGCTGGTCAAGGCCTCCAGACCTGGAGAGCTCACGCTCTCTTCCGTGCCTCCCGCGGCTGGGGAGGCAACCCTCGCACTGGGCAGGCCGGGCCTGGTGGAGGGGCTGGAGTGCGGGGCCGGCACCTCGGGGAGACGCAAATTCTGGTCCTGCTCTGCCATGGAGGAAGCTCGCTGGGGGGCTCACTTGGGACCCTCTGAAGACAGCGGCACAAGAACAGCTCATTTCCTGCCACTAACGCTTTCTGCCTTAGCTCAGCCGGACCGACCTCCCAGGGTGGCTGACGCAAGTATGAAGTAGAAGTGTCGTTGCTTAAGCGTCTCAGAGTCCCCCCTGGGATAAAAGTGGGCTATGAAAAGCAAGAAATCGTGCGAAACATCCCAGCTGTGACCGATAAGAAGCCAAGCACAGAACCAACCACAGGACCAAGTCAGATAGGAGGGCAGGGCTGCAGGGACAGGCCGGATGCTTCAGTTGGGACGGAGGCTGCTGCAGGCACACCACCCCCCAAGGGTGCTGCGTGGAGAGATCTACAGGGACCACGAGGCAGGCTACAGGGCGAAAGGGATGAGGAAGCGGACTGGAAGGCAAGCCACGTGGACAGAGGCAGGAGGAGGCTCAACACAGAGGGAGGGAGGGAGGGAGGGAGGAGGAAGGGGCCAGAGTGAGCCGGGAGCCCTTTAGCCACTTAAGTGGCAGAGGAGAAAGGACAGCTGGTCCTGGGAAGGAACGTGCACCCCCTCCTTCTGCAAGAGGACAGACAGTCGGTGGAACCTCTGCGAGGAGCTGGCATTCGAGCTCACCCCCTTTCATGTTGGAATAATTTGCTGGAAGACGGGCAAGAAGTTCTTCCTGTGCAGGTTTTTAGGAAGGCTTGAAAGACTCTTGTGTTCCAAAGGGCCTTTTGTCAGCTGCTAATGCCTGGCACGAAACCTACATTAGTAGCCTTGTGGGGGGCCGGGAGCTGGGCATTTTCAGGGCAAGATTCTGTCTTGTGATTATTATGGCGGTTTTAATATGGCTGTATATTTCACAGCATTCACTGCGCAGAATAATGGGGAAAGATAGGGAAGAAATGCTGTTAAATAAATCGAACACAGACGTTATCGGGGTGGTGGTGGGGAGGGGGGAATGAGTAAAAGAACAGCTGGCAACATCCAGGAGCTGCTGCTGGAACGGCTGCCCTCCTTCCCACCATGCATGTCCCTCTTGACGCAGGTGTTCCTTTGCACATGACCCCGAGGACGGGGAACACCTCCTTGCCGTAGGCAGAGGCTGGGCAAAGAGGGATGAGGGCTGCCACATCAGATTAACAAGAGGGCCTCTTCCTCCTCCTCCTCCTCTTAAGGAGACCTGAGAGCTATAACCGGAGGAGGAGGTTTGGCGTCACACCCCGCCCTTCACTCGGGGTCTCAGGGTGGCTTCCAATCCCCTTCCCTCCCTCTCCCCACAACCGACATCCTAGGAGGCAGATGGGGCGGAGAGTGAGTGGCCTGCCGGTGGGAGGAGGAGGAGGGGGTGAGTGGCCCCCTCTTGCCTTGCTATTTGCACCGGGCTTCTGTGAGATGAGATCTTAGTTGGTTTTAGTGACATACGCCACTCTGAGACCATCAAAGCTCAAGAAGAAAGTGGGGCCCAGACAAAAGGGAAGGGAGCTCCTTTTCCACGCCCCCAGGCAAGCCCCACCAAGGCATGAGCCAGCGTATGGAAAGGGCATGCCAGGGGCCTTCCCTCCAGCTCCCCTGGCACCAGCAACCAGCGCCGGTTTTGAGAACCACCAGGGTTCAGGGTGGTCTGGGCGCACGTTCTGCCTGGAGGGTGAAGGCTGGAATCCGTGAAAAGAGAGTCCTGGATCCAGCAGAACGTGAACTCGTCCAGGTCTGAGCAGGCACACGCAGCAGGGCTTCTGGGCCAGGCGCAGAACAAGCAGCAGTGTCGAGAGAAATGGGATCATTTTAACGCTTTACTCCAGCCTGCGCTGGAACAGTTGACCCCAGAAACTCGTTCCACTCTCATCATGACAGTCACCAATCAGTTTTGTGGAAGGTCAGGCCTCCCAGTCTGTCCCGCCTTCAAAAGGTACCCCCTGGCAGATCTCTCAAGGGCTGACCCACAGTCAAAATCTAGGAGTGAAATCGGGAGCTCCAGAGAGAGAGGGAGGGAGGGAGGGAGGGAGAGAGACTTGACCAGCACTCCTGTGGCCAGCGCTGCCAGGGGTCGGCTCACCCCACCCCAGCGAGGAGCTATGCTTGCCTGGCTCCTCCCAGGCGTTTCGGGTGCGGGTGGGGCTTGTCTCTTAAGAGGCTCATGCTTGTCCATATTTCGGTTGCCTTTTTTCTCTGCTCTGCAGAGATTGGCAGAAGATCAGGGTTCTAAGCCAGCTTTTTCAGAGATTAGCTGGGAAAGGGGAGGGGACTGTGGCTCAGCAGCAGAGCCTCTGCAGAAAGTCCCAAGTTCAATCCCCGGCAGCATCTCCAGTTAACAGTCAGGTCACAAGGGGTATGAAAGACCCCTGCCTGAGGCCCGGGAGAGGCACTGCCAGTCTGAGTCGCCACCACTCGGATGGGCCAGTGGCAGCATCCAGTATGAGGCAGTGCCAGCCTGTGTTCAAGGAACAGGCGCATCGGGACGTCCTGGAGCGAGACTGAAGCCAGGGAGACCCGTGAGTGGCCTGCCGGTGGGAGGAGGAAGGGGGGTGCGTGGCCCCCTCTCTCCTTGCTATTTGCACTGTGCTTTTGGGAAGCCCACCTCTGGCTCCAGCCGGGGTACATAAATCATCGAGGAGGGGCCGGAGGCGGTGGGTTCCCAGCCAGGCGAGTGCCAGAGCCGGCCTGAAGGCTGCAGCCCCCGCCGCCCGTTCGTCTTCAGAGAGTGGCTGGCATGGGGGGGATCACCCCTGAAAATGGTTTGGAAGCTTCGGTTAGGACTGAATTCTGCCACTAGATTTACTGGATTGCACGGATATGATTATATTAAGCTTGCACCGGTTATATTTTTGTTTTGAGGGACAATTCATTGTGTTGGTTATATTGAATGCCCTTCACATCCTGGGGTCCACGTATCCGCCTTTCCTGACACAACCCTCTGTGCCGGCTAAGGCCATCGGGTGCCCCTCTTTGGGAGGCCCCTGCTCCTCCGCAGCCCGTGCCGACACCATGGAGCCGCCTGCTGGACACGGCGAGGGAGGCTCCGACGCAACGCTCCTTCCACAAAAGGCACAAAGCAGAGTTATTTCAATGTACCCCTCTGGCGAAGGAGTGGATGCCTTGACTTGGCAGGAGCTGGTGACACGCGCTGTGCGGAGGGTCAGGGCTGGCGTCATCACACCTCGAGGGGAGGCAGCCCGCCGGGGCCCAGGACTTCCGGCAGGCCCACAGCCACTGACCTCTCCCCCCACACACCCATCTGGACCTGTGCCCCCAAATGCTCGGAGGCACTGAGGAAGGGCATGTGGGTGGCACACGAGGGTGGCCACGGCAGCAGGCCACTGAGAGCACGGGCGGATGGGAGGGCTTGCCAGAGGGACAAGGGTGCCCAGGTAGGTAGGTGGGGGGAAGTCCTGCAGGGGTCAGCCCAGGGCTCCCAAAACCTAGAACTGGCCCTGGCATGAGCAGCAGGTTTAGCTTGATGTACGTGTTTCAATTGTTGCAACTGTGTATATTCTTAAGCTGCTTTCAGAATTGCAGGATATAAATACTTGAAAGAAATAACGAACAGCCAATTTCTCTCTTTCTCCTCAGTCCCACCCCTGTGCCACTGTAAACAGGGCCGCCAACAGTGACGGGGCGAACGAGACCCCCACCCCCGGCCCACCCTGGCAATGGGAGTCCTTTGGCCGTGGGGGCGGGACGTGTTCAGCCAAGGTGGACCGAGAGGGGGCCCTCCCGCTGAGGAGACCACACGGGCGCCTGCCCTGGCTTTGCCTCCGATGCCACTTCCAGCGCGGAGGGTCTGGAACAAGCAAGGCTGTAGGCAGGAGTGTCCCCCTGTGCTGGCTGGAAGTGCTCAGGATACACAGTCAGGCCCCCAGGACAACCACACCGCACACAAACAGGCTGCTTCCTGAGCACTGGCCACCTGCACACTCTCACACGTGGGCTTCTGTGCCGGCACATGAGCCACTCTGGGAAACCCGAGCATCCCAGGCCTGCCGCTCTGGAGAGTGTGACGAGCTCCCCCGGAGTGACACCCCAAGTCCGTCCCGTGAGAGAGGCCAGCTGCGAGGAGTTGGGAGAGCTGTGTGGTTACCCTGACTGCTCAAAAGTTAAAAGTAAGCAGCCCGTTTTTGTTCTTGTCTAGCAAGCTTGCTTACCTGGAGACGGGGGCTGACATATCCTCAGGAGAAAATGGCTAAAAGGCAGCACTGGGTTGTGCGCTTGGGTACCCAAAGTATAGTGTGAGGCAAAGGCTCCAGCCACAGCCCAGCTCATGGCACTGCGGACTTTCTCCGAGGACGCCCTCCCCTTCTGGAAACGTTGAGTAAGGAAGTGCCCACTGCTCACAGAGGGCGCCCCACAAATCTGAGTACTGGCTGTTTCGTATCACAAGCTGATGCAACGGACTGTCCACTCTGAGAGCCTTTGAGGTGAGAGGTGTGCACTTTTGAGGGCTGCTATAACAGAGCAACATGTTACTGTTTTACCTAGAAGGAATACAGGTGCTCTCTTGACAACCATCAAAAGTAGGGGATTCTCTCAGCCCCACCTTTAAGTTGTGGAAGGAACATCTACAGCAGATGCAATAAGGAAACAGCTTTATGGGGAAAGTAGAGACCTGGCTCCAGAATGACTCCTCTTTTGGTGTAAAACAACAAGCAGTATAAACAACAGTGAAATAACAAAGGAAAGCCATGATGCTCGAGGAGTAAAAGTTGGTCCCATACACGGTATTGACACCCGGACATGCACCACAGGCCATTAAGGTTCTGGACTGAAAGGGCTGTGCTCCCGCTTGGTTTCCACTGCAAAATACTCATATTTCACCTCTCCCTATCCGGCAGCACCAAGTGGGGATGAGGAACATACTGCCATTGAGTTCGGAGCTGGACGGAAAGCAAGAATTGGGTAGCCTTGTCAATGGACCTGGCACATGTGCCGAAGCCCTTGGGATGAAGACGGGCTTGTGGACAGTTTCAGCTAAACAGTCTTGGTCTCCTCCAGCCAGACTGCCCCAGGGAGAGAGGGCAACAGGCAACCTGGTATCAGTTTAGTGCATGATGATGGTGACTTTCAGAAAGGGTTGGTGTGCCTCCAAATTTGAGATTCAGAACAAAGCATTTGATGAGATCTTCATAATGCCTGAAGTATTTAGATGGCAAGGAACCTTCCTCGTCTCCAAGGACAGTGAAAGTTCAGTGGTGACCTTCAAGTATGTTGAGGCTGAGGAACCCAAGTCACTGTCAGAGTCTAGGAATGTCAGCATAGAAGATATAAGCTAGTTTTGGCATCTGAGCAGCAATATTGTCGGGAATAAGAACGTAAAAAGAGCCAGCTGGATCAGACCGATGGTCCAATTAGTCCCGCATCCTGTTTCACACAGTGGCCAACTAGTTGCTCCAAGGGCCAAACAGTAGTGAAGCAATATTATTATTAGAATATTTAATTGATCATCTTTCCATCAAAAGGATGTTCAAGGCAAGAGAAGGCTGAGGTAACACTGGTTGCACAGTAGACTGGGAAGCAGACATTTCTGTCCATGAAGACTTTACATGGCATAACAGAACCAAACTGCTCAGTGAAAAACTGGCTGGCTCCCTGCTGGCAAGCAGAATGTGAGTCAAACCAGTGGGACCCACATAACTAGCAGGTCACAATTAGAAAAGAGAGGAGAAAGGATGCCTGTGGGAAACTCTCTTGAAACTGCTAGAGAACTACTACAGTCTGCAGAAGAGGAAGTTCAGGGAAGAGTCAAAAGAGCTCTGGAAGGCTCCAGCAATTTCTCCCACATCAAGGTATGAAGCTGGGAAACTCAGTTCCTGCTTGCCTGCCTGCCTGCCTGCTGGGTGAAAGGATCACAGTGGGCACTGGAATCAAGAGCGTCATGCTCTAGCAGAGCATAAGAGGCCCTGGTTGTGACCGTCACGAACTGCCCCTACCCCCGCAGACAAGGCAATAATTGCAGGAAATGGAGCAGGAGAGAAATCTCCTAAACTAAACTTGAAGAAAGGCTGCTGTACCATGTGCAGCCTAAAGAAAGGGAATAAAATGGGGACAATGTCCACAGGGAAAAATTACTTTTCAAATAGCTTCTCAATGGGTGCAGACCAAGACGGGTGTGGCCGTGTGAGTCTGTCTGTCGCAGCAGAAAAGAGCCAGAGAGTCCGGCAGCACCTGAAGGACTCACAAGATTTGTGGCCAGGGAGGGGCTTTCATGGGTCACGGCTGCTCACTTCCTCTTCGGGTATCTGCCGGAATCTTGCTCTTTTTTAATGGGTGAAATTAGAGAGATGGGGCGCAAGAACGGGAAGAAAGGGAGGAATCTCAGGCCATTTTCTCAGAGCACAAAGGCAGAACTGTTAATAGTGAGACAGTTAAGAGAGAACTAAGTGGGGAATCATGTACCCCCTCCTCCCCTCCGTGCCTTTCTGCAAGGGAAGGAATTTGGGAGGCATTTTTAGGGCCAGGCTCTGGAACTTTCCAGAGAAGCTTCTTTGCCAGGGCAGAATCCCCCCCACCCATGTGACCCTGCTTGGTGACCCTGAGGAAGAGCAGCGAGGCTTGGTGTCCCCCCCCACCCCCGCGTGACCCGGCCCTCCTGACTGCTCACGCTCCCTTGAAAGAAGAGGTGAGGAAACCAGGACTGGGAGCCCAGGTATGTGTTTGTTTCAAATCACGATGCATTGCTTGTGTGTGAGGCAAGCGGAGGAGCCCCCGGCGGGCAGAGGAAGGAAGCAGGGGGAAGATCAGCCCCCCCCCCCCCGAGTACCTCAGGCAGCAGAGGAGCATCGATTTTGGAGGCTACCACAACAAACTCAAAGCCACGAAGCCATTTTCCCCCATGGATTTCCATCAGTAAGGGGGCTGAATTAGTTCCCCAGACCCTTCCCCTCTTTCTCTCTAGGCTGCTACCTACTGAGGAAGACGGGAGAGTTTTAGGTCAGGAGCCGCAGGGGGACAGGCCGAGGACGGCTGGGGAAGCCCCATATTCTCTCTCTCTCTCTCTCTCTCTCCTGGCCGCCGAGGGCTGCCCTGCTGTTGCCAGTACTTGCCTGGGAGGTTGTTGATGTAGCCGCCATCCATCAGTAAATTGCCGTCCTTGGGGTCGCAGAGTGGCGGTAGGTACCCGGAAAGGGTCATGCTAGCTCGCACGTACCGCCACAGCGAGCCTAACCGTGTGGGAACAAAGGCAATCAGAAGAACAGAGAGAAACCCAGAGGAGCCATGAGCCCTTCGGAGGAGCGCAGCAAAGCCTTGGCCCGCTTGCCTCGGCGGCGAGAGAATTCTGCCAGGCGCTGCGCAGAGCAGTCAAACAAAGTGGTGCAAATTATCGCCTCACAGGCTCCCAGTTCACGGGAGCGACCAGATGGCCTAACGGGAAATGCCCAATTTGGATGATGGTACGCACCCCGCACCCCCGCCCCGCCAGCAGCCTTGAAGCAGAGGCTGGGCAAACCCTGGCCAGGGATGCTCTCGGCTGATCCTGCACTGAGCCAGGGGGTGGGGGACTGGATGGCCCGCAGGGGGTCCCTGCGCCCGGTCTCTGGGTGTGAATCTACGATGCTCTGCACGGGCCCCCCAGGGTGGGCCAGCTTCCCGCGCCTGGCAGAATCACCCGCCTGGACAAAGTGTGCCTGTGGGGCCGGGCCCCGGCTCTCCACCCAGAGCCTGCCCCTGCCCGGTCCCAGCTTCAGAAGGATGACAGCAGCTCGGAGGGAGGAAGTGGCACCCCAGGCAACGGCGTGACACACCTCCCCCCCCTCCCCACGGAGTCCACCAGCCAAGGAAGTGAGGCGAACGCGATGCTGACCTGGGACATTGTTAACATAGCAGCCATCCACAAGCAAGTGACTGTCCTTGGGGTCGCAGATAGGAGGCAAATAGGGGGTGTAAGACGCACTGGCCCGGACGAAGCGCCAGACGCTGCCTGCCGGATGAAGGTGGAGAGTCAATCACAGGGGGGAGGGGGCGGGGAGGAGGGGGAGGAAGGGGAGGAAGGGGAGGAGGGGAGGCGCACAGGACAGGAAATGACACTCTGCAGCAGAAGCTTCAGAAGCACAAGGTGCACATGGACCAGGGGCTGGGGGGAGGTGAAGCCGGGAGGGCTTGATTCATTGGAGGAGAAAAGGAGACTGGAGGGCAGCCCCCCCCGCCCCCTCCCAACACGGTCTCCAGGAATGCTTCTTGGCTTTTGACCCCGAACCCCCCACATCTGTGGCTACATTCCTCCCATCAAGTGGGAGAAGGAGCATGCTGCATCCCCCACTCCAACAGTTTCGGCGAGAGCAAAAGGGCGGCCGTGGAGGGCCCCCTGTTCATAACAAGGCAGCACACCTCCTCTCCAGCCCACGACCCCGCAAACCTGCCGCTTCTCCCCTGAGCCCTTTCTCCCCCTCCCCCAACAGACGGCCTCGGGCGCCACGGAAGGCCACACTCCCAAGAGGACAACGAGGCTCCTGGTGCCCAGACCACCCGGCAGGGGAGAGCCCCCCCATGCCTACCACACAGGGGTAGTCTGAGATTAACGCGCTCAGCAGGGCTCTCCATCGCAACCATGAGGGCCGAGCGCCAGAACAGAGAGGCAAGTTTCAACTCCTCCTCGAGTCTCGGTGAGAAACGTGGACGATAAATCGAGGTACGTACATAAGCAGGAACTCCCGGCATGAAGACGACCCCCCCCCAAGAAAACAGAATGCGCCGCTGCCCGTGTCCCAAGCGAGAGCAGGGTTTCGCCCCGCTGAAATGGACGGGGCCGGTGCACGAGGGAGGGAGCCCGGCTGCCTTGAGTCTCGGTGGGCAAGGCCAGCTGCGGTCAGCGAAGCACGTGAAGAGGACAGGGGAAAACGCCCAGAGGGCTGCAGGCCTGTCGAAGGCGGTGGTGGCAGCAGCAGCAGCTGTCTTGACTGCCTCTGCTCCTCCTCCTCCTCCTCCTCCTCACTTGGTCACTCCCGGCAGGCCAGAAGGAGCAGCCCAGCTCACCCCCCAGAAGCATCTCGTCCTTGGGGGCAGCACTTCATGGAAGCCCCTGGAGACCTGAATGCCCAGGAGACTGGCGCTTGCAGCCAGACCTAATGCTGTGACCCCCCCATGGTGTTTCTCCCTACACACACCCCCCACGTGCAATAGATCCAGAACCTGCAGGCAAGCTAAAAAGCCTGAACACCCAGAAAGAGAAGGCCACGATGAGCACTGGCGCAAGCCCACGCAGAGCGCCCGCCTGGAGACTCCACGCCTGCCAGGGGTGGGGAGGGGAGAGGGTTAGCGGTGTTAGGAAGGGCAGGCAAGAGAATGACGGAAGCCAGGCAGTTGCAGCCCCTACAGCCCCCGCCCCGCGGACAGGCATGGCTGCAGACAATGTCCCAGGTGAGATCTGACGCTCGCGACAGCCAGCGGGGTAAGAAGGGGACACCAGAGAGCCCGCCCGCCCCACCCCCCTTTCTTCCCTGCGCCAGACACAGCCCCTCCCCCTGGAATCCGGGGAGGGAAGCATGGGCCTCGCCCCCTGTCTAACCCCCTTATGCTTACAAAACCCAGCACCACCGCCGGGCTGCTATGCCAAACCACCCGAGAGAAGACGAGGTGCCATTAGTAGGTTTAGTGAACCGCAGAAATGTTACCAGGAGGGGCAGGCCCAAAAGCTGGCTGAAGAGTGAGCAGGACACTCCCAAAGAGGAGTGGAAAGCAATCCAGAGGGGTTCACCAGATTATGCAGCTCTGCCTTGCTTGGTTTGACGTTTGAGCTCAAGAAACGAAATCCGCTGATGCCACAGCCCCGGGCCCCAGAATTAAGGGGCTGTCGCTTCACCCCAAGGGGTCTGTTTAGCCTGCCTCCCCCCACCCCCCCTTTCCGCGGGGCAGCCTCTGCCGTGTCCTGTCACAAAAGTCTCCCCAGCCAACTTCTCCTGGGCCGCCGCTCAGCAGGCTTCTGGGAAACCGCAGCCGCCACCACCACCCCCCGTCACCAGGCTTAGGGGGTGGAAGAACTTGGCCTGCCTTCGATTCCGGGACTCAGCCTCACACAACAGGTGTGGTACAAGGCCACCCCAAGGAGGGCTGGCGAGGAGGTCGGGAGCGATTCCAAGTCTCGCTTGTCCGGTCAGCTCCTGCACCCACTTCGGGGGCCGAAGACAAGGCCAACCCTCGCTGAACTCAGCAGCAAGCAAGCTAGTGTGTGTGCGTGTGTGTGAGTCACACACACACACACACACACACAAAAGAGAGCGAGAGAGCGGGGAGTCTCAGGCAGAAGCCGCTCTGCTCTCAGCCGGGCACTCTCAGCCGTGGTTCACAGCCCCAGCCGCCCAGCCGCCACACGCCCTGCCGTGCCAGGGCCCGGAGCAGCGTTACAGCCTGAGGCATCCCAACTGCTGAGCCGCTCCAGCACCTCCCCCAGCTCACACAGCAGCAGGAACGATGCCGCGGCGCAGGGGTGCGCGGCCAGGCAGAGTTCTCTGCTCTGGGGACCCAAGGGAGACGGCAGGCCTCTCCCCCTCCCATTCAAAAGGGGCAAAGAGGACGGAGGCCCCAGGCAGCGGGAAACCCTAAAGCGCAGGTGAAATCCTCCCCCCCCGGTCTGTCCCCCCCCCCGGCCTCTGCGCTGGGGGAGAGGCACACGTACCATCCTTGTGGACCCTCATGGCAGAGGCGGTGATGTCCGTGGTCACGTTGAAGTAGGGGAGCCACAGGTCCTGCAACGGACAGAGTGGGGACTCTGAGATCGTGCTGAGGGGCGGCCCGCGAAAGACTGAGGAAAGGGAAACGTTAGCCCTGCACATGCAAACACACATTCACGCGCACCTGACCCTCGCAAAAACGGCGTACTAATGGCAGCCAAATTCTGCAACGTGAGAAGATTGGCATAACTGGCTCTGCTTCTCCTAGCAATGGGCCAAAAGATTAAAAACAATGATGAGTTCTGAAAATCTACTTCCTCCTGCCCTGGCTATGGAAGCAACACCTGCCAGTTTCCTAGAGGGGGGGGAAAACAGAACAAAGAAACCCTCAGAAAGACGGATTCTGCAACTGGTCTCAGGTTCCGCATTTCTGCAACACAATAACAGACATCCCTCCCCAGGGAAATGTGTCCCTCCCTCTTTCCTGATGCCTCGTCCCATTGGGCAGGGGGCAGGGACTTCTCTGCTGTGTTTGACATTCCCTCCGTGACCCGAGTTCCTGGTTAGGTGTCTGTATGCTTGTGCTTTGTTGAACTGTTCTAACTTTTATTTATATGCGTTATAAAATCTCTTTACATGTTTGGACGGCTTGCCACCTTGGTGATCCTGAACTGGGCGGAGAGGCAGTGTGGAGAAATGCATATTATTTCCTAGAAAGCCTCAGTGCAACCCCCACGTTCAGTTTTAAAAGTTTTGCTCTCTCCTAGCAGAAGACAGGCTAAAAGAGGAAAGTCGATACCTTCCAAGTACCGACTGCCACAGCTTTGGACGTGCTGATGGGTCATCCTGGCCAGAGACAGGGAGATGGCCCACCCACACCTGAGCTGGAATCTGACCCCAAGAAGTGGACACAGAAACGTAGGGTTTAAGGGGCTTGACTGTATCTTCCTGGAGAGTTCAGAAAAGGATTTTTGGACCTGCAGGGAGTGGGTAAACAGAAAAGACAATATCCCCTGATATGGAGGGGGAGGACCTGTTCTTATGGGTCCATCTTGACCGATTACAACTAGAGAAAGGGGCTCTCACTCCCGAGCTCCATCTTGATGGCCGCCATTGCCAGGTGATGCAGAGAAAGGGCTGCCCGGCTGCCCAGACAAAGAGTCCAAGGCCAAGGGAAGCTTTTATCACTCTGTAACTCCTAAGCTACGCTCCTGCAGAGTGCAGGGGGTTGGACTAGATGACCTGCAAGGTCCCTTCCAGCTCTAACATTCTGGGATTCTATGATAAGCTAAAGAGTCTGCTGCAGAACAAGGCCAGCTAGGGCATGCACAGAGTCAGGAAGAGCCAAACAGCACCTTTCTTTGGTAGTCCTTGCTTAATGGATCGCCAGGCCGAGAGTATGCGCGTGGACATTTTACTGTTAATACACTCTTTCCTATTTTAAACAGTTGTTCTCCATACCACATAGACCTCCACTGTTTAAACAGGATAGTCAAAATAGGCGCTGGGGAAGGGAAGCAGTCCAGTGGCTAAACGGCTGTTTAGAATCACAGAGTTGGAAGGGATCTCCAGGGTCATCTAGTCCAACCCCCCCGCACAAGGCAGGAAGTTCACAAATACCTCCCCCTCCACACCCGCAGTGACCCCTGTTCCACGCCCAGAAGATGACAAAAAACCTCCAGGATCCCTGGCCAAACCGGCCTGGAGAAAAAACTGCTTCCTGACCCCAAAGTGGCGATCAGCATTTCCCTGGGCATGCTAAGAAAGAGCCACGAGAACTAAGCACTGAGGCAGCCCTTCCTGACCTCCCTCTCATGATCTGCCTCAGTTCACACAATCAGCATGGATGTCAGATGGCCATCCAGCCTCTGTCTGAAAACCTCCAAGGAAGGAGAGCCCACCACCTCCCGAGGAAGCCTGTCCCACTGAGGAAGCGCTCTCACTGTCAGGAAGTTCTTCCTAATGTTTAGCTGAAAACTCTTCTGATTTAATTTCAATCCATTGATTCTGGTCTGACCTTCTGGGGCAACAGAAAACAACTCTGCTCCATCCTCTATCTGACAGCCCTTGAAGTACTTGAAGATGGTTCTCATGTCACCTCTCAGTTGTCTCCTTTCCAGGCTAAACATCCCCAGCTCCTCCAACCTTTCCTCACAGGACTTGGTCTCCAGACCCCCCTCACCATCTTGGTTGCCCTCCTCCGGACACGTTCCAGCTTGTCTAGATCCTTCTTAACTTGTGGTGCCCCAAACTGAACACAGTAGTCTAGGTGAGGTCTGCCCAGAGCAGAGTACAGTGGTGCCATCACTTCGTGTGGTGTGGACACCATCCTTGTGTCAGGTATGGCCTGCCATAATGGATGGAGAAGGGAGGGAGGATGGGACTGTATGGATGAAGGGAGGGAGGATGGGATTGTCGGGCGTTGATTGATGCTTTGAGACTGGTGGGATGGAATGTGGGGAGCTGCCGATGCTGCCCGGGCAACCGGGTCGTATCTTAAGATCCCAGGCCAGAAATGGCCTTGAAAAGCCAGGCTGCCTGTCTCCTATCGCTTTCTAAAGACAACAGCTAGGCTGGGAAAGGTGGGATGGAGGGTGAACTGTTATTTACAGCTTCTGTGCTTCCCGCGCGCGCGAGAAGCCTCCATTGGTAGAAGGGAGGGGCCCTTTCCCCCCCTTTAGGGTTTATCTGTATGCTTCATGTAACCAAGGTATTCTTAACAATGCTTCTGTTTTATGTGACCTAGTCTTGCAGCTTAATAAATACTATTCTTGTTTCAATGAACAAGGGCTGGTGTTTGGCTGACTAACTAAGGACCCTGACAGTTTGTTAAGAAACACCTTTAGTCAGGACTGGTCTGCAACCCGTTGCTCCAAAATGAGTGATGGTGAAGAAGACACTCTCCCGACCGACCAGGATCAAGATCAGCAAGACGACCAACGGGAGGAGAAGAAAACCCCCGTAATGACAGTGCCAGCCACTACCGCGGTCGTCACCACGGAGGGCCCTATTACCTACGTTCCGGTAACCTGGGGGCCGGACTATGACCTGGGGGGGCCTTACGGGGACCCCTACGGAGCGGCTTACGGCGGTGTAACAACCCGGCCCAAGCAACGGAGGGATTGGGTGAAGCCCCTAGCCGAGACGCATGAGACGTGGTTCTACACCCCGCGTGCTTCGGTGAGAGAGAGTCGCTACGAGTGATCGGTACACCGGCTGAGCGCAGCGGAGGGGGTGGAAGACCCGACCAGAGATACCGGAGGTGAGGAGGGAATCGGAGGGAGTCGGAGATGGAGCGACGACCCGAGTCACGACCGCATAATCCGGATACTAGACGAATCCCTCTCCCGCATCCCTAAGATGATTTCAGATGGCATTCGAGAAGAGATGGTTCGGATGCAGCAAGAGGCGCCACCGGGGCAGCCGCCGCCTGACCAGCGCATCGTTCCGGTGGGGCCGCCCGTGCAACCAGCAGGGCCACCGGACCAACCAGCGGGACCCCTGGGCAAGGGTCGCCGGCACAGCAGCCGCAACGACCTTGGGGTTTCCTCCCGCCGAAGCCGGCCGAACTCCTCGACGCGGACTTCGATGGGTCCCCGGAGAAGTTCTCGTTTTTCCTGGTGAGAACGGAAAAGTTCATCAAGAACTGGGGTCACCTGTTCCAGAGCGAGGATCGAATGGTAGATGCTATCGCGGCACACCTGAAGGAAGCAGCAGCTGACTGGTACGTAGCCCTGCACCAGGCTGATGGGAGGGAGTTACGAGAGATCGATGCGTTCATGTGGGCCATGAAGGAGCAGTTCGAAGATGTCAATGCGAACAAGACAGCCCGAGCGGCCCTACGCGCTCTCAAGCAAGGCTCCCGATCTGTCCGCGAGTACATAACAGAATTCCGCCGGCTCGCTGCGAAAATACGGGGTTGGCCCGACGGAGTCTTAGCGGAGCAGTTCAGGTTGGGACTCAACTCCGAGATCCGCCGCACAGTGACGCGCGGAAACGACCCCGACACACTGGCGGGATGGATGCAGTCAGCCGTCACCATGGAGACCCGCCTGAGAACCATCCGCCTGGATGATGCAGCAGCACTGGGGAAAGGAGGCCAATCGGGCCCATCGCCAACCCAAAAAGGGAAGAACCAGCCGGCCAACCTGAGGCCCAAAGATGGCACGAGAGAATCCAGGATGAAGGAAGGGCTCTGTCTGAAGTGTGGAGAGGCGGGCCACTTCGCCGCGAGTTGCCCCGGAGTGTCCACGCCACCCGGAGGGGCGAAGGGAACCAAGAAAAAGTTCGAGACCTCCACGCCCAAGCCAGTAGCGAAGCCGAGGGGGGCCAGAGCTCTGCAAATCACCCCTCTGAGCGAGACTTCGGACTCGTCGGATGAGGAAGCAACGAAGGCGGGAAACGAGAAGGACCTGCTGTAAACAGCGCTGAACAGCAGGTCCTGGACTCACAAGCGCAAATTCCGGTGAGCAGACCCCCTTCTCTTTTCTTCCTTACTGTGACCCTAATGGACCCGGGTCTACAGACCCACGTGAGAGTACGAGCTCTCATTGACTCAGGGTGTGGGAAAGACCTCATTAACCCCTCGTTGGTGACGGGACTGGGGGCGAAGGTGGTAAAGCTAACAGAGCCCCTAGTGTTTACGCAGATGGACGGCTCCACGATGAAAGAGCCGTGCAAATACGAGACTGTCCCACTGCGTGTGGGGATAGGGAATCACTGGGAGGTGAGACCCTTCATAATTACCCCTGTGGCCCGTTTTCCCCTGGTTCTGGGCAGTGCGTGGTTCTTTGACCATGACCCGCACATCTTGGGGGGGGACGGGAAAGTAAATTTCATCTCTGAGAAGTGTAGAGCCCACACGTGGCAAAGCGACTGGGGGTCCCTACATGTGGGGAATGAACCAGTGACGGTGGGGGTGGCTGAAGCCGAACTGGAGGCGATCCCCAGGGAGTACCGGGACTTGGCTGCTGTCTTTGGGGAAGAAGAAGCAGATGAGTTACCCCCCCACAGAAACTGTGACTGTGCCATTGAAATACTGCCAAATCAAAAACTGCCTAAGGGTAAATTGTATTCCATGAGCCCGTCCGAGAAGGTGGAGCTGAGGAAATTCATTGACAAGAACTTGGAGAGGGGGTTTATCAGACCTGCCTCTTCCCCTTTTGCCGCACCCGTCCTATTCCGAAAAAAGAAGGATGGGGGGCTGCGACTTTGCACGGACTACAGGGGGCTGAATGCAGTATCTAGCACCAACGCATACCCCATGCCCCCAATCAAAGACATCCTGGCGGTGGTGGCTGGAGGGAAGGTGTTCTCCAAATTGGATTTGAGAGATGCTTACTTCCGAGTGCGAATTAGGGAGGGGGATGAATTCAAAACTGCGTTTAACACTCCCCTGGGACAATTTGAATACTTGGTTATGCCTTTCGGACTTCAAGGGGCACCAGGGGTATTCATGAACTTGATTAATGAGGTGTTGCACAAGTATTTGTTCAAGGGGGTCCTTGTTTACCTTGATGATATACTTTTGTACTCCCCCGACCTAAAATCACATGTGAAATTGGTGAGGGAGGTCCTCCGAACGTTGCACAAGCACAAACTGTTTGCAAAACTGTCGAAATGTGAGTTTCACAAATCCGAGATCCCCTTTTTGGGCTACCGCATATCTCAAAAGGGGATTGAAATGGACCCTGACAAAGTAAAGGATGTGGTGGGGTGGGAGCCCCCCAAGACGAGGAGGCAACTCCAAGCATTCCTCGGATTCGCTAATTTTTACAGATCATTCTTGTCGAACTTTGCTCAGGTGGCCCTTCCCCTTACGGACTTGCTAAAAACAAAGGGGAAAGCCCCTGACTGCACACGGCCGGGTGCACATTTAGACTGGTCTCCGGAGTGCCAACTTGCGTTTGAGCGCCTAAAAGCCCTCTTTACTTCGGAGCCCGTGCTGGCCCACCCAAATGAACTTAAGAAATTCATTGTCCAAGTTGACGCATCCGACGTCGCCATGGGGGGGCGATCCTACAAGAGGGGGAGGATGGCAAACTTCACCCCCTTGCCTATGTGTCTAAAAAATTCAATGACACTGAACGGAATTGGTCGGTGTGGGAAAAGGAGGCGGGGTCGATCCGCTTAGCGCTGGCAACATGGCGTCACTGGCTAGAGGGGGTGAGGGTTCCATTTGAAGTATGGACAGATCACAAAAATTTGGAGCTCCTTCGCTCACCCCGCTCCCTAAACGCCAAACAGTTGCGCTGGGCTGATTTCTTCTCGAAGTTCAACTTCACTTTACACCATTTCCCGGGAAAGTCTAACTTGCTAGCTGACGCCTTGTCCCGCCTCCCACAACACGACAGCAAGAGGGAGGAGGTCCGGGACTCCGTCTTTACCCCCTCCCAGCTGGGGGGGGCGGTTACTACATGCAAGGAAGCACTGACCCGGCCCCTCTCTCCACCCCCCTCTGACTGGGAGTCGAAGTTCGCCTCTGCAATGACTCCCGCTGATCACGAGGCGCTAGAGGGGGAAGAGGGGGTGGCGCAAGATGCACAGAACTGTTGGCAAAAAAATGGAAAACTGTTTGTTCCACTTTCCCTAAGGGGGGAGGTGATGGGTTGGGCTCACGGCTCTAAACTGGTGGGACACACTGGGTTTGTGAAATCGCTTCAACTTTTACAGCGGCAATTTTGGTGGCCTGGACTGCGTAAAGATCTCTCTTCGTTTACTAATGGCTGCCAAACTTGCTTAATGAGTAAGCCTCGGCCGGGGAAGCCCCCCGGAGCTTTACAACCCTTGCCTACCCCAAATCGGCCGTGGGAGGTGATTTCAATGGATTTTATTACCGACTTGCCGCCCAGTGGGGAGAAGATTGTTATTTGGGTTGTGGTTGATTTGTTTACCAAGCAAGCTCACTTCGTTCTGTTTGCTTCAATCCCCTCTGCTAAGAAGCTTGCATCTGCGTTCTTACAACACGTTGTGAGACTCCACACTTTGCCTTCTAAAGTGATCTCAGATAGGGGGGTGCAGTTCGTCTCCAAGTTCTGGGGGGAATTAATGTCACTGCTAGGAGTGGAGAGGGGGCTCAGCAGCGCATACCACCCAGAGACGGATGGCCAGACCGAAAGGGTCAACCAAACCCTTGAGCAATATCTCAGATGTTTTACTAACTTTCAACAAGATGATTGGCATTCCCTTTTGCCTTTGGCTGAGTTCTGCTACAATAACACTCAGCACACGTCGACGGGGATGTCACCGTTTATGGCAGTGCATGGTTACGAGGCCCCACCTCTGCCATTTTTGTCCTCTCTCGACCTCCCGGCGGGAGACGCGGGTGACTGGTGTAAATGCCTCCAAGCTGCTTGGCCTTTGTTGACTCAGACTCTTGAGAAAGCTAAAAAGACCTATAAGGTCCAAGCTGACAAGAAACGTGACTTATCATGGACCCCAAAGTGTGGTGACTTTGCATACCTGTCCACGCACAACCTGCGGGGTGTGCAGCCGAGCCGCAAACTTGGCTGGAAATATATTGGACCTTTTGAAATTGTACGTGTGATTAATAATGTAACTGTTGAACTTGCTTTGCCCAAGTCACTAAAGTCTGTGCATCCTGTCTTTCATGTAAGGCTCCTGCGACGTGCGCCTGCGGAGAATGCATGGAGACCCAGTCGCCCCGCCCCGCCGCCGCTCATGGTGGGGGGGGGAACCGCATTTTGAAATCACACAGATCCTGGATTCCAGGATATCTCGGAATCGACTGTATTATTTGGTGGAATGGGTGGACTTTGGGCCTGAACAGAGGGAGTGGGTGCGGGCGGAACATGTTCTTGCGCCAAAGTTGGTCCGGACATTCCATAAATTGTACCCTTTGAAACCGAAGGGATAGATTTGTTATCAGGAGGGCAGAATGTCAGGTATGGCCTGCCATAATGGATGGAGAAGGGAGGGAGGATGGGACTGTATGAATGAAGGGAGGGAGGATGGGATTGTCGGGTGTTGATTGATGCTTTGAGACTGGTGGGATGGAATGTGGGGAGCTGCCGATGCTGCCCGGGCAACCGGGTCGTATCTTAAGATCCCAGGCCAGAAATGGCCTTGAAAAGCCAGGCTGCCTGTCTCCTATCGCTTTCTAAAGACAACAGCTAGGCTGGGAAAGGTGGGATGGAGGGTGAACTGTTATTTACAGCTTCTGTGCTTCCCGCGTGTGCGAGAAGCCTCCATTGGTAGAAGGGAGGGGCCCTTCCCCCCCCTTTAGGGTATATCTGTATGCTTCATGTAACCAAGGTATTCTTAACAATGCTTCTGTTTTATGTGACCTAGTCTTGCAGCTTAATAAATACTATTCTTGTTTCAATGAACAAGGCCTGGTGTTTGGCTGACTAACTAAGGACCCTGACACCTTGGGAGTGCACAAGTGTGGTGAGCCGCCTCTGTGGTAGCCAGTTGCTGGGCAGCGGGAGGCACCGTTACGAGGCTGAGCCTGAGGATGGCGATGCAGGAAGGGAGGCTGGGAGTACACTGGCCCTCCTGGTGGATAATTCCTGAAAGGTCCAGTCGGTTGGGCGAGCAGGGAGGGTGGAGTGTTGCCAGGCAGAGATCTGGAAGAGTCAGTGGGCACCTGGGCACCTTGGAAGGCGGCATTTGTGGCATTTGTGAAGCAGCAGGGCTGTTCTGCCGCAGGTGGCACAAAAATGTTTTACATAAAATTTCAAATAAATAAAGGGACATGGAGCGTAAAAGTTGTAGATCAGAGTGGCACCGGCACCAACATGAAACATACCTCAATCTGCTTGTCCTGGAACACCGTGTGGATGCTGGCGTTGAAGGCAGAGCCAGAGAACATGGAGGTGATGGGGTACGTGAGGTCCAGCACTGTTGCGAACACGGAATTCATGCTCTGTGGGGAGGACAGGCAAGCAGGGGGGCTGGACTAGGTGGCCTGCAAGGTCCCTCCCACCTCTCGCACTCCAGGATTCTAAGCATGTTGGGAGGGAGGCATTATTTGGATGCACAAGTAAAAGGTCGCAGAGAGAACCTTACTCTTTAAAATTTCCAACTGTGACTCTGTCCCTCCAGCAGGCAACCAAGGGAGGTGGTCTGCCACCCACCTCAAGTCAAGTGCTGGCCCCCCACCTTCACCAGGGCCGGTAAGGAAGCAGAAACTGACGTGCCCAGAATGCCGTGCTCCAGACCGGGGGTGTTGCAAGGAACCTCCTCTCTGGGCTTTGGACTGCCTGGATCCCGCGTGCTTTCCACAGGCTGAGCCCCCATCACGTGCCTCCTGCTCTCACTGGTCCCCCATCCCCCCCACACACACCTACCCCCCACCCCGCTTCCTGCTTGCCCCCCAGCCCTCGCTCACCTTGGCCCATTCTCTGGCTCGCTGCTTGGTGCGCACGGCGCTCCGCTCCTCCGCATACAGGGCACCAATGAAGGACCCAATGGAAGTTCCGCCAATCAGGTCGATCGGGAGGCCCGCTTCCTCCATGGCCTTGATCACCCCAATGTGAGAGCAGCCCCTGCGGGGAAAGGAGGAGCCCATGCTGAAGCCCCCCTGCCTCCCACACACCCACACACACACACACACCTCTGCCACACCCCAGCCCCTCAGCCTTTCCGGCCACCGCCTCCTCCTCCTCCTCCTCCTCCTCCTGAGAGTCAGAGGCTCTGAGCCGGGCCTTTGGGTCTTCTGGACTCACAGTGGGCACAGCCAAGGGGCTTCAGCCTCCATGGTCCTCCTAATTGGGCATCCCTCCCAAGGAGCGCAGGGATCGGGGCTCTCCGGCAGTGTTCCCTCTAAGCCGAGTTAGTGTGTGCTAGCTCACAGTTTTTTAGCCTCCAGCTCACACATTTTTGTCTTAGCTCAGGAAGGAGGGCTTCTCCAGAGCAGACTGATCTATCCAGTAGCCAAATCACTCGTAGCTCACAAGCCAGTGGCTCACAAAGTAGAATTTTTGCTCACAGGACTCCGCAGCTTGGAGGGAGCATTGCTCTCGGGGTGGCAAGAGTGAACTGGCCCCGGGCAGGCGGCTTTGCTCCTCGCTTCACGGGCCAGGAAGATCCACCGCAGCTCACTGGGCCCCGCTGCCGCCCAAGAAACCTTCTTGTGGTGCCTGGGAACAGATTACCTGGCCCCGCCTCCGCCCAGCACCAACGCGATGGTGTTGCCTGTCAGGACTCGCGCAAGACGGGAGAAGTCGCTGTGGCGATCGGCATTTTTCTCAAAAACCTTCTCATACATCTCTCTCTGAGGGGAGGGGGGAAAGGAGGGTCAAAACCACAACCACAACCACAGAGGCGTATCAGAGCACCAGAGCGGCAGTGCTGGATCAGAGACCAGTGGCCCATCTAGATCAGCATCCTGTTTCATGCTGTGACCCCCCCACCCCCACATGTCCCTGGAAGCAGAGCAGGGAGACAAAAGCGCCCCCCCACACACACCTCCTGGCCCGGCTGATCCCCAGCAATCCACACTAAAATCTATGCTGCCTCTGCCCGGGAAAGTTCGACGGAGTCTTTGTGGCTAACAGCCGTCAATGGGTTAGTCCTCCAGGAGTTTGTTCAGTACCCTTTTGAAGGTAACTAAGACAGTGGCCATCACTACATCCGGGGGCAGCAGGTTCCGCAAGTTGATTCCTCCGCGTAAAAGAGCGCTTCCTTCTGTCCCTGCTGAACCTGGTGCCCGTCAATTCCATTGGGTGCTCCAGGATCTTGGCTTATGACAGAGGGAGGAAACGTTCTCTCTATCTGCCTTCTCCACTTCATTTCTAATTTTATAAACCTTTCCCCTGGTTCACCTCCTTTCATTACCTTTTTTCTGGACTCAAAAGCCCCAGAGCCTTCTTCAGCCCTTCCAAAATCATTTGGGGGCTGCCCTTTCTTCTGCTCCTTTCCCGGTGCTACCAGGCTGGATACAGAATATTCCAAACACAGCAGAACCCCCAGAGATCTGTACAAGGGCATTATGACACCAGCCGTTTGGTTTTCAACCCCTTTCCTAAGGATCCCTAACAGGAAACTGACCTCTTTTCTACTGAGTCGGCATCCTCACAGAGCTGCCCACCATGATCCCGAAAATCTCTTTCTGGGTCAGCCACCAGCCACCAGCACGGAGCCCATCGCTGAAGCCGGGGTCCTTGCCGTGGGGAGGGGTCCCGTTCCCACACTCGACTCCCTTTGTCACTTTATTTCCCACTAATCTGGTTTGGAGAAGTCATTGTGGCTCCTCCCGTAATCCCCTGAAGGGAAGTGTTGGAGAATCTGTCCCAGCTTTGTTGCATGTCAACGAACCCCCTTTTCCACCTGCTAGCCAGCCCCCCACCGGCCCACGTTCCTTCAGCCTTTTCCACTGGAGATACTGGAGCCAAAGCAGAAGGTAGGCTTGGGGGGGCTGGAGGATGGCGGGGGCGGGGAGGCTCCGTGTCGGGGTGACTGAGGCTACGAGGCCAGGGGGAAAGGAAACCTGGAAGCAGAGATCCACCCAAGGATGCCTGGCCAAGCAGGGAACAGAGGGTACCTTGGTTAGGAAGGGCAGTGGGGCTAATGGGTTGCGTGGGAATGAAGGGGGAGGTGTGGGTGAAGAGCAGGGCAAAGCGTATCGGTACCAGCTTATTAGGGCTGCGCCGTGAAAAGACCCGGCGTGGACACTTGATGTGCAGGTGTCCTGAGCACCAGCTGCGCATGTTGAGCCATTCGACGGTGCGGGCAGGGCTGGGCCCGTCTTCACGGTGCAGAAGGACGAGCTGCTTCAGGGCGCGCACGGCCGTGTTCTCCAGCATCTGCTCTAGCTGAGCAAAGCAAGAGAAAGCAAACTCACCGGATTCGCTCTGTCACACGCCGGCTGGCAGTCACCCCCACACGTCTGTACACTGAGATTCTGCATAGGATATTGCGGCCTTACATCTGGGAGAAAATTCCCAGAAACCCGCCTTTTTAAAGAAGAAGAGATTGGATTCATACCGCGCCCTTCCCTTGGGAGTCTCAGAGCGGCTTACAATCTCCTTTCCCTTCTCCTCCCCACAACAGGCACCCTGGGAGGCAGGTGGGGCCGAGAGAGCTCTTTCGAGGACTGCTCCTAAGAGAACAGCTCTGAGAGAACTTGTGACTGACCCAAGGTCACCCAGCAGCTGCTGCATGTGGAGGAGTGGGGAATCAAACCCAGTTCTCCCAGACTAGAGTCTGTGCTCTTAACCACTGCACCAAAATTTCCCTTAAAGAATCCTGAGTGCCAGTCCTCTACGGCCGAGGAAGTCTCTCATTGTGAATTCCTGCTCTCAGGGGCTGCAGGAAGACACCAGAAGGCACTGAGATGGGGACTCCCTGTCAAGATATTGGCCCTTTAAGTCTCCTAAGTCCCTGCTGGAGCAATCCATCAGTGGGAAGGCAGCTAGCCAGCACACCTAATTGGTGCCCCTGATACCATTTACCAGCTAGGAACATCATTTACACCTGAGAACTGTCAGATAGTTAGCATGACTAAACAAGATCTATGACAGAAAGTGATCTAGCCTAGCCATGAGATTCCCCCTGTGACGTAATAACTGGTTGACAGCTAGCTCTGTATAAATTAGGAGGCAAGGGCTAAACAGCTGGCTGGCTGCTATGCTGCATGTGTTTGCTGTTGCTGGGATTTGTTGAGACCGGACGTTTGGAATTCCTGAGGGCTGCGTCTGCCAGAGGAAGGATGGTACTAACCCAGCCTTCTGCTTAGCTGCTTTGGGCAACGCCCAGGGATAAGTATTAGTTAGGGTTCTGTTTATTTCCTTTGTGTCTCATCCACTGACTCTTTTCCCCTACATGTCTGTTTTTATATGTTTTCTTATAAATAAACTTATGTACTTTTAATTGGAGTAGTCACTGGTCCTTGTTGTGCTTAATAGAGAGAATGGAGACTTCTAATGAGCCTCCAGCAAGTAATCCTTTCAGTCTGCTGATAGAAACGACCCTGGGAAGAAGTTAAACATAGGCCCTGTTGGTCTCCGATAGAGCCTGGGTTAAGGCGGTAATAGAGAGGCAACAGGCTATTGCTGTAACACAGGGCTTGGGTCGTGACACTCCCCGCCTACCTCCTTGACATCTACCTCACAGCCTATGGTAAAGGTAAAGGTTTCCTGTGATCGAGAGCCAGTCGGATCCGACTCTAGGGGGCAGTGCTCAGCTCCATTTCCAAGCCGAAGAGCCAGCGCTTCCACATTTCTGTCACTCCATAAACTACGTAAAACAGAAGTGTTCAGGAAGGCATTTTTATAAGCTTGGTGGAGCGGTGGTGTGACACTAGTTTATGGAGGCCCTTTTGGTGAGTTAAAAGTCAACTGTGTATCATATGTACAATCTGTTTCTTGCCTATTCCCTGCTTTTACTGCATTGTCCTCTCTTTTTGTAATCCCATTTTCTGCATTGTTGGATACATGTCTGATGCTTTATGCATTGTTTCTAATTTTTGTAACCCCAGTCCTAATTCCATTCCTGGTGAGATGTCTGTGTAATTGCATTATTACACACTGTGTGATCCACCTGAAGTCTCTGTGAGAAAGTCAAGCTGTAAATAACGCAGATAAATAAATAAATCATAATTCCCTTTGTTCGTGGGCAAACGGCAAAGTGCCAGGAGGGGTCAGCAAGTGATCAGTCATCCTCAGGACCCTTCTGGACCTCTAGCGGAGACCAGCACAGCAGCATCTGCTCACCTGGCTCCAAAGCCGCCGAACGGAAATTGCCTCCTGAGCTCCGCCCAGCAGCTGATCTCCCCAGCCGCCTCCCCCCTTGCCGCGGGGCACCTCACCTCGCCCAGCAGGGGCTCCTGGTCCCCCAGCCCCACAATGAGAATGCAGTCAGCTTGCCGGATGCAGCGCACCGTCCAGGGGGTCAGGGTGTAGTCCGTCTGGTACAAGACAATGCGGTGGATGTCTTCTTGCTGGGCCAGCCAGCCAGAGAGCCGATACTCATGGATGCTGCAGGAAGGAAGAACAGAAGGAAGCCGGTTTCCCCCACTGGACCGTCCCAACCAGCGCTTCTCTTTCTTCCCTGCCAATTGATGTAGGAATGGCCACAGTCACAGACAGGTGCTTAGGAGGGAATCAGGGAGACTGTCACGGAGGAGAGGTCCTTCAAGGGCCGTGACGACCAAAGGGAACCTCCGTGCAAAGAGGCAGCCTCAGGGGAGGGCCTCAGCTGCCACGCCCGGTTTATCGGCTCTCCAGGGCGACAGGTTTGCCACCGGACTAGAGAGGGACCGTGGGTGCCCTTCTGTATCTCGTGCAAACGTCACTGGCTCTACAGAGAGTCCACACAGCCCAGAGGAGCATGAGAAGGGTGGCCCTGAAGACAGCAAAGGAAGACAGCTGGAGAAGAAGGAACAACAGGAAAACTGCACGTGATGGGATACACTAGCTGGAACCTCAGAAGGGCCCTGCTGGGAGGGTCAGACCAGGGAGGGTCGGCATAGTCCAGCATCCTGCCTCTCACACAGGGGCCAACCAGTCCCTCTGGAGGGCCAACAACAGGGCATAGAGAGACCGAGGCCTTCCCCTGAGGTTGGCCTCCTAGCTCTGGGATCGAGAGGCTTAGTGCCTCTGAATGTGGAGGCTCCCCTACTAGCCATAGACAGACTCATCATCCATGAATCTATTTAATCCCCTCTGAAAACTGTCTATGCCTGTGGCCATCACTACATCCTCTGGTAGCAAATTCCACATTTTAAGCACTCAATGTAAAGTAGTATTTCCTTTTGTCTGTCCTGAACCTACTGCCCATCAGTTTCATTGGAACACTCTTGAGTTCTAGTCTTTTGGGAGAGGGAGGGAAATGGAGGATGACTTAATGCTGGATGAAGCTGTAGGGCTGAGACCCACATCTTGGGCACACAGCCTGGTCCCTGAGCCCGTCTTGTCGCCTTCTACCATCAGTCTACTCTTTACATTAAAAAACAACAACAAGCAAACAGAAAGAGTCTGTTGGCGTAGAAGGCACACAATGCCCCTGGAAGCTGAGGCCAGGCAGGGCTAGGGAAGGGGATTTGCTTTTGCTTTTGAACACTGATTTTTTAACATAAGAACATAAGAGAAGCCAATGTTGAATCAGGCCAATGGCCCATCTAGTCCAACACTCTGTCACACAGCGGCCAAAATCTTTAGAAATCTACAACACTAAGAAGATAAATGCTGCAGCCTCCACCCTGCAGCCTAGCGATTCTTCCAACTTTCCCCCAGTGGCCAAACCCCTTACAGACGAGGCTAAACATCTGGGAAATGCCTGGACAGCGAGACCTTCCTGCCTGCAGGCCTTGCACACACACACTCACTCACTCACACGCATCCTTGCACTCACACCCACAGAGTACCTGTCCAGCGCGGAGGCCCCAAGCCGGCCTCGGATGATGTCGCTGTTGAGCAGCAGGGTTGGGCCTGTGGAACCAAAACAAAATTGGCCACGCGGAAGGAGGCGGGGCTGAAAGAGCAGACGCCCAGGGAGGACATCAAGGAGACAGTCGGCACAGAGTCCAGCAGCACCAGCCTCAGAGGCCAACAAGGTTTCCCGGGTAACAGCTTTCGAGGGTCAAGGCTCTCTGGTGGCCAAAAGCTTTTACATCCCCTGAAAATATTGTTGGTGCCGCTAGACTCAAATCTGGCTCTTCTACGGCAGACCGACACGGCTGCCTTCTGGAATGGTCTTCCGGGAGAGAGCTGTCCTCCCCGCTTCTTGTCTTTGTTCGGCTGCGCCTGCTGTGCGCCCCCCCCCCCCGCCCATCTTCCACAGGACCACAGATCGTGTCGCCTGCCTTGCCTGCCCAGTTGGTGGCCGAACCACCATTTGCTTAAGGGAGTTACATTTCTTTTAATGAATACAATCCAGATTTTAAACTATGGACATTTGTCCCAACTACTCTCGGAGGCTAGTCCACAGGAAGACAGGCTGCCCACTTCGAAACCGCTACCCTGGCAGCCCGTCTCTTTCCAAAACCAATTCCAGGTGCTGGTTATGACCTCTAAAGCCCTTCATGGCCCGGGAGGGACCCACGTATTTGAAGGGCTGTCTCCTTTCACCTGACCCTGTGTGCCAGCTGTGGCTGGCAGGCTGCCCTCTGCTGGCTACCCCACTGCCCGGGGTTCCTGAGGAGGGGCTTACTCAGGAGTGGTGATTTCCCCCCACTGTTCCATCAATGCACCATCGCCGGAAATTGGCAGAGACACCATCTGGGTGCCAGCGGGCCCTGGGAAGGAGACTGGCTATCTACCGCTTTGGAACTTACGCTGTTGGTCCGGATCTACCTTACCGGAACCCATCTTGGAACTGGGAATATCAGAGCACCAGCGATATGTTGTACTATTGTTATGTTTTTATCTTGTTTTAATTGTTTCAATTATCGCTTCGGCCCCAATTGTTAACCACCTTGAGCCTTAGGGGAGGGCGGGATATAAATCAAATTATAAATAAAATAAAATAAATAAACAATGTGTCAGTCCCCACATGAGAGAATCAGTGAACACAAAAATATGACATAAGAAATCACAATATTCAGAACCCAGCAGGAAGAACATTTTAATCTTCCTGGTCCTCTCGTTGCGTATCTGAAAGTTACTCGTCCTATCCCTCACCCCAAAAAAGCCCTTCAAAGTGCTGATTTCAAACATCAAGAAATTAAAAACTTCCTGTCATCCCGGCTTAATATCCATGAGTGGTTTCCTGGCTCACTAAAATCCCTAATAAACCCACAGGGCCCGCTTTTTAGAGACTTTAATACACCACGGCTATTAACATGTTGTTCTCTCCCATAACCTTTCACTGACAGGTCCAGATGGGTAGCCCCCCCCCCCGTGAGTCTTTCTGGAGCAGTAGAAAAAGAACCGCCTGGAAGCCTGACACACGCTGCTGCGGCAGGGGAGAAGCCTGCATGGCTCAGCTGCCCACTTCCTGAGACACCCAAGGGGGTCTCACAAAAGCCGCTTTACACCCCCCTCCCCCCCGGACATCTTGCTGGTCCTGAAGATGCTACCGGACTCCAGCCCTGCGCTCCCACTACACTTTCCCCTTCACTGCACAGAAAGAGGATAGCGTCTTGGAATTATTTAACCATTAGTTAACACCTAACCCTAAGCCGTTCTAATCCCTGACCAGCAAAGAGAAGCATCGCCATGAATCCCACTGCCAGGCCCTCTTCTGGCTGAACGCCTCCTTCGCTCCTCCCACTTTGGCAGTTTTCTGGACAAACAGGAGGAAGGTGGTTTTCTTTTTCCCCACGGCACTGAAGAAGTGAGCTCAAGAGGCCCGCAAGGCTTAGGCTACGATAAATGGCTTTGGGGTTTCTTTGGTCTTTAAGGCACCACTTCACTTCTGCTTTGTTCTCTGGTCTAATTCAGGTATAAATTATCACCCGGTACCCATTATAATGATATGCTGTTGGCATACAGAGTTTCTGAACTATAGTCCGTCTGCACTGAAAATACCAATTTTTATCCTTTATGGAACCAACATGAGGAGCTTTAGTGTTGAATTAATCCTTCTATGTGTTATCTGTTTCTTCTTGTATTTGTTGCTAATTTCTAAATTTTGTGATCATGCACTCTTTTCTTGTTCTCTTTCAGTGTTATTCTTTCTCTTCTGTTTTCAACAGCATGTCCCCAACGGAACGAACAGCAGATATTTTTAACAACTTTCTCTTTTCTTCCACCAAAGAAAAAGCGTTTGGTCGGTAGCCGAGCTCACCAATGGCGTTCAAGGCATGTTTGAGCTCCAGGGTGAAGGCTGCCATGGGCAAGTCATCACACACGGGCAGGACGGCCACGGTGGACAGGTTGCTGGCCGGGTTGGTCAGCTCTGAGCTGGAGGCCACGCTAAGACCGGGCCCTGCAAGAGACACACACACATGCTCTGATCGCCTCTGAAGTCCAAGGCCCTGAAGCCACTGGCATGGGCACAGTGTGCCATGCAGTAGAGCCCCCCTGCCCCCGCCCCCACCCGCCCGGGGACACAGTCCGCTTGAGGCGGCGTTCTGCAGGAAGCAGGCCTCAAGGTCAACATGCCCACCTCGGAAAGGGCCACGCAACTGCTGCAAATTCCCCAGGATCTTCTGGCTCAGCAGATGGATGAGACGGGTCACCACCTGGGGAAAGGATAAGCAGGTTTTGGAGCCAAAGGGCACAAGGGAGGAGACCCGAATCTGTGGCCGACTCAGCCTGGTCGCAGGAGGAAGCCCACGAGCAGCCGTACGTCCTTGGCGGGTGTTGCGTGCTGCCCCCCCCCACAGCCACACGTCGGGGGCCAGCCAGGAGGGGCAAGGGGAGGGGCAGTGCCCGCCTGGCCAGGAGAGCCCTCCCGCTAATCCCCTCTCAGCTCCTCCCGACAGACATCACATCCACTGAATGAAATCTTCACTCCTTCGTCACAGACTTCAAGAACCACTGACAATGCCGCCCAGTGGGGGGGGGGGGAGGAGGAGGAGGAGGAGGAGGAGGAGGCATCCTGCTAGCAAGCGAGTGCTCCAGCTGGCTGGCACAGAAGACATTCAGAGGGGCTTACGTCATCGGGGAGTATCTTTTCTTTGCTATTCGCGTTTGATCAGAAAGAGTGTTGGCAGTAAAAAGCAGGCTTTTGATGAATCAGTTTTAAGTCAAAAGAACATCTGACTGAGTGCATTCTTTAAAAAAAACCCAACAAGTACAAGGCAAGCCATGCAGTAGAGCCCCCCCTGCCCCCGCCCCCCACCCACCCGGGGACACAGTCCGCTTGAGGCGGCGTAGGGAATGGAAACCTCTCCTTTTCTCACAAGATTTATTCAGTCTGTTTCCAGGAGCCTCGCCATGGCCCCCTGTGTGTTGCCGCCTTCAGCTGCCACCACTCTGGACTGAGGGTCCCCTTGAGAAGGCTCAGAGTACCCTCCCAAGCCCCACCAAAATCCCCCCTTTAAAGCCGAGAAATATGGGCGTGATGACCAGGCAGAGAACAATTAAACAAAAGGTTTATTAATACAGTACCGGGGCAAGGAAAATAAGCCAAGGTGCTTTAAAATATATAACAGTGTTTAGAGACAAAATAAACAAATCTAACGCGACTAACTATTTCTTCCTAACTGGTTACTATTTCAAGGCCCACAGCCTTCTCATGCCAGGCCTGTCTGTACTCACTCTGTCCCACGTGAGGGATCTTTCCTTCAATCTAGTCCCCTCAGTTTTACTCTGTGTGAGGCAAGACCGGAGGAGAGAAAAGAGCACAGTTCTACAGTTCACAAAGCTTAAGTTACATCTCCTCACACAATCTCTGGACACCGATTGGTTACAACCATCGCTAAGCATTATGGGGACTGTAGGCTGTGTCAGCTTTCCACTCCCACACTGGTTTCTCCTTGGCCTAGGCCTCTAGACCTTATCTCCCAATCCCACACAGATCATGAGAAGCACGATGCCCCTTCAGTATATATTAGGCTCTCAATTCTCTTTCGATCTGCTGCTGTTTAACATTATAGTCTCTCTCTCTCTCTGGATGTTCATGCCAGTTAATGTAGTTTCTGCCTCAGAACACCTGCTGTCTGAGATGAGGAAGTCTGTTAATGTCTGAAAGCAGAGAATTCCTGATCACCCACCTGAGGGTACCGCCGCTTGATGTTATTGAGGGTCCCTTCAGGCAGCTTGGCCAACTCTGTGTCCCGCACGGCGTGGACCGTGGTGGCTCGGGCTTGGCGGGTCAAGGCTTCCACCTGAAAGCACAAGAAGGGGCAGGTGACCTCAGGGTTCCTGGCATGAGCCCCCCCGAAGTTAAGACCCATGCCGAACAGAGCACGTTTTAAAAAATGTACTTCATTTCTTGTCTGCTTTGCTTGCTGGGACTAAAGGCGGATTACACAATAAAAAAAATAGGGCAACAAGAGTAAAGTACATACAACAAACTAAGCAATAAAACAACATTAGAGAACAATCCAATAAAAACAGTATAATAATACAATGAACAAGGAAATGAACACTGCCTTAAATTCCCATTACAACCCTGTTCCATTGGTTTAAAAAATGCTCTCCTCTTGTTCAAGACCTAAGCACAGAAGCAGGGTGATGCAGGAGGCCATGCAGGCCGCTAGCTGAGATTCTCTTAGGTGTGTTTTTGTCTGTTTACTGTTCGTTCATTGTTCGTTTATTGTGTATGTGATTGGGGACACTGTGGTGGCGCCGTGGGAGCTCGGCGTTTGGTTTCTGCTGCTGGTTAGTAAACGGCAGCACTCAGCCTTCAGCTATCAAGAGTTCTCTTAGAGCTCTGTCTGTTCTTGTTTGTTTCTTTAGAGTGGGAATCGCTTCGGATTCTTTCAAGGATGCTTAATTTCCCACTGGTGTTTACTGTTAGTAGTTTAGTCTAGTTTTAATTAAATATTTCAGTTAAATATTTTTAATACTTAAAGTAATGAACTCCAATTAATATCTTGCTCTCGGTCTTTAAAGAGACCACGTTGCACTAGGAGAGCATCTTGGTTTGCGTTTGTTATTTTATTATCTTCTTTTGTGCTTATTTATTTTATTATTTTACTAAAGCCCTTTGCCAAGCGTGGTTGTGTTTTGATTCTCAGAACGAAGATGACGCTGTTCTCCCTCCCTTGGTGAAATTTACTTAATTGGAGCCACCTGCATTTTCGAACTTGCTTGCTCTAAGCCAAACTATGAGTAAAAAAAAGACAATACCCATTTGGTGACCAAGAAGAAGATTTTTCCTTGAGGCAAAACAAACAGAGTAAACTGGATGACTTTTTCGATTTTTTTCCCAAAAACTAATAGCTTCGAAGCTTTGGAGCATGAACTGCCTTCACTCACCTTTGGATCTGAGTCATCCTTCTTTACTTGAGGCTGATGACCATACTGCTAGTGGTACTAATGCTAAGTTGGGTTCTTGCTCCTCAGACTTACTCCAGATTTTAGCCTCACAGACTTATCTGATTGTTGATACTCTGCAGAAGATTTTCAGCAGTTTGGACTCTATTGCAAAAAATTGCAGTTCCTGTACCTGCAATACCAAGTGTGCCAATTCTCAGATAAATAATAAATAAAATCTGCCCACCTGAAATTGAGGACCCCTCCAATAATAGAGATTATTTGAATGATGGCCTAAATCCCGTTAAATATGACCCTTTTAACTGTTTTCCTTGAAATTTCTCCATATGGAGGGAGAACAATTTTTTGGTCATCGAAGTGGCAGGTTAAGCACCACTTATCCTTTCTGTTGGGGGTGCCAACCATAAAAATTGACATAAAGAAGATCAGAAATGTCTCTACGACTTCCTATACTCAGAAGCTTTTGTTGACCTTTTTTCCAAGGTCTGTTCCATGCTCTCTGCTGGACAAGAGAGATCATCTGGAAAATTTTATTACTATTGTTAAACAACATGTTATTACTTCTGAGGTAAAACCACTTCTTCTAAGGAACACCAGAAAGTATGGGGGCAAGCAAATGTCTTCTCAACCTGGACATGTGAAGTATAATCACCCTACTGAAAAGCTCCATCAGCTTCATGCTCCTATGGCTGTGGAATCGAATCACGATATCCCTCCACTTATAGACTTAACGGCACCATCACCCAGCAAGAAGTGTGAAGACCCTCCAGTATTAACGTGTTTTAACAATCTGAGTGACTCAGCTGGTATTCATGACTGTATTGACTTCAACCTACACTCTTTTAGTAGATTACCATCTTTGGATCAACTACGTATGTTAACTAGATCTGAAGTACTGAATTCCAATGTGAGAAACGTCCGTGGGAAAGGTAATGCTGAATCACCAGTTACTTTGTTTTCTCTTTTGCCATTAGTTCTTAGTAATCCTCCCTCAACTAATATTATAAATACATGCAAACCCCCGGATACTATTACTCTTATGGATTCCGAAGACATACCAACTTCCAGGCCAAGGGTTCCATTAGAACCAAATATAATAGTTGCTAACAAGCCTAAAAATTATACACAAGTTTCTGAACAGACTCAAAGCTGATTAACTTTGAAAATCCTCTCCTGGAACCTCACTGGCTGGTTCTCCCGCATTTCATCTGAAGAGGAATTTATTAGTGATTACGATATTATGTTGCAAGAAACTTGGTATAGAGATTATATCTATTTCTCAGATTATGTAACCTTCATTAGTCCTGCCATATCTAGCTCTAAGGGAGGTAGACCCAAGAGTGGCCTTGCTTGTTTGATTTTCTCTTCCCTTAGATGTCATAATTTGGAATTGATTTTAGACTCAGACCATATACTAGCTGTTGATCTTGAGGCTTATCCTCTGTTTTTGTTTACTGTCTATATCCCCCCAGGTGATTATTCCTGTTTATGGAAAGATATTGAGTGTAAAGTCTCTTCCACCCTACATGTCTACCCGAAGGCGCTTTCTTTGTCAACTGGGGACATGAATGCATGGATAGGTAGCAGTAATGAATCCATTCTTTTTTCCATTTATGGGCTTGACGATGATGCATGGGATCTTCCGATCTTACACAGAATACCTAAGGACTGGAAAATAAATACTAGGGGAGAGATTTTTTTTCACTCCACCATTAAATTGGGATTTAATATTTTAAATGGATTTAGTAAATTAGGAAATCAGGGAGAATTTACTAGGATTAATGGAAATGGTGGTATTGTGGTTGATTTCTGTCTGGCCTGTTCTAGTCTCCTACCCCACTGCTCTAAATTTAAGGGAGGTGAATCATTGGGTGGTGATCACCTGCCTCTCCATCTAGAAGTAAAACTCCCTTTTGGTGAGAAGCTTAAGCAAGAACCTGAAATAGGATTAATTAATTCAGGACAAGTCTTAAAAAGAACCTGATGGGATGTTAATAAATCTAATGAGGCCTATGCCATCTTTTATTCGGACACTTGCCAGAACTTTATGTTACAATTTTCTGAGGAGTCATCACCTATTAAACAAACATTGATTTTGGAGCGAGTGTTTCACCTTTTTGATCATTTAAAAGGGTGACACAAGTAAGGCCACAAACCTCTTTTAGGGGGAAAAAATTGGGTCTGACAGAGATTGTTACCATGCTCGTAAAGAAATACGTAGAATTTACAGAGCTTATAGGCGTACGAACTCTGAGAGTTTACTGGCTACCTTGATTGATCGTAAGAGGCAGCTAAAATACCTGAGCAGGTTTTTTAAAAAAAAGCTCTCTGAAAGAAAGTTGGAATAGACTGATTACGGCCATAAACAACTGTGATGACTTTTTGGTCCTTGATTAATAAGGGCCTTGACCATGGCTCCAGATTATATCGCCATATTTCTCCTAGTGATTGGGAGAACTACTTTGGAGAGATTTCCAGCTCTACTACTTTGCCTGCCGATACTAGCGTACGCAGTTGATCAGATAATCTCCCCTTCTGGCCTCCGATAACCGAGAAAGAAATAGCTAGCCATATTACCAAGCTCAAAACCGGTAAAGCCCCTGGCCCTGATTATACAGTAAATGAACTTTTCAAGGGTAACATCCCAGGCTGGAGTGAGATCTTGGCTCCCTTTTTTACTAGCGTTTGCCACTTTGGCTTCATACCGAACTGATGGTTAAACTCAATAGTTGTTCCGATATACAAAAAAGCGATTATTCTAAACCTGACGACAACAGACCAATTAGTCTGCTTTTTTGTGGGGGTAGATTATTTACCTCCTATTTGCTGACTAAGTTACGGACTTGGCTCTTAGAGAAACAAGTCCTTATGGCCTCTCAGATTGGTTTTAAGAGCCAGACTTCCGCCACTGACCACGGCGTAGTACTCACCCATCTGGCTAATCCTTTGGGAAGGAAACTATACGTTGCCTTCATTGATTTGAAAAGGGCTTTTGATGCAGTTCCTCATGCCAGATTGTGGGAAAATTTGCAAAACCCAATATGGATCGTTGGCTACTTTGGCTAATTCAAAAGTTTTATCAAAACAACAATGCACAGGTGAGGTGTGGGAGTAAAGGCCAGTCGTCCAAGATGACTGAAGTTAATAGAGGTGTTTGCCAGGGCTGCCTACTGGCGCCTTATTTATTTAACCTCTATATTAGTAACACTGAGAAACAACTTTCTGGTGAATTTTTCCATCCACCCAACCTATCCCAAAAAACTATATCAAACTTATTTTATGCCAACGATACCGTACTGATGAAAAAGGGCTGAAACGTTTGATGAAAGCTTTGGCACTCTACTGCGCTCAGGAGCTATTGGATATAAATTATTCCAAAACAAAAGTAGTTGTCTTTTTAAAAGGTGTACCACCTCACTGTTTTTCTTGGTTTATAAATGGCCAGCCGATTGAACAGGCTAATACCTTCCATTACTTGGGCACGCTTTTCTCATATAACCTGTCCTGGAAGACTCACATTACTGCTGCTAAAAAGCTGGCATCAATACATTCATCTGCCCTCTTAATTTTTTTTCGAACTACAGGTAGTAACTTTTTACCTGCTGCCATTTGTGCTTATCATGCAAAGGTGGTTTCCCAATTACTCTATGGTGCTCCTTTATTTATTACTAGAGTCAACAACAAGTTCGATTCTTGTTTAATCTTTCTTTGTTCCCTGTCTAATTTCCCCTTATGTGTTTCTGGTCCAGCTATTCGTATGGAATTCGCTGAACAGTCTTTAGAAGGCAAGGCTTGGATGGCAACTTTTTTCTTCAGGCTAAAAATTCTTTATTCCCCAGAGGGATGTTATTTGCACCTCTTAGCTAAGGACGGCTTTCGAAGTTCATGGCTGCAAATTACAAAGCTTAGGATTCTCCCCTGAATACTTCAATCAAATACACTATCCTTCTGCGCGGAAGCAAATTAAATCTAGTGTGTTACACCTAGACAAATGGGAGTACAAGTTGCCAAGCCTGAAGGGTCTGTTCTTTGTATTATTTAGGTCTTCCAGTCCCGGAATCTTTGCCCTCTTATTGTAAAACTTTGACAGTCCCCAAATATTGTCTTCCAAGGCAAGATGAAATGCTTTGCCCCTAGGGGATCTAACGAGTAGATTTCTAGGGACTCCTTTTTCAGAACGACTTTGCAATTGTAATTCAGGTGACTTGGACACAATTTGGCACTTTTTCATTGATTGTAAGAAGTACAATATGGCTCGCGACAGATGGATCTCAGTGTACTTCAAAAATGGAGCCCTGCAACTAATCGGGCACTTGTAGCTAATCTCTTAGCTGATACTGATCCAAATGTGACGCTGTTAGTGGCAAAGTTTTTATCTGTAACCTTGAGTGGAATTAAATAAATTGACTCTGCCCTTTTTAGGCAATTAATGTGCACTCGGTAAATTAATCTGCATAATTCTGTGAAACTGTAAACTGTAATTTATAATGTGTGCTGTATGCCATTGCATGTACTATATTTTGTATATTTGCTTATGACCTACTGGTCTATGAGCAATATACAATGATTGAACTGGAACCTGAGATTCTCTTTTCAAGCCCTGCCCCTCAGTGCTGGGTGGCAACGAGACACAGGCTTGTTTTGGTGGAGGCACATCACCCATGGCACGGTCCCCGCTCCTCCCCCTTGAGGCTTGCCTGGCACCTCGTTTCCTGTCTCTTATGCCCCAGGCTGTCAAAACCTTCTGCATGGCTCAGGCTTTTTGGGGCTGTTTCCAGCCTGAGCACTGTGTCTTTTCATGATCATTTTAGATGGCTCCATTTTATGTGATTTTTTTTTTCCCAAGATTGTCTTTATTGGCTGTTTTATTAGCATATTTTATTAGTATGATTTGTTTTTAGCATTTTATTGCTCGTTTGCTTGGTATTGTTTCATTGCCGTGAGCCCGTCTCAAGCAGGGCTGGTGAGGCAGTGAACAAATTCCCTAAGGGAGGAAGAGGAGAAGGGTCCACAGCAGGGTTACTGGCTTTTGAGTAGTAACAAAACTTCATCAGAATGTATAGATTACATTAATCAAAAGAAAAAATAGATAAAAGTCAAATTTCTGAGCCCGTGGTAATACAATTAGAAGCACTGATAAACTGATAAATGCTGACCTAAATTCTAAAGTGCTTTTTAGGGAAACAGACCCTATTCAAATATGTAAAGAGGAGGAGGAGATTGGATTTATACCCTGCCCTGGCCAGTTGGCCAGTCTTTCTGGCGGTAAAACAATGGATTATTTATTTATTAGTAGTTTAAATTAGATTTACTAGGCCGCCCTTCCCTAGAATCAGGGCATCTTACAACAAAATGATATACAAATCTCAAGTTAAAACTTAGTTAAAAACTCTGTAATTACCAGTAAATAAAACAGCACACATACAGTATATAAGATGGTGGGAAAGATTCCAGCTCCCCGGCCTCCCCTCTGGGGAGGAGTTACGAGGGATGGGGAAATTATGTAAGAGTGCCAAGGATGCCCTGTCACTGGCCTCAACTGAATGCCCGGCGGAACAGCTCTGCCTTGCATGCCCTGCAGAGAAGTAAGAACTCCTGCAGGGCGCGGATGTCTTCTGGCAGAGAGTTCCCACCAGGCGGGGGCCAGAGCCGAGAAAGCCCTGAGCCCTGGTCAAGGACAGCTGGACTTCTCTCGGGCCGGGGACCACCAGGAAGTTCTTATTACCTGAGCGTAATGCTCTTCCGGGGGCATCCTGGGAGAGGCGTTCCTGAAGATATGCAGGTCCCTGACCACTAAGGGCCTTAACTTCTGCAGCTTGTAACAAACTATGGAGATGGATTAAACTCGGCACAATTAATAACTGAAGAATTTAGAAGGCTTTTTTTCCTGATTTGTGTGCTGCAGAACTGGTAGAGAAGGACAGGATTTCTAACTGTCTTTCATAGATGCAGGCCCCTTATATCACAAATGAACCCTGCCAGTTTTTGGAAAGGCATTAAATTAGCCATCAAACCCCAAAAAATGGCAAATCACCCTCCGTACCTACTGGAACTGTATTCTTCTGTGTTCTCAGAGGGCAAAGTTACACAGTCATGGATAGATGCCCATGTAACATTAATTCCAAAAATAGGGAAGGCTGCTTCTAGGTTGCCTACTTAGAGCTTGATCTTTTTCCTTCAATGTTAACTAACCATCGAGAGAAGTTTTTGAATAATTATATTGCGTTAGCCTAGGTTAGCTCAGACTTCTAAGATCTCAGAAGCTAAGCAGGGCCGGCCCTGGCTAATACTTGGATGGGAGACCACCAAGGAAGTCCAGGGCTGCCAGGCAGAGGCAGGCAAACGGCCTAGAACCACCTCTCCTCCACCTCTTGCCTCGAAGACCCCCTGAGGAGGGGTCCTCCGTACATCGGCTGTGACTTCAGGGCAACACACACACACACACACACACGTTGAACCAAGCGGGCTCATTCGCGGGCCATCAAATGACAAATATTTTTAAAATGATAACATTTGATTAATTTTGCAGCTCAGCAACAGATTCCTGCAGCTTTCTGCTTTGTTGATGCTGAGAAAGCTTTTGGCCCAGCAAACTGGGACCTTATGAGAGAAATATCGAAAGCTTACCGGTTTGGGCCCAGGATTCGTAAGTGGACTGATTTGTTGTATGCTAGTCCAGGAGCACCCGCTTGTGTTTTAAGACACCTCTTGTCACAATTTAAACTGTTACGTGGGGTGCAGCAGGGGTGTCCCTTATGCCCATTTTGTTTGGCTTATGGATAGACCTGCTGGCCATTAAAATGAGGCAGGAAGAATTAATCTCTGGGTTTTGGGTCCAAGGAGAGGTGAGAAAATTACTTCTCTATGCAGATGACATAGCTTCTACTCTTACAAATCCCAAGGAATCAGTCATTATTAGAAATAATTTTATAAAATACCTAATTTCTGAAGGGGACTGTGGAAACGGACGGGAAGCTGGCTTAGGGCAGGCAGGCAATCCCATTAGGAAACTGGGAAAGAGGGTATGACAGGAGGCAGCAGAAGCATTGGTTGATAAAGGGGCCAGAGAAAAGTGTTTTAAAGTATTTTATCGGTGCCATTTGAGATCAGCGAAAATTTCAGGGGGATCAGAGTTATGCTGGAAGTGTGGTGATGAGAAAGGGGCTCTCCTGCACACTTGGCACCCAAATCCTGGAACGTGGTGAGTGAAGAAACATTCCGGAGTAGGTCTCTGAATCAGCGCCAAGGATTTATATCTTTTGGGGGAATCCCCTTGTGGACTAGGAAGGCACCGCCGGGGGGGGGGCCCTCTGGCAGCCACGGGTCAGGCTCCGGCAGCCGTCCAATCCACCGCTGAGGCAACGCTTGAACAAAGTCCGGCAGGGGTGGACCATGAAGAAGAGTGCTGCAGCCCAAGTAGACCTGGCCTACAGCTACAGAACTACATACAAAAATCATGGTCAGCTCCAAAATCTGTTGATATTTGGTCCGTGTTTGCTAAACAAACACCGGAACTGTCACTATACGGTGAACTGCAACAACAGATATTGAAGCCGCTAGATTTGACTCCGGGAGCACAGATACTAAAGAGTGTCTAGAGACCGATAAGTCTTCTCTGACGAGTTACTGAGAAGCCGATGAAACATGCCTCAAAATAATTTCCTATACTGGATTTAGGAGCTTGATCGTTTGCAGTATCACAGTCCGGTGAGGTCAGGGTCAGGGTTATAGATAATATGTTATGTTCATGTTTCGTTCATCTCACTGAAAGATGAGCTTATTTCACTAACTCCTACGTTTGAGATGTCTCATAGGTATGTATTATACAAGACAGCTCGATAGCGGCACTTTCTGTAAGGAATTTTTTTTTAAAAAAAGGCCTTTTGCCAACCGTGGCCCCCGGCAGGAACCCTCAGTGGCGACTGCTGGAATCCCCAGGCCCTCGTCTCCCGCTGCCGTGTTTACACAAAGAGCAACCCTGAATCTCGGTAAGGAGACAGCCGGGCGGGGGGGGGGGGAATGAAGCCAATAAATGTGAGACACAAGTAGCCGAGGGCCCCCCCCGCCGGCATCCCCCCCCGCCGGCATCCCCCCCGCCCCCCCTTGGTGGCTCCCCGTGCCAGCACTCACCACGCCAATGAGGTCCCCGCGCCCGTACTCCCCCGCCAGCTCCTTCTTGCCGTTGCCCTTCTGGATCACCGAGCGCAGGCGCCCGTTGAGCACAATGTAGGTGCAGTCCGACTTGTCGCCTTGCCTGGGGGGGACGGGGGCAGGGGAGGAGACAGGCACTGGTCAGCAGCACCGATGGTGCCACCCACTGCAGCTGGGCCCCCACGCGTGTCCCATGGCACGGCACCCATGTGTGTGTGTGTGCATGCATCCGTGGAGGGGAGATCATCAGCTCTGGGGGGCCTCTTAAGGCTCCCCCCCGGACTGTGGGGTTTCAGCCCCTGAGGAGTCTGCGCCTCTTGTCCCCTACCCCCAAGTCCAACAGAGACCAGTGAATGAAGCGACAGGAAGGGCCCCAAATCCCCACGGGGAGGGCCGTCTCCAAGCCCCGCCCTCTGGCCAAGGACCAAGGGAACTTGGGCGGGGAAGGGGCGGGAAGCCCAGCTCCCTCCCTCCCTCTCTCTCTCACCTGTACAGGGCCCGCCCGGCTTCCACGGCCATCCAGTCAATGGCAAAGTCCATCTGGCGCACAAAGGGAGACATGCGGGCGGCGACCGTGTGAGCGACGCTCAGGACCACGCTGGGCTGCTCACGCATAATCCTGGGAGAGGCAAGCATCCAGTGAGCGGCAGGGCACAACGGCGGAGGCTGCTGGCTCAGGGGCGGTGGACAGGAGGTGCCAGTGAAGCCCCCCGCAGGCTCTGTTTCCGGGCAGGCCAAAGACCTCTGACGGAGGCCCCGGAGCTGACAGGGCCAGGCCAGCGGAACCCCCCGTCTGTCTCAGAGCGAGGCCCGCCCAGTACCCTGCTTCTGGGGCAGTGGCCGGAAACTGGAGCCCTACGGAGCTGTGACCCACACAAACACACAGAGAAATCCACGTGTGAAGCCTTGCTCGTACAATTGCACCCGTTGCAACCACACCAGTCAAGCCCCTTGTTTTCAGAGAGACTGGGTGACGTGGTCAAAATGTGAAAAGGGTCTGGATTTTTGGTGTCTGCCCTGCTATTAAAGGAAGATGTTAAACAAGGGTCATTCAGCTCCTTATGCTGAGGACAGGAGGCGATCACTTCAAGGGACTCCTCCTCTCCAGCTTCCCGGGGCCCACATTAGAGAGAAGAAGAAGAAGAAGAAGAAGAAGAAGAGATGGGATTCATACCCCCTGCCCTTCACTGCCCAAAGGCGTCTCAGAGCGGCTGACAAACTCCTTTCCCTTCCCCTCCCCACAACAGACACCCTGTGAGGCCGGTGGGGCTGAGGGAGCTCTGGACAGAAACTGTCCTTGAGAGAACAGCTGTGCCAGAGCTTGTGACTAACCCAAGGTCACATCAGCGGGTGCAAGTGGAGGAGTGGGGGGAATCAAACCCGGTTCTCCCAGATTAGAGTCCGTGCACTTCACCATTGCACCAAACTGGCTCTTACCCAGCATGCAGCTCAGAGCAGGATCCAGCTTTTGGTTGTCTCCCCTCTGCCTTCGCTGGCAAGGCAGGGGAGAAAGGAAAGATGAGAATGGGACTCCCCGGCTAGCACCTGGGGAACGCCGGCTTGCATCTCAGTCCTTCCTTCCCCTCCGCAGTACTGTTCTGCATGGGCGGGGCATGTTCCTCCTCCAGCGTGAGGCGCTTTCTACTCCTGCCAGAAACATGTTCCCCAAGGGAGCCTCTGCACCGGAGGGCAGTCCTGCAGAAACAGGCCGGGAGGACCCAAGCCACTGCCGGAACCAGCACGGGAGGAGACGGGACAGAGCGAGGGCACGAAACGGCAGCCGCAGGGGGGTGGAGGGTGTTACCCACTCGTAGAAGTCAGACTTGGAGATCTTGAGGAAAGTGCAGTCCCGGTTCGCCTTGATGGTGAAGATCAGCGGCTCCCCCGTGAGCACGGCCAGCTGGCCCACCATCTCCCCCGGCTGAGTCAGAAAGAGGCAGACGTCTTCAGCCTTGTCAATCATCCGCTGGTAAACGTGCAGGCAGCCCCACAGCACAAAGTGCAGGCTGACGTCCTGCCGGGAGAGCCAGCGTGAAGGGAGGGAGGGAAGGAAGCAGAGAGAGGCGGGCTTTGGCAGCAGGGCCCATCCAGGGAAGTGGCTCAAGGGCAGGCAAAGGGGGCGGTGGTGGAGGCGGCACCGGGGGGGGCGGAGCAGAAAGCCGATGGATCTGCCACCTCCCTCTGGGGCAGGAGACCCTTACGGCAGGGGACGGGACTTAAAAAGCCAGCGCTGGAACTTCAGGCAGCGCAGAATGCAGCAGAGAAGCCTGCTGCAGAGAAGCAGATGCCTCCACCATTCAACTCTTGGCTTCTGGAACAATTTCTGGATTCAGTCTAAGGTGCTGCTCCTAAACTGTAATGCCCACCCCATGGATCTGGGGCCCAAACGGCAGAAGGATGGCCCCTCCCTGCATGAGGCCGTCTGTGACCTCCATGTGGGCCTCTGGCTAACGACCCCTCTCTGTGCCATCGGGCAACCAAACTGGCCACCTTGGTGGCCCTTATACAGGCAGAAAGACAGGATACCGATTTTGTAAATAACATAACTAAAAATAAATGTGTTAAATGGAGATTTCCCAATCTTTGTTTTAAGGAACAAAATGGATTCCCTGACTAGATATGACTGTTTCCTGTTACAGTCTTTCCCCAATTTATTTCTGATCCAAAGTTTGTAATTGCCAGAATTGAACTTAAGGTGAGTCAGGGGCTATCTTTATTCAACCAGATTTACCCCATTGGCAAACTAAATATCCACATCACAACGACAGCTTGCTTTTGCAGTTGTGGTAAATATTTGTCTTGTCTTCAACCACTGTCAAGGTTCTGGGAAATTCCTTCATCTGTTTTAGACAGGAGTTACAGAAACACTGCGTTTGCTTGGAAGTTTCATGTCACAGGTACTCTAAAGAACATCTTTGGTTATTGACTTCATTATGTTATTGTTGTTCATTCCTCGCATTTATTTTTTTTAAAAAAATGATTTTTCCATTGTCTGTTGGGAAATTCTCCTACAAAGGGACCTCCTGCGTCACCAAAATTTTTTTAAAACTTTGAGCAAGTTCACAAGTGTGGATGAGGGTGATCCTGCAGACATTAAATATTTGGACTTCTAAAAAGGCGTTTAACCAGGTTCCTCGCCACAGACACTGGAGGGCGCTTAGGGGTCCTGGGAAAAGAGGATTAGAAACCAGAGCTGGGCCCGTGGGTCAGTTCTCCCGCAGAGACTGAGGCCTTTTAACCCTGCCAACCCCCCCCCCGAGTGTCGTGAGGGAGCACTCAGCTCTCCAGCCGTAGTGTGAACTGAGGGGCCAAGGTGTGGCTTTCACTCAGTCGAAGGTTTTAATGTCCTTGTGACTGTTCAAAGTGATGCCCTCCTCGCAGGTGGGGGGTCCCAGGGACCACCCCGTCTCCCACGGGTGCCGACGGGTAGGAGATTCAGGGTAGGGAAAGGAAGTGCTTCTCCACACAGTGCACGCAGTGAAATTGTGGAACTCGCTGCCACAGGATGTGGGGATGGGCCTCCACTTGGAAGGCTTAAAAAAAAAAAAAGAGCGTGGGCCAATCCACGGAGGGCGGGGCTGCTCGAGGCTCCTTGCCACGACGGGTACCTCTGCTCCCTCCAGGGACCACAGGCAGGGCGCACCTCTTTAAAGTCAGCTGCTGGGGAGCACCGGGGCGGGGGCGGGGGCGGGGGGCGGGGGGGGGATGCTGTGGCAGCCATCCCGCTTGCGGGCTCCCTGGAGGCAGGGGTGGTCAGCCGCCATGGGAGACAGACTGCTGGACTGGAGCGGCCTTTGGCCTGACCTAGCAGGGCTCTTCTTACCTGACGGATTTGGTATATTTGTTAAATATAACTTGCGATTAAGCTTTTGAAATAATGTATTTTTTAAAAAAAAATAGGCAGGAAACAGCGAGGCATTTCACAGGTTGTTGCATAAGCAGGACTGTGTTAGCTCAATTTCCGATTGGCCCTGATGAATCCAAGCCACCGTCTTTACCTCATTTTCTCTTTCATGTGAACGGAAGCTTATTGGATCGTTACGGTTCTCTACTTGAGAAATACAGTTTATGGGATTCATTACACTGTTTTCTTTCAGTGTCCTTGAATTGCATAACCCCGTTCTACAGCACTGTTCACTGTATGTATTCGGCAAGTCTTTACTGCGTTGCGCTTAGGCTATGCCCTCCAAGGGGCATTAAATGTTAAGAGAGACCGGTCCGGAACCCGTGCCTAGTCGAAGAGGAGCCCCTCCCAACAGAAGACAGACGGGCACAGGAGGGTTAACATAAAATCAGATCTGATCAGGGAAGCTGCCACGTGAAACACATTAAACTGTTCCAATCAGAACAGGACAGAGACTTTATAAGGATATAGCTGAACTAATTAGTATCTACAAAGGGTGGGTCGTGTTGAGCTATTAGCACCTATAATGAGCGGGGGAAACCTTGTCCTTATTCGGTCTCATGGGAGAGAGGGAGAGAGAGAGAGACGGGGGGGGGGGGGCTGAATGTCTCACTGTTCTGTTGCGTACGACAAATAAATGCCAGCAGTCGTTGGAGGTGCCACTGGACTTCTGCTGGATTTTGCCGCCACAGACTGACCCGTCTCTCCCCCTGGCATTCTCATCACAAGGCATGTTTTTGTAAAAACAAACAAACCCCAAAGCAGCCTGCCTCCTGTTGCCACGCCCTCTTATCTCGGGGCAGGTTGCTGTGCGCTGTCCACCATCCTTACCTGGTCTCCTTGGCGGGCGATCACCGTCCCAGCCTTGGCGTGATGCAGCAATACCCGGTTGTTCAGCAAGGAGGAGTCCTGTGGGGAGAGTGGGAGGAGGGCCACGGGTCACATCTGGGTTGAAAAAAGCCGATTGGAATCGCACCTTCCCATGCTTTATTTACATAGTGACTAAATAAAAGTGAGCACCAATTTGCTGTTACAGCAGCATTTGAGACGACCCAGAGCCACAGTGTTTATAGTCTCCAGTGTGGCCCACAACAAAATGCCGTGGCCTGTCTTCTGGTTGCCCAGCAGGGGCTGCCCAAGCGACAGCCCTCCGTGGCCTGCCACAGCCCTTCTCAGGCAAGCAGCCAACCGTCTGCTCCGCTCCTCTCTGGACAGCGCCGGGGGGGGGCCCTCAGAGAGCAGCAGGGCTGCTGGGGCCAAGCGCCCCCCCCCAGATGAACTGGCCTGCCCCACCCCTTTCCAGGCACCCTCAAAACTCCGTCCAATCAAGGAGAAGAGAAAGGAAAAACCCGTGTTACATATGGAGCAGAAGTCCATCAGTGGCTATTAGCCACAGGGTATAGATGGGAACTCTCATTCTGGGGCAGGTGATGCACTCTATTCTTGCTGCTGGGGGGGGCAGCAGTGGGAGGGCTTCTAGTGTCCTGGCCCCACTGCTGGACCTCCTGATGGCACGTGGTATATTTTGGCCGCTGTGTGACAGTGTTGGACTAGATGGGCCATTGGCCTGATCCAACATTGGCTTCCCTTATGTTCTTATGTGTCCGGAGGTACCGCCCTGAGCCACCTGGAGGGAGGGAGGGTGTGGCACTGCAAAGGAAGGAAGAGGATGTGGCCATGATGACAAAGAAAGACGTTTTCCCAACTGTCCTTTCTGTGCTCTTAATTAAAAAAAAAAAACAGCCTTGGACAAATGAATCAGAAATGCAGCTCTGAAACATTACAGCTTTGTATAAAGTCCAGATTTCATTTTACACCAGGTTATTTTAAAAAGAAACTTAGTGTTACATAAAGAAAAATTCACTGTGACGCTTTTAAAAAACTTTGGCCTTGAGTTTCCCCCGCCCTGGAGGAGAGGACCACCCTGTGATGCAAGCAGCCCACGCGATTCAGTGAGTGCCCCGGAGGCCTGGCTCCTCTTTCCTCCTGGTCCTGGACAAGCCACGCGGGAAGGGCCAGTGCAGTGCTGATGACACCGCACCAAAGGGACGGGGGGAGAGAGAGGGAGAGAGAGAGAGGGAGAGAGAGAGGCCCTGCTGCTGCCCAAATCCCACCCGGGGGGGGGGGAGCGCGGGAGGCATCCCTACCTCGATCTTCATCAGTTTGACCAGCTCCCGCTTGGCCGCCTCAAAGATGGCGCTGGTCTGGCGGCCCTGGTACGGCCCAAAGAGGCAGTCGCCACCGGCTGAGTCATCCTCGCAGTAATTGTAGTGGTAGATCCCCGAGGGCTGCTCCTCGACCGTCACGGTTTTCCGTTCCCGGGGCTCGTGGGAGACGGACTGCCGAGGAGGAGGAGGGGGGGGAGGAGAGGCCTGGGTAAGCTCACCGCAGGCGGAAGAAGGGACACGTGGCGAGCAGCAAAGAAGACTTCCGCCAGGGGAGGCACATGGCAACGGGACAGCAAGCGCTTCCATCCATCCGCTCCAGGCATCTCCCTAATCTCCCATCCCCCCCATCCCCCCCCTGCACATCCAGCTACAAACGGAAGCCCCGGGTGAGCAGGGCCACCCTTGCGGGAGGGCCAGGAGAGGGTCTCGGACCACAGGTGACCTACTCGGGCAAAGCCGGCGAGCGAGGCAGTGCTGTCCTCCTGGAGGGAAACGGAGATGCGGCCGCGCTCGTAGGCCATGTCGAAGTCCGAGCGGGGGGCCCTCTGGATCCCTGAGGGAGAAAGAATACCGACGGCTGCCTGAGGGTCCCCAAAGCGCCCAGGGCCACGGGTGCTCCGCCTCTCGGGAGGAGCAGAGATGCCAAGAGAGAGCCATACCTGAAATGTCGACGGGCATCGAGATGCAGCGACTCAGCAGCGGGGCGGAAGGTGGTCCCAGCAAGCCAGGCTTCGGAGGGTCCCCTGGAGGAACACCCAGAGACCCCCAATGGCCCTTCAGAGTCCCCCCCGTGCCCGGCCCCTCTGGCATGGGCCCAGGGGGGGCACAGGAGCACTCCCAGGGGAGCCTTCTGCCCGGCGGCGACCTGGACACAACGCACTCACTCCTGCTGCTGAGAGGAACTTGCGTGGGGCCGAGGATGCTGTGCGCCATCAGGTCAGAGGGCGTGGGGAAAGGAGTCCGGAGGTGACGGCGGAGGGCCGAGGGGAGCTTAAAGGGCTTAAAGGGCTCCCAGGTGCCTCCGAGTGCAACGCGGTCAGACTCCTCCCCAGCCCCCAGCCCCCACCCCCAGGGCGGAAGGAAAGGGGTGAACTCAAAGGCACCGCCTCGCGTGGGAAACCAAATGCTGCCGCAGCAGCCCCCAGGTACCGGTCAGCACCTTAACGAAGCGGAGGTGGGGGAAGTCCCCCTACAGTCTTCCAGGTGGATGCTTACGCAAAGGTTCACACATTCAGGCCTATGCGAGAAAAAATGTCACGCTCCTCTGGGGTGGATCACTGTGTGGGGTGGGGGTGGGGGGCATTCCCAAACCTGCCCTCCGGCCCAGATGCTCAAGGGACACCCTCCATTCTCTGGATTAGCAGAGAGGCAGACCAGGGACTTCGGGTCCCTCCTGTCTTGGGTGGGGGGTTCTGTTCCCCTTGAAAAGCCAGGCTCGCAGCTCAGTCAGGCTGCTTGACACAGTGGCCACCTTAGAAAGTCCGGTGGCTGCGCTGGACTGGCCTGCTTTTGCCCAGTGTCGGCTGGTGCCTCAGCTGCCCCCGTCCCTGGGTCAGTCAGATCCAGCTACAGGGATCCACGCCTTAGGTAGACCTAGACTGGGCTACCGTAATATGCTCTCCTTGGGGCGACCCTTGAAGAGTGTTTGGAAGCTTCAGCTAGTGCAGGAAGCTGCAGCCAGGCTGCGAGTTGGGGCCAGCCATCAAGAGCACGTGACCCCCACCTGGCAGCAATTCCACAGGCAACTGCTCCACTCCTGGGCTTAGTTTGTTGTAAACAACCCAGACAGCTTCAGCTATGGGCGGTATAGAAAGGAAATAAATAAATAATAATTAATTCAAAGGATTCGTTTTGACCTTTAAAGCTTTGCATGGCTTGAGACCAGGGAATATGAAAAACTATTATTCCTGCCCTGGAATTAAGATCACAGGGAGATGCCAATTCAATCTATAGAAGGCAGATGACGACAGTTTTTTTGGGGGCCACATTTAGTGCGTTTATTAGCAGTTCTAAATTGTGACTTTAAACTTTGGGGGTTTTAATGATATTTAATGCACTCTATTTTAGGTACTTTCTCTCCATGCAAGCCATCTTGAGTTCTGTGAGGCAGAGAGGCAGCTCATGAAGACACGAATGCCCCCGGTGCCAACAGCCAGCTCCCCCCCTCCCCCCACATCATCACCTGCAAGTCAGCAAAGCCAGAAGGGAGCCCCCCAAGCCTGGACGAAAACCTCTCCTCAAGAGCCTTCTCATCACATCTTAATTTGTACTGATATTTTCTTTTCATTACTGTAAGCAGTAGGGGTGTGCATTCGACTTTGCCGAATTGAAAAAAATACCCGAAAAATACCTTATTGGTATTGCCGATAAGGTGTTCCTGAATAAAAGCCGATCTCATTCAGCTTTTATTCCGGGTCCTGAATTGGAGACGAAAGGCAATGCCTTAAACTGCCTCCCCTCGGCTTTCCCAGGCGCCCCGTAAACTGCAGAGCACCTGGGGAAGCCCAGTCTCAAAAGGAAGGCAGTTTAAACTGCCTTCCCTCTGAGACCTGGGCTTCCCCAGGTGCCCCACAAGGTTCTCCAGGCGCCCCGCAAGCCGGTGTGTGTGTGTGTGTGGGGGGGGTGGTGTGCGTGCCCGGGGAAGCCCAGTTTTGGACAGATGTCAGTTTAGACTCCCTTCCCGCGGGGCGCCTGGGGAAGCCCAGTCTCGGAGGGAAGCCCAGTTTAAACTGCCTTCCCTTTGCTTAAACAGCTGTGGGGAGCCTGGGGAAGCCGATCCTGGGAGGAAAGGCCAGCTGGGGAAGGGAGGGGGGGCATTTAAACATCCCTTCCTTCCTGAGTCTCCCCCCTTCCTCAGCTGCCCTGCTGCCTCCTCTGGTCAATTTCACTACCCAGCTGATCAGGGGAGGAGTGGAACGGACTAGAGGCAGGGTGCTGGGGAAGGAAAGGCTCCAGTGCCTTCATACCCCAAGGGGACTACAACGGCTGAATATATTTGGCAGTACTGAATCTTCCCGAACCCCAATATTTTACTGATAGTGGGACTCGGGAATATCAGTATATACCGATATTTGGGGGGCTTGGTTTACCCGAGCCTGAAAAATACCACGGTTGGTTTATCGTATGTGTGCACACCCCTCGTAAGTAGCTTCGGGAGCCAGTTTGGCAGCAGAGCAGGGGAAGGGGAGCTGTAAGACGGATCTTCACTTCCCCACCGTGAGCCCACCGCTCTGGCGAACTGAGCGGGGCGCCGTCCAACGCTATTCCCAAGGAGACTCATGGGGTGGGACGGGCCTGCCCTACTCCAGATGCTGCCGTTTGGAGTTTGTCTACTAAGTGTGCCAAAAAAAGAGCCCCCCGTATCTTCTACAGGAACAAACAGGCTTATGTTGTGCCGGAGCAAACTGCCTCCAAACGAGGCGAGTCCAGCCGTGGGTTTCCCCGAGGAAGCCCCCCCCCAGCTTACAGGGGAAGCAGCAAAACCAAAGGGCCGACCGGCGGCTGGGCTGGGTGGGACTGGGGGGCCTGCAGCCACAGCGACGGTGAGGAGGGGGAGGCTTCAGGGGAGGCTTTGCTAACGAAGCAGCCCTCGGCAGAGAAGTGGGATGAAGGCGACTGGGCACCGGATCACAGAAGGCCGCCTCCTCGGCCGCAGTGCTCAAGGCGAGGTCCACCTGTGAGAAGGTCTTGGTGTGCCAGCCCATGAAAAAAGGGCGGGAGGGCGGGAGGGCGGGGCGGGAGGCGAGGGCTGTACCTGCCCAGGCCAGAGCTCTGTTCTGCCCCACTCCACCTCAACCAACGCCCGGTGGAGCCAGGGAGCTGCTGTGGAAAGGGCCAGCGCGGCCGAAGGGAGGAGGCCGAGGGGCAGGGAGCACCGGAGTCTGCGCAGCCAACAGTGGCCGTGGGGCAGGCTCCCTTACCTTGGTCCTTGGCAGCGGCGGCCTCTGGCTGTTTCCCAGGACTCTCTTTGGCATCCTCGACGGAGGAAGTACTGATGCCACGCTTGCCGTGCCGGACGGGACTCGTGCGGGAGGCATGGCCTGGCTGGGGGAAAAGCCGCAGGGGCTGCATCTCCTGAGGAAAGGGAGCAGAGCCACACCCGTGATGCCGGGGGTTGCGGAAGCCGGAGAGCTCTGGCCGCCCAACCCTCCGGCGCTTGGAAACTGCTTGCCTTGGGGGAGAAGAATGCACACAGCATGTGCTCAGAGGCCATACGCTACTACTGCATCTGTCTCAGGGAGGACGCCTGGCACAAAAGCCCCTGCAGTCTGCCCGTGTCTGGCTAATCTTTGTTTACAAATGATCCAACAGCTCCCTGGACCCATCCGTTTCAACCCCAGATGAGTCCAGTCCGACCGAGATCTGCGAAAGGCTGCTGCCAGAGGCCCTGCAGAGCTGTCGACCCAGGAGCAGACAGCAGAGCCAAGTCCAAAGCGAGGAACGGTCCAACTCGGCAGAAGACACATCACGCACGCCTGCACACGCCTCCCCCCTAACACTGCGTCTCCAACAGCGCTTCTGTGATGGTCGTTCTTCTCATTCCCTCAGAGGAGACCTTGCATAATTTCAGGTCCCATCAGAGATGACAGATTTTATCGGGTTCCAAACAAGGGTTTTAAGAGAGCAACTGAGGACTGATCCATGCTTTAGTGGCACAATGAACAGGCGCTTTGTTGTAGTACACGGGCAAGACAGGGCCTTGGTGTATATCCACCAAAGCCGGGGACGGGAGGATACACCCTAATTTCAAACCATCATGCACCGTGGAGATCGGGGGGGGGGCATTGGTGGGACTCAGCGGTTCCCTCCCCTCTCACCGCCCCAAGGTTCCCAGCCTCTCCTGTCGATGTGTGAACTGTGATGCTCAAAATGAATGCAACGAAAGCCTATCCACCCACGTGTCTGAGAAACGACACGGCAGCCTCCTGCCCCTGAGGGCAGAGGAGACAGGAAAGGGAGACACACAGGCACCACCCACCCCAGGAGCCCTCACGAAGTCTCAGAATCAGCAACTCGGCACTAGCCTAAGGACACTGCAGATTTCGCAGTGAACGTGTTTGATGGCCGAACTTAACCCCTCTGATGCTGGCAGTCAGATGCAAACTTATCACCCCGTCTGTTCGATTTGTGCTGAGCAGCCATGAACACCTGCTGAAATGGCTTGCCTCGGGTTTCCCCAAAACTGTGCGTGCACAAGTACGCCGCTGACTCAAACCGGCTGGCCGCCATGTGTGTCACTAAGGACAGCTTACACGATCACCAAAGGGCAGGATTTTATTGGAACACGGCATTTACTGATAACGGATTCATGTTATTTGTGCAAGATCCAACTGATTATTGAAACAACTGCCTGCTAAGCAGTGCAGCTATGCAGCAAGCATGGGGAGACACAACTAACCAGCTGGGCTGGGTGAGAACACACACACGAGCCAACGGTGCAGCACGGCGTGGTAAGGAATACAGTGAAAACAACCCATCAAACAGCCACAAACAGATTGATGAACTATCAAACTGATCATCAAAGAGTCACCTCTCGGTTCACTGCCGGCAAAAAGGGCACAAGCCGAGCTGGCCGGTGTCCGGGCACGCCCAGTCTAGCCTCTCGCACAGATGGCTGAAACTCAAGGGAACCTCGGATGCCCCCTGCTCGAGGGCAGCTCTGCAGGCAGGGCCGGTACTCTGGGCAAGGAAAGAACCCAAGATGATCCTCTCCGGCTGCCTACGGATGGCCAAGACGTCTCCCTCGCCACTAAATTAGGGATTCCCTGAAGGCGGGGCGGGGGGGGGGGAGTGCTAACAGCTACAGGGGCCTGAAAAGGTCCCGTTCCCCCGTCGCCCACAGAAGGGGAGGGAGGGAGGGAGGGGGCAGGGAGGAGAGTCACCAAGGGTCCAGCTAGCTGGGCTGGTCACTCACGTGGCTGAAGAGCTCGTTGGTCAGGCCGAGATAGTTGTGCAGGGCCAGGAAGGTGACTCTCTGCAGGCGCACCATTATGATCTGGAAGCAGAAGGAGCCGGTCAGCCAGGGGGCCAGGAGCGCGCGGGGTCTGCAGTCGAGGGAGGGGCCGGCCTCCGGGACAGGACTTCAAGCCCTCTGGCCACAGCAGCAGGCTGTGAGTGGGCCACAAGAACCGGGGTGGCTCTTGGGCCTCAAGGTCAGGCCCACTTTAGCCAGAGGGCAACATCCGGGAGAGCCGAAGGTGACGCCTCTTCCATCACTGCCCTCTGGCAGCGAGAGAGGAGACCGGGGGCACCTCAGAGACCCACGAGATCTCCAGGGCCCGCAAACCTGACTCTCGAGAGCTCATGCTCTGACACCCTTCCTGGCCTCCCAGGGGCTAAGCCTCTCCCACTGCAGACCGGCTGGGCTTAGCCCTCCGAAACGGGGCTGAGAGAGAGAGAGAGAGGGAGAGGGAGAGACTCGGGGCCACCTCCCACGCAAGGGAAAGGGCCAATTCCTTCAGTTTCACTCACTCACACACACACACACACAGACGCACACAGAGGGTCTCATCACATTCTGGCATTCTTGACACGCCTGAAGAGACACAGTAAGAAAGGGGAAAGGCTCCCGCCACCATTAAGCCCTTCGGGGGGGGGAGGGGGATGCTTTCCTCTGCACGTCCTCCGTGGCCAATGCCATTGGAAACATGATGCAGAAGGAGGTGTGACTCACCTATTTCAGGCCCTTGTTCCTTGCTTCTCTGTCACTCACCAGACAAGCTCCCCCCCACCCCCGGGGCCACTGGAAGGCCTGCTCTCCCCCCCCCCACGGCCAGCGGCTGCAGATGCGTGCAGAACTGAGCCCGTGCAAAAAGAAGGCAGGAGCTGAAGGATGATGCCCAGGAGGAGGAGGAGGAGGAGCCGAGGCAAGACCGCCCCCGGGGGAGCCCAGGTGGGGACGGGGCACTTACCTGCACCACCCTGACCAGACTCTCGGGGTACTTCTCAAAGACAGCCGAGAAAGCCTCCACGGGCAGGCGCAGCACTGTGGAGTCCTCCGCCGCCCGTGCAGAGACCGTGCGATACGGCCGCTGGTGACCCTGCCAGGAAGACACCCCAAAGGGTCTCAGCGCTCTGCAGAGGCCAGCCACCAGGCGGGAGGGCGAGCGCGCACACGGGCAGCGGCACCCGGCCTGTCAGGGGCCTCCTCTCCTCTCCTCTCCTCTCCTCTCCTCTCCTCCCAAGGGTCCTGCCGATGCTGGCCTCCACCGGTCCCCACCCACCCTTGCCACAGAGCCCAGCCCAAAGCGGCAGACTCTTCTCAGACGCCAAAGGCTCAAAAGGCTCACCCCGCTGGATGCGAAGGTGTCGTCCGTGACTCGACTTGAGGCTGGTCGACGGAGCAGCCTCACTCCCCCTAGGCCCAGGACACAACACCAGGGAAGACTGGAGCAGTCGTGGGAGGAGGGGGGGAGGCGAGAGCACACCGGGGGTGTGGGGTGGGGTGGGGTGGGGGGCCCTGGTGTGGTGGCCCTCTGCAAACTGTGCCCTCTGCAAACAGCCCAGGCGGCTGACATTCAAGCACGGCAGGGAGGTGGAGGGGGACTCTCACCGTGATCACGTCCAGGATGCTGAGGAGACTGTGCACGCTGTCCCCTGGGAACACCTCCTTCACGAGGGTCTCCTTCCCGTCCTGAAGCACACCCACACAAATCCTGGGTGAGTGCCCCACCGGGCCCGGCACCAGCCCCCAGAGAGCCGAGGGAGGCCGCCGCCCCTCCCCCACCCCCTCCCCCGTACCCGGAACCCGCCCGGGACTCCGGGGCCAATCCCCCCAGCACACACACACACACACAGGCGGGGGGGGGGATGCACCGCCACCGGCCGTGTCGCTGTTGAGCAGCACCCTCTTTGTTCCAGCGATGCTGGTGGCCAGGAACGCCAAGGCGTGCAGCCCCCGCTCCGCTGCTGGTCTCCTGCGCAGCCCCCTGAGCACCTCCCTCACCTGCTCAGACAGGAAGAGCTCCAGCTGGCCGTCCTGGACCACGTAGATGCTGGTGTCCGGCTGCCCGGGGCGGAAGACGTACTCGCCCTGCTGGCACTGCTGGAAAGTCATGTGCTTGCACAGCTCCAGGAACAAGGGCTTCTCAAAGTGACCCAGGACCCTGCATGGGGGGGGGGAGAGGGGGAGGGCATCACCACCACCACCACCACCACTCCAGGCAGCCCCCTCTCTCAGGAGAGGCGCCCTGCCGGACACCCCCACACACACTCGCACCCCCGCGCCTTCCGGACTGAGGCTGTGGGGGTCAGTGGGCTGTCAGGCCCCACCTCAGTGGACTGAAACGCAGGGGCAGCCAGCAGGCTCCACTCCCGCCTCTGTGCCAAAGGGGATGGGCATGCGGAGACAACCACCCCGGGGCATCGAGGGCTAGGCCACGGCCCACATTCTGCACTTGCTGCACCCCTGCCTTCGGAAACCGGAAGAGTCAGCGAAACTCAAGCAGACACTGAAAATGAAGCCCCTTCCCCTCAGAGTTCCAAAGACCTTGTTGAAAAGCAAAACCCCCTACTCACTGGCAACAAATTATCTTGAATTTAATGTGATTACAAATTTACTGCCATTATTATCACCCCGATTCCCCTCCAAGTTAAAGAAAATGTTTTGTTCCCGAGTGCCGTTTCAGGAGTATGAGCTAAGAAGGCGATTTCGTCTCTTCCTTCAGTTCCCTGGGCGGGGCCAGCCACTAAACAGACGATCACGGGACTGGGTGGGACAGCCACAGACCAACCACGTCTGTGGCAGGGCATGAGCCTTCGTGAGCCACCGCTCCCGTCTTCAGAGGCGTCCTGGCATCCCTCTGTGCCCCAGCCCCACGGGTCTTGCATTTCCCGTCTGGAGCTGATGTCTGGATAGCCACATCCGCCCTAGATCGCCATCCCCGAGGGAGAAGGCATCACTGCCGCCAGCCACCCAGAGCTCTCTGATCGCTTGCAGCTGTTTCAGTGACAGAATTCTGTCTGTGCCAGTCAAGGGTGCGACTGACTGGCCTATTTCTTTTCTGATCTCCAACTCTCGCTCAAGAACTTCCGCCTGCCTCCTGCTCTGTATCCAAGGGGGTCCCTAGTAATGTTCCCTCTAAGCTGTGGAGTCTTGCGAGCAAAAATTCTACTATGTGAGCTACTGGCATTAAAGTTGTGAGCGGGCAATTTGGCTGCTGCATGAATTAGTTTGCTCTGGAGCCCTCCTTCCCAAGCTAAGACACAAAAGGGGGAACCGGAGGCTAAAAAACTGCGAGCCTGCTCACACTAACTCAGCTTAGAGGGAACACTGGTCCCTAGTATTCCTGCCGCGGGCTGGTGGCAGAGTCTGGCCGCTACCCCAATACTTCCGGGGTCACATCTGCCAATACCACAGCCATTTCTCTCAGGCTGTCTGTCCACCCAGACAGAACCTTCCCAGATTTGCATCTTGACAGACAGCCTGAGAGAAACGGCTGTGGACACTGGCGACTTGCACTGGAACACAGCCTCTAATTCCTGACAACAGGTCAAGCCACCAGAAATCCAAGTTGGCCTTATTACGGACGATCCAGCAAAATGCTTCCCCACCCTGCCGAGTGTAGCCATCTCCCTTCTTGGCGGCAGGGTCACTCTTTCTCCCCACTTTAACTTCACTTATCTCTGTTTACCCCCCCCCCCCAAAAAAAAAAAAAAAGAATTAGGTACCACAGCCAGCACACTGTCCTCTGCAACACAGAAGCCCTTCCCAAGACTCAGATCAGCTTTCACAGTATCTGAGGAAATCAGTTCCCATCCCGGCTTCCTTGGGGCCTCCTTCTGTAGGTAAGAACTTGCAAGGCAGACTAAGGGTGTCCCGAATAAGGCGGCTTGCCATATTCCTACGATCCCAAAAGCACTGCTCTGGTTGCACCCTGAACCATCCCTCGGGACGGCTTCAACTCCTCCCGGTTCCTTTTAGTAAATCCAAACAACGAGAGAAGGACGACTGTCACAGAAGTCCCAAATATACAGATTCCACTAGTAGGAAACACCCTCAAAGATTGCCAAAACAATATATTAAACAATTATAAAGTGGGTGGTGTCACAGTACTAACGTCAATGCATACTGTAACCATAATAAGGCATAAGGTACAATAGTTCCTCCTTTGAAGACATGACACAAAGTCCATGTACTCAGTGTAACTTGATAGGAGGAGTCCATATAGTCAAAACATTGTCCAAACAGCCTTTGCAAAGATGCCCGTTCCAGATACTTGGAAGAAGCGTTTCCTTCGACTTCTTCAGTTCACCGGCCGTGTAGGTGGAACTTGGTCTCAGCAATTTCAACAGACCACAAGGTTCATAGTGTAAAAACCTATGATCCGCATCTATGTGGACTCCTCCTGTCAAGTTACACTGAGGGCATGGACTTTATGTCTTGTCTTCAAAGGAGGAACTATTGTATCTTATGCCTTATTATGGTTACAGTGTGCCATTAATGCTGCTGTTGTGACACCACCAACTTTATAATTGTTTAATATATTGTTCTGGCAATCTTTGATGGCATTTTCTACTAGTAGTTCCTTTTAGTGGCTTTTTTTCCAGAAATGCAAACACACAATGGAAACCTGTGCTCTAGAGTTGTCGGCATGGATGCGGCATGGAAGCCCATCGAGACTACCACCAGCAATGCTGCACTTTGGTCCAGTTTCATTTTCTTCCTAGACCCACTGAAGAGGGTCTACTCTTCCGCAGGTGAGGCCTCAACCCACTCCCCCCCCGTCAGAGGTCTCCCTGCGCCCTCGTAAGGTGTTGGCGTGGGCCCTGCGGAGTGAAAGGGCCCCCTTGCTCCACACCCGGCTCTCCGCCCCCTCCCTCTCCCAAGTCCCTCTACTAGTTCTGCCTGTTTTCAAATTCCCTGATCCTCTTGCTCCTTTCTGTTCATGAATATGGCTCCCGTGCTTTCCATTAACTCTCGGAAGTTTTGAGTTTCCCCTCTCCCCACGGAGACGGATCCCGGTGGGGGTGGCCCCCTGAGTCTGCCTGTCTGTAGCAGGAGAAAAGAGCCGGAGCCCAGGAGCACTCGAGAGACCGACCACATTTGTGGCCAAACGATTCTAGATAACCCGCTTTTTCCAAGGAAGCCAGAAGCTACAACCCCCCTACAGGTACCCTGCCCCCCCCCAGGGGGAAATATGCAGCCAGCCTACAGGCGCGTGTGTGTGCGCCCACCTGTGTCGAGGGCCATCAAGTCATATGGTGACCCCAGCAAGGGGCTTTCAAGGCAAGGGAGAAGCTGTGCGGGGTGGGGGGGGTTGCCAGTGTGGCGTGGCGGTTAAGAGCGGTGGACTCTAATCTGGAGAACCGGGTGTGATTCCCCACTCCTCCTCCTCCTCCTCCTCCTCCTCCACATGAGGCCCGCTGGGTAACCTCGGGTCAGTCACAGTTCTCTCAGAAGTTCTTTCTCAGCCTCACCTACCTCACAGGGTGTCTGTTGTGGAGAGAGGAAGGGAAGGGAAGGCTCTTTCAAGGAGTGAAGAGCGGCGTATGAAAACCAACTTCTTCTTCTTCTTCGTCCTCTGCAGAGTCTTCCTTGGAGGTTGCCCATCCAAACACTGACCAGGACTGACCCTGCTGAGCTTCCGAGATCCAGGGAGACCGGGCAGCACCATGCCGCCTTCCCAGTGATGAGAATGACCCTTAAAGGATGTCACTCAACAGCATATCACGGGACCAGTTCAGTTCGTGCTCTGAACCGCCCTCCAGAACATGGTGGTGCTGACAGGTCTCTAGAAGGCCCCAAATGAGAGGGCAGCAGGTTTCCCCGAGGGTGGAAATTCTGGCGTTTGAGGGCACAGGAATAAACAGCTTTCCAAGGGGGATCAGATCATGGAGGAGGGGTCTATCCGTGGCCACTAGCCCTGGCGACTGAGGGGAACCTCCACGTTCTGAGGCACGAAGCCTCTGAATCCCAGAGCCAGGGGGCAGCATCAGGGGGAGGCTCTAGAGGTGAACAACAGGACTTTGAAGGAGGACGGGAAACATCATCGGGGTGCAGGGGCCTCACAACAGCCTTCTTCAAGAGGGACAGGACTCTAGTCTCCTCCCCCCCCAAGAAGCACTCAGCACTTCCTGGAGCCACCTGGGCAAACCTGCCAGGGAGCTGGGCAGGGCCTGAAGACACAGGTGGCCACTCACACACCCCTCCAAACAGCCTCTCGGCATCTTCCAGTGGGAACAACTGAAAGCCCTACACGCAAGAGCAACTAGATCACACACTGCCACCATGCTACAACCACACCAGGGCACCATCCGTTGCCAAAAAATTACTTCCTGACCCCAGTGTGGCGATCGGCATTTCCCTGGGCATGTAAGAAAGGGCCACGAGAGCTAAGCACTGAGGCAGCCCTTCCTGCCCCCCCTTTCATGATCTGCCCAAGTTCACAGAATCCACATTGCTGACAAATGGGACCATCTAGCCTCTGTTTGAAAACCTCCAAAGAAGGAGAGCCCACCACCTCCCGAGGAAGCCCGTTCCACTGAGGAACTGCTCTTACTGTCAGGAAGTTCTTCCTCATGTTTAGCCCCAAACCCTTCTGATTTAATTTCAACCCGTTGGTTCTGGTCCGGCCTTCTGGGGCAACAGAAAACAACTCTGCACCACCCCTCTATATGGCAGCCTTTCAAGTACTCGAAGATGATTATCATATCACCTCTCAGTCGTCTCCTCTCCAGGCTAAACACACCTCACCGTCTTTGTTCACGTTCCAGCTTGTCTATATCCTTCTTAAATTGTGGTGCCCAAAACTGAACACAATACTCTAGGTGAGGTCTAACCAGAGCAGAGTAAAGCCATACCATCACTTCATGTGATCTGGACACTATGCCTCTGTTGATACAGCCCAATATCGCATTTGCCTTTTCAGCTACCGCATCACACTGCTGACTCATCTTCAGAGTATGGTCTACTAAGACCCCTAGATCCTTTTTGCACGTACTGCCAAGATAAATCTCCCCCAACCTTTGATTTTTCCTACCTAGGTGCAGAACTTTACATTTATCCTCATTGAAATTCATTTTATATGTTTTAACCCAGTTTTCCAGCCTGTCAAGATCATCCTGTATCCTGACTCTGTCTTCTACAGTATTCTACCCTCCCAATTTAGTATCATCTGCAAATTTAATAAGCATTCCCTCTATCCCTTCATCCAACTCGTTGATAAAGATGTTGAACAAACCAGGTCCCAGAACAGATCCATGAGGGGCACTCCACTTGTCACTCCTCTCCAAGAGGATGAGGAACCCTTCCTGAGCACTCTTTGGGTGCGCTCTGCCAACCAGTTGCTTAACAGTCATAGGATTCAAACCACATTTTTCCAATTTGTCAACAAGAATATTATGTGGAACCTTGCCAAAAGCCTTACTGAAATCAAGATAAACTATGTCTACAGCATTCTCCTGATCCAGCAAGGTAGTAACTTTATCAGAAAAAGAGATAAGGTTAGTCTGACATGACTTGTTCTTGAGAAACCCATGCTGGCTCTTAGTAACCTCAGTTCATGTGAAATGACCTTCCTTGACCAAGAGGCACCAGGGACCCGAACGTGGGGGCCCAGCAGTGCTTACCGTACATTCTTCAGCATATAGAGGACCTCGGAGGGGAGGTGAGAGTTGGCCACATCAAACTCAGTAAGATCAGCCTCCAGGACCGAGGGTGGGGGCTCCTTCAGCTGGAGAGTTGGCAGCTCCTTCTTGATGCGTAGGATTCTGAGCACAGAGAGAAACAGCTGAAGCGTCAGTGGAGATGGGGGCAATGGCCAACCCCCAGGCACGCAAGCGGCTTCTGCACAGCTCTCCCCCCCCCGGGGCTGATTTCGGCCACGAGAAAGCGTCCACGCTGCCCACTGTCTGCGCTGTCATCTCTGCAGAAATCAAAATAAATCTTCAGGTTCTAAAAGTGACGCCCAGCCCTCCCCCACCTCTTGCTCACCGTCAGACTGTTTGCCTGCCTTATCCAGCCCCTCCACAAGTCCTCGAGGTTTACTTTTTGGCAAGGAACATGCCCGTTTAAAGTGCATAAGTTTCTTGCCCTTCTTATTGAAGAGGATTTGGCTGCAGAGCTGGGAAGGAGACAGAGATCTCCCTAACCCGACTGTGGTACGACAGGATCCCTTGAACATTTAAAGGTGTGTGGGTGGGGGGGGGGGAGAATAATAACCTGCCCTGTCCACGGAGCACTGGCAAGAAGCAAGAGAGTTTAAAAACACCAAGAGGTAGAATTAAGCCATCATCATGTTTTCCCCATGCCGTGCCCATGGCCTCCAGAGGAAGCGCTGGAGAATCCCCTTCCACAGAAGTTTTCAGCAACAAACTTCAACACGCCCGGAGCTTCCCTTCTGGCACATTTGCTCACTTTTTGGCAATATTCAGCATCTTGAGCTTCTTCTTCATGCGGGGCCGAGAAGCAGAGGAGATGGTGGTATCGACCAGGGAGGACGTGGACTGAGAAACCTGCCAGCAGAGCAGACGGGATCACTGGAAAGAGCCTCCCGGAGGTATCCCAGCTGGGGAGCCTTCTGCCCCGTGTGCACACCCACGGACTGCCGCCTACGCTTTTCAGCGGTTGCCGGACTGTTTCCCGAAAGCCTCGCTCCTCCCTCTGGCGGGAGGCTCAATATCCACACAATCAACTCCCATAAGGAGCACAGGCCCTCATCCCAAGTGATGCCCCCCTCTTACCACTCCCAGCCCCCCAAAGAAAACCCCGTGCCTGACCAGCGGGCTTCCCTGAGCAAGAAAGGCCAAAGGGTCCCGCTGCCCCCTCCAGACTCCATGCTGTTCCCCCCCCCCCCCGGCACCCTGAATCCATCCAAGGAGATGCTGCGCCGCTTGCCCCAGCACCGCACGCCTGACGCTCGGCCCCTCCGGCTCCCTGCGCCGCACCCTCCAGCCTTACCTTGCGCATAATCTTACGCCCGTAGAACAACACCTTGTCCCGCTTGCGGAACCGGTACTTGGGCTGCTCCTGGGCCTGAACTTCTGCAGGAGAAACAGAGGGGTGTTCACGGGATCAGAACAGCAGCAGGCCAGGCCCAACCGGACCAGAGGCAGAATGATCCTCCTCCTCCTCCTCCTCCTCCAGGGTGCTCTCTCACCCCCCCCCCAGCCAAAAACGGAACTCACTTTGCTGGCGGAACCGCCGGACCAGCAGCAGGATCAAGGCAGCCACAAGCAGCACCGACAGACCGACCCCAATCATCACCCCCAGCACCTGCGGGGGAGGAAGGGGGAGCGGGAGCTCGGCTGGGAGTGCCGCAGAACTCTGGCCGGAGGGGCTCCCCCGGGCTGGACCCGGCCCTCGGACGGGAGACCCTGCGGGGGGCCCTGAGCAGGGCCACTCGGGTCGGGCCTCTTGCTAAGGGAGCTCTTCAAGGCAGGACTATGGCCAAAGGAACAGGTGCCTTCTCCAGCATGCATGTGCCGTCCCGTCCCGCAACACTGCGATGCCTCCCACATCAGCAGAGCAGGAGGAGGGAAGCCCCCCCCCCAAGCAGGGCGAGCGGCTGGAAGAGGCGGGGGTTGCCCATCCCTCTGCCATGGGTGGGAGCAGCCTTGTCCCCAGCCCCCCGCCTCCCCGCCCCCCTCCTCACCATGCTGGTCTGGAGCTGATCCTCCACGAAGAGCTTGATGCCGGGCAGCACGGCGGACACCGAGTCCTGCAGCAGGAGGGAACGCAGCATGCCCTGAAGGACCGGGGCAGGGCGGAGCGGTCAGGGACACACGTGTGGGGCCGAGGGACGGAGGGAGACAGGTTGGGGGGGGGCTCAGTGACGCAACGGCACCCACGCGCGCACGATGGCGTCCCGAGAGCACCCGTCAGCATTCCCCGTGGGAGCAGCCGGGCGGCATTAATGTGCGAGGGCAGGGCCACACCCGGCTGCCTTTCACACGGTGAGGAAAGCTTGAGAGGAGTTCATGTCATCGCCCAGAAACAAAGTCACTGCCCTTGGCTCTTAAACGACGCGTATTTAAGAGGCAGGAAAGAGCAAAAGGCGCCGAGGGGCCGCCCTGCCCTCCACTGCGGGTCTGGAGGAGGAGGAGGAGGAGGAGGAGGAGCAGAAGGGGCCGAGGCCTGCCCGGAGGGTGAAGCGGGGCCGGTCTGCCGGTGGGGGGGGGGGGGGGCTCTCTCTCTTTCGTGCGCCTGCAAGGGAGCTCTACCTCCTGCGCTTCCTGCGGCTCCGATTCACTCTGCCCCATGGCAGCTCTGGGCTCCCAGGCTCAGCCCATCAGGGACTCTGCAGAGGGGGGAGAGAGAGAGAGAGAAATTCATTTGTTTATATATTTATCATCAGAATTAACAGCCCTCCCTCCCAGCCAAGGCCGGCTCAGGGAGGCTTCCAGAAGGAATAAAACACACAAATACTTTAAATAATTCTAAAACCATATAAAACATTCTAACATTAAAAGGTGCTAACACTGATGAGACTAATAATTAAAGAAATTTTAGAAGACTTTATAAGATGGCAATTGACCTTCAGTCTACCGTCCTCGTGGCCAGGGCCATAGACCTAACCTCAGGCAGCTGGCACGGGCTGTTCTGAGGACTTCAGGGCACAGGGTCCTGTACTGAGGCGCCTCCTCCCAGTTGAAGGCCTGGTGGTGGTGGTGGGAGAGCTCCGTCTTGCAGGCCCCGAGGAACTGCACGAGGCCCGCAGGGCGCTGAGCTCTTCTGGGAGCTCGTTCCACCAGCAAGGAGCCGCTACCGAGAAAGCCCGCGCCCTGGTTATTGCCAGCCTGGCGTCCTTGGGTCTGGGGAGGGTCAGGCGGTTTTGGGACCCTAACCGCAGTGCTCTCTGGGGGACATGTGGGGAAAGGCAGTCCCTCGAGCATGTAGGTCCCTGGCCATAAAGGGCTTTAAAGGTAAGAACCAGCACCTTGAAGCAAATTCGGTATGCTATCGGCAGCCAGTGCAACGCTTTCAGCACAGGCCGAATGTGGGAGGCCCATCAGGAGCCTGGCTGCAGCATTTTGCACCAGCTGCAGCTTCCAGATTTGCGACAAGGGCAGCCCCATGTAGAGAGCATTACAGTAGTCCAATCTCGAGGTGACCGTCGCATGGATCACTGTTGCCAAATAGATGCATTCGAGGAAGGGAACCAGCTGCCTCATCAGCTGAAGACGGTAGAAGGCCGACCTGGCAGCAGCTGCGACCTGGGCCTCCATCGTTCAGGAGGCATCCAAGACCACTCCCAGACGCCTCACCTCACCTCACCTCACCAACAGATGCCCGTCCCAGATATTTGGAAGATGCGTTTCCTTCGACTTCTTCAGTTTGCCGGCTGTGTAGGTGGAACCTGTGTACACTGTGAACCTTGTGGTCTGTTGAAATGGCTGAAATCAGGTTCCACCTACACAGCCGGCAAACTGAAGAAGTCGAAGGAAACACATCTTCTAAGCATCTGGAACGGGCGTCTTTGCAAAGGCTGTTTGGGAAATGTTTTGACTATGTGGACTCCTCCTATCAAGTTATTAAGTTAGACTGAGCACAAGGACTTTATGTCTTATCTTCAAAGGAGGAACTATTGTATCTTGTGCCTTATTATAGTTACAGAATGCATTGATGTTATTGCTGTGACACCACCCACTTTATAATTGTTTAATATATTGTTCTGGGACTCTTTGATGGCGTTTTCTACTAGTGGGATTTGTATATTTGGGAGTCGATGCATGTGGGCAGAGGGTGAGCAGCAAATTAGCATACAGCTTAATAAAGCTGTTGGACAGACGCAAGGACCAAGCTGGAATAACAAGCTTAGTTTATATGGTCACCACCATTTGTTCGGGTTTAATTCCCGGTGGGGAAACATAGTGAAGGAAATAAATACATCAAAATCAGAGAGTGAATGGGCAGCTGTGCCCGTCTCAACCGTGGAATGCTAAGAGTAAATAACTGAGACCCTGCTATTCCCCTGGTAGTTCTCCCCCCCCCCAATTCTCTGTTGCCTCCCCCAAAGACCCCTCTGAGGCGATGATGGACCTTCCCACCACTTAGCTCTCCCCCTCCCCACCGCCGGTGGAATGAGGGGCTGCCTGTCCCTTCACAGCAGCCTTGCTGGTCTGCAACAGCAGCAAAGAGAAGAGGGGGGAGCCCAGGAGCCCCCTAAGGACTCACCACACTCCTTCCGGCAGCTCTCTTGAGCCTGAGACCGGACGAGGCCAACTCAGGGGGGTGCCCGCTGGAATGCACGTTGCCAGCCTTTAAGGGACCACTGCTGGGTTCCTGTTTTCTTGCACAAAGATGTCACCTTGTGAAGCGCAACCCCCTTCCCCACATATCAGTCTCTCTTCCCCTCTTAAACTGGCACACAACTTCTCAATCCCTTCCCACCCGCACAAATTGCAAGACGCAATCCAAAGAATGCAGCCAGACCTGCACCACCCATAGACCCTAAAAAACGGCAGGGAGACTATGTGTGTTGGGGGGGGGGACCCTTGGGCCCTCCAGGCTTCCCATCCCCGATCAGGACCCCCTCCCTTGGCATCTATCTGCTTGGGACTGATTTCTGGGGTTGGTGCGTGCACGTCGTTCCGCAACAGTCGCCCGCTTTCCCTGCCCGCGCCTTCCCCTCAGTCGGCTTGGGAGGGCTGGCTGTGCCCAGATGCTCTGCTGCAGGTCTTTAAGTTTACTTTATTTTATGTACTCAGAGCCAGCCTTCCTCACTGAGACTCACATGAGGCTGGCTGGCTGGCAGGCACTGAATGAGACCAGCAAGGTCAGTCTTGCCTGCTCAGACTGGCAGCAGCTCTCCTGGGTCTTGGGCAGAAAGTCCTTCGCGTCACCTCCTGCCTGGCCCTTTTTAAACAGGTGGTGCAGGGGATCGAACCTGGGACCTGCTGCATGCTAAGCAGAGGCTCTGCCACTATATTAGGACGCAGCCTCCCCCCCCGCCCCCGCCCCAGGAAGATTAAACAGTGCAACCAACAGGACAGGACTCTGACAACAACCCTGGTCTACCCAGTGTGATAGGGAACAGATGACAGAAATCTGAAAGCACGCAGTATTAGATATGGTATGTTGCATAACACAGAAAACGGTACAATCCTGTATATATAATTGCCCTACGTATTGGCCGTTTCTGGCTCTCCCACTGGCCGTGCTGCGCACTCCATCAGTGACTGGCCCATCAACCGGCACTCAAGCGTATTCATGGGCCATTGGCTGGGTGCTGGGAGCGCTCCTCCCCCCTGCCCACTGCCAGCCTGGACACTCTTCCCTAACAGAATGAACTGCCCAAACGGCTGTCTGTCTTCATGAAGACATTTCTCCTGCTTGGCTCCTGTGGGACTTTCCCCTCAATGGCTGTTGCTAGGCAACCAAGCTTGGTTCTGTCCAGTGTCCCCTCTAAGCTGAGTTCGTGTGAGCTAGCTCACAGTTTTTTAGCTTCTGGCTCACCCATTTTTGTCTTAGCTCAGGAAGGATGGCTCCAGAGCAAACTGATTTATGCAGCAGCCAAATTGCTCACTCACAACTTTAATGCCAGTAGCTCACAAAATAGAATTTTTGCTCACAAGACTCCACAGCTTAGAGGGAACATTGGTTCTGTCAGTAAAAAGACAAAGGCAAGATGCCCTTTTCAAGCCTTTGTGGGGAACTTATTGGGGCTAGTCCTGACTAGGGTTGCCAGCTCCAAGTTGGGAAATTCCTGGATATTTTGTGATGGAGTCTACAGAAGCCAGAGTTTGGGGAGGGAAGAGGCCTCAGCTGAATAGAAGGCCATAGAATCCACCCTCCAAAGCAGTTATTTTCTCCAGGGTGAAAGAGATCTGTTGTCTGGAGTTCAATTATGATACCTGGCAACCTTCAGGCTCTACCTGGAGGTTGGCAACGCTAGGTGTAGCAGTTAATGCTTCCGAGCAGGGTCTGCCAGACCCAGGTTCTTGCTATGGAAGATGAGTGGGTGATTTTGGACCAGTCACAGACTTTCAGCCTAACCTGCCTCACAGGGTTGTTGTGCAGATCAAAAGGGGGAGAGGAGAACAATATAAGCTGCTTTGGTCACCACCAATGTGGAGAAAGATTGTACTTTTCCTAGGTAGAGGCTACAGGGAGGGGGAAGAAATGGAAACCAGAGGGGGCAGATAATGGTACATTGATGGTTGGCTGGGAAGGAAATAGGGTTGCCACCTTTAGGTTGGGAAATTCCAGATAAAGGTAGGTTGATGGTTAGCTGGGAAGGAGAGGTTGCCAGCTCTAGATTGGGGAATTCCTGGAGATTTGAGGGGTGGAGCCTGGAGAGAGACGGGTTTGTGGAGGGGGTGGGAGCTCAGACAGGTACAATACCACAGACTCCACCCTCCAAACCAGCCATTTCCTCCTGGGGAACCATTGTTGCCAATCTCCAGGGGAGGGCTAGAGATCACTCAGAAGTACAACTGCTCTCCAGATGGCAGAGATCAGTTCCCCTGGAGAAAATGGTAAGCTCTGTGTCATTATACACTGCTGAGGTCACCACAGCAAACTGACCCTGAGTGCCCAAGGCCAGGGAACCCACCCAGAGCCTCTTTCTAGAGGTCACTGGATTTATTTCCACAACGGGCCTTATTTCTAGTCTAAGTACAAAACAATGCAGTAAGAGAAAGGTAACAAATGCGGCACACAGATAATATATCTTATAAACAGTAGTGTTGTTCATAGTCCCTGTTCTCTTTATAAGAAACACCTTCCTGAAGTCATCCCATGTCATGGACAGTGGTTGATCTTGCCCATTTGCAGGGCAGTGCCCACAGAAGGTCCTCCTCAGGTGAACAAAGCTGTCATGGCAGAGCTTTGCAGGAGAGGTGGCCCTGCAGAGACAACGGTACAAGGCCATGAAGGGCTTTGTATGTGACAAGACAGTGCCTTGAATTAAACCTAGGCCACTACTGGGCAGCTGATGGAGTAACTGCAGAATGGGTGTAATACGCAGGCTCCACCAAGCTCCAAATAATAGCAGGAGTTGCAGCATTCTCCACCAGCTGGAATCTCCCAGTTGATTTCAAGGGCTGATCCATGTAATATTCATCGCAATAGTCTAGTCTTGATGTTATTGTGGCACAGATTCACTGAGCATCTCCTATTTTCAGTATTCTCCACTTTGGTGTAGTGGTTAAGAGTGGTGGACTCTGATCTGGAGAACCGGGTTCAATTCCCCACTTGAAGCTAGCTGGGTGACCTTAGGCAAGTCACAGCACTCTCTGCCTACAAATAAGCACAGCTTGCCATCTAGTGGTATCAAGGAAGAGCTACAGCTTCAGCAACCAAACAAATCCTTCCAGGATCTCCTGGCTATTCCACACACAATGTGATACAATAATTAATTCCATCTTTAAACTATATTTTCCTACCATCCCAACAACATTTAACTAACCTAACTCAGTAGGAAAAAGCCAGGAGGGGGATGCTGCCATCCAAAAGCCCCCAGAAAAGTCACAACCGCTCGGGAGTCAAGGCAGAGGAACTGCGATGTGTGGAAGCTACCCTAAGAACGTAAGAAGAGCCCTGCCTGGCCAGACCAATGAGGGTCCATCTGGTCCAGCCTCCTGTCTCACACACGGTGGCCCACCAGTCCCTCCAGAGGACCAACAACAGGGAACAGAGGCCGAGGCCTTCCTAGAACTCTGGGATTCAGAGCTTTAGTACCTCTGAACCTGGAGGTTCCCCTCCAGTCACCACAGCCAATAGCTGCTGACAGACCTCTCCTCCATGAATCTATCTAATCCCCTTTCACAGCTGTTTGTTCCTGTGGCCATCACTATATTCTCTGGCAGCCAACACCACATTTTGATCACTCTCTGTGTGAAGAAGATCATCTGCAATCCACAACCTGTGGTTTGGCTCACTTTCTTGGGTTCCATGTGCTGCCTGCCTGCATGTATGTCCAGACTGGCTTGGGCCCCATGGAGGATTTCCACAAGGGGCCCATTTTTGCTGATTTCCACCTCTCTTGCCCCAGACCTCCAACTCCCCCCCCATGCAGTACTGGGGGGGGGGGCGGTTATCACCTTTCTCCCAGGATCAGCAGGGGGAGGGGAATTTGGGGCTGCAGCAGGAACAGGGAAGCAAGAAGTCCTACTCCACAGAGACAGAGCTCTCTTCAGGAGGCAGAAATCTCCAGTGTATCCAGGCCCTTGTCATGAGGCCAGTCACAACCCTTCGGTGCGCCCTGTCTGTCTGTAGGCGGGTGGGCACCTTAGAGGGTTTTGGCTGTACTGTGCCGAATCCACCTGCCACCTGCCTCGTTTCTGAACAACACGCTGCACGGACACAGGAGCACAGGGGAGGGCACCCTGTCCCTTAGGAGGCCTCACCCAGTGCCCACGATTAACCCGCGCGAAAGAGGGTTTTCTCCTCTACAAAGCATTCCACCCCCCACCCCCCCTTGGGAGACTGGCTCCTTTCCCAGTAGCCCTTCAAGTGCAACCCTTCCAATCTGCTTCTGATTATCAGGTTTTCTAAAACATTTTCCTTGAGTATCTACCAAACACATATTTTCAGTTGTTCTGGGTGTCATATTTGTAAATTTATTTTTAAAAACTATAAAAAGACCTTCATTTACAGGCATGCAAACGCTCAGTTCCTCCACGTGTAGTCTGTGGCTATCTACCGTGTGTGGAAGGCAGGGCCGGGGGGGGGGGCGGGGGGGGCCTTCCCTGACCAGAACAGCCGCCCCCCTCTCCTAGCCCACCCAGCCTGGTCCTCCTGGGCCGCCGTTGTGTGACTGGCGCCATTTTCTGAGGTCCCAGATTTGGACTTGCTGCAGTGGGCAGAGGCTGGGACTACAAACAGGGCAGGCAAACTGCACTTCAGCTTCCTGGCCAGGGGACTCCGCAGTGCACAGCACACACAAGGGGGGGGGAAATCAGAGGGTCAGTTCTGCACGACGAGGAGAAGCCGCCCTCCAGCGGCAGGCCCCGGGTCTCCTCCAACACACCCGGCTCCCGCAGCAGGGCCCCTGATCCCCTCCCACGCTGCCCAGTCCTTTGCCATCACGCGCAGACACTGTCCTGCGGCACAAAGGCAAACACGGGACAGGGGCTGGCCCTGGGGGAGTCTGCCAGGAGACCTACCTGCTCCGCAGCTCCTTTGGCAACCGCTCCCGCGCCCCCAAAGACCGGGCCTCCCAGTTCTGTTCCCAGGGCCAGAGCACCCCGCCTCCATTCACAGCGCACACTCACCGCCTGCCTCCTGCCTCCCAGCAGGCCGGCACCTAGGTGCAGCTCGGGCGAGAATCAGGCCATGCAATCCTTCCTGTGGCTTTGGCACAGCAGGAAGCGAGCCTACATCGTGGGCCAGGGCTGTGGCCATTGCCTCACTCGCACCCGGGACTGCAGCACCTGCAAATTGCTCCTGATTGCCAAGACACACCCACACACACACGAGTCTCCATTCACTCTCAGAGACCAAGGGCGGCAGCGGCTGGAAGACAGACCAACGCTGGATGCCAGCCGCGTGCCACTCTAGGAGAGCGGTAAATCCAAACAACAAGGGATAAAAAGACGAGTGCCACAGGAATCCCAAATATACAAATCCCACTAGTAGAAAACACCCTCAAAGATTGCCAGAACACGACATTAAACAATTACAAAGTTGGTGGTGTCAGAAGAACAACATTAAGACATAAAGTCCATGTATTCAGTGTAACTTGATAGGAGGAGTCCACGTAATAACATTTTCCAAACACCCGTTCTAGATACTCGGAAGAAGCGTTTCCTTCGACTCCGTCAGTTTGCTGGCTATGTAGGGGGAACCTGATTCCAGCCATTTCAACAGACTACAAGGTTCATGGTGTAAGGAGCCCCTGGAGCACTTCTCTCCAGCAGCTGCAGCTGTCTGAAGGACGTCGTTTTTCGTGGAACTCCAATAAAGGTGACGGCTTTCACCTCCTTGGTGCAGTCTCCTTCCAGAGAACTTGCCACTGGCAACTAGGATGGGAGAGCCTCAGGCACGCATGGAGGGATTTAATCCTGCACGTCCCAGCAGGTGGGGAAATTACGGCCCCACAGAGCCAGAAAGGAAACCTGCGGCATGACTCAGTGTCTGTGGAGCAGAGACCTTTGGTTTAGCCTGGGCTCTTCTAGCACCAGCCGGGCTTGCTGTTATGTCTTACTTTTGCGTGTTTGGGGAGAACATTTCTCACCACAGCCTTCCAAGATAAGCACGATGCAGTGCCTTCTGCAAGTGCAGCCAGAGTCCAACAGAAAGTGTTTCTGCCTATATTGCTGTATTGCGACAGCTGGCACAGCACTGCAATTTCTCCAACCTACAGGAGATGTTGCATGACCGTTTGGTCTGCGGTCTGCCTGGGGAAGCCTTAGAGAGGCGTCTGTTTGCAAAGGAACAGCTTACATTTCAAAAGGCACAAGAGGAAGTACTGGCCTCTGAAGCAGCAGCGGTCAGCACAAGGGAAGTGTGGTTGGCAAGGAAGGAGGCCGCCTCACTCTCAAATCCATTTGACCCGAAATTTGGATTCGGAAGGTGGTGGATATTCATAGGGTGCAGCACAACCGGCCTCCAATCAAAACGGGTGTTGTGGGGGATCAGAGGCCCGTTCTAGTGCCATCTGTGAGGGGCAACAGTTGCAGAGGACATCATGAAAGGCAGGCCTACCAACGTAGAGATGTACAAAGTCAAGTTTTTTAAGCGCTTGGGACATATTGAGCAACTGTGTAAGGCTAGAGAAGAACAAGCCATCTCCAGGAAAAAAAGAAGAGGAGGAGGAGGAGGAGATTGGATTTATACCCAGCCCTTCACTACCCGAAGGTGTCTCAGAGCGGCTTACAATCTCCTTTCCCTTCCCCTCCCCACAACAGACAGCCGTGAGGCAGGTGGGGCTGAGAGAGCTCTTGACAGAAACTGCTCTTTTTTTCAAGAACAGCTCTTGTCAGAACTATGGCTTGCCCAAGGTCACCCAGCAGGTGCAAGCGGAGGAGTGGGGAATCAAACCCGGTTCTCCCAGATTAGTGTCCACACACTTAACCACTACACCGAACTGGCTCTCCAGAAAACAGAACAAGGAAAGAGAATCATGGGAACACATGTACCAAAGGAGAATAAACTGTGATAACCTGACTAATTAACAATTCTTACATGTTCATTTTATATTTAAATGAATAGTGCATTGTCAGAGCAAGTTTTCATGTTTAAATTGCTGCTATTAACGTGCCAAATATGGCCTTGTATCCTGCTTTGAAAAAATCCTTGAAACACGGCTTTATGCTGGCTTCCGTGTCAGCAGAACTTGATGTTCCTTTAATTAGGATACTCTAATGAGGTGTGCAATCTTCTCCTCCCTCCGAAGACTCTTCCCCTTTGATGAACTCTCTGCAGAAGAGGAGTTCCTATTGTTGAACCTTTCAAGGGTTTTGGATTTTTATATAAGAAGAAACAAAGATCATAACTTTCCCATACAATTCAAATATAGTTTTTCACGTGTTATATGTAATGCAGTGTTCATTTAAATATAAAATGAATTTATAAGAACTGTTAATTAGGCAGGTTACCACGATTTATTCTCTTTTGGTACATCCCCAGGAAGAAGCAGAAAGGAAGCCTCAGAGTCATTATATCACAGCTTTCTGCAGGACTGTCATATGATGAAGCAGGGAATACTGTTACTCACATCCAGCCACGTGTACAGAAAAAAGTGACAGCAACTGTCGCCACCCAGGGTGCTCCACGTGCTAGGGACGTGGACTCTGGGTCGCGGTCCTCTATTCATCTCAGTGGCAGCACCTGGCCTCTGGAATGCCCCCCTCCCCTCCCCCCGAGGACTTCTGCATGCCCGCCTTGCTATCCTGTCAGATGTGTCTTCTTACTAAAGGGTTAGGGGGGGTCATCTTTTGTTTGATGGTCTCTGGGGGGGGGGGGGGCGTTAACTAGTTGTTTCACGGCCTGCTTCTAGTTTCGCCTGAGGACTCTTCTGCCCGGACCATTTTAGGCTCCTTGGCAGTTGTTTTATGCTGTTCTCATTCCCTGGCTTCTTTGTAATTGCTCTGTTTTAATACGGATCATGGACGGCACTGCTGCGACTCCTGGGGTTCAAGGAAACAACTGCCAGGCAGGGATCACGCATTTATTTGTTTATTTAATTTCATTCAGTTCCTATCCTGCCCCTACTTATTCCAGTTCTTCTCGGTCCTAACGAGCACCTTTGACCCAGGAACGCAGCAGCCAGCCCCGCAAGAATCGTGCCACGAGATGCAGGAGGGAGCCTCCACCCCGACCCCACCCCACCCCCAACAACACCCACTTCTGAAGTCCCTGGGTGGGCAGGAAGCGGCCAGTGCCTTTTGCCCCTCCTCGTTCAGGACGGGGGCTGCAGTCTCTGCCCTCCTGCCCCTGCGAGGCCTAAGGGAGACAACATTCCCAGAAATTTTGACGCTGCACACATGCCTGTGCCCATTTTTTTCCAGAACAAGACAGGCATTTTGAGAAAAGCAAAATGCACGCAAGACTTGTTACTACTGGGCATCTTTGGAATTTAAAAGAATTAGTATCCTATTTTTATAAGAAAAACTGCAAATATATCCAGTACTTAAGAGTTGCAAACTGCTGTGCCCTATGCTTACGTAGCACGCGCATCCTAATCTTGCCATCTGCAGGGCAGGAGAAAATAAAAACTGAAAGGAGAAAAGAGTTTGTGCAGCGAACAAAAGGAAGTGTCCTGTCCCGGCAGAAACACCCCTCGACCGCCACTCTAGAGACATGGAGCAGCCTTATCCTGAATCAGATCCTTGGGCCACCAAGGTCTGCGTTTTCTACTCAGACTGGTGGCGGCTCTCCAGGGTCTTTCATCTCACCCACTGCCTGTTCCTCTTTAACTGGAGACGCTGCCAGGGATTGAACCTGGGACCTCCTGCGTGCCAAGCAGAGGCTCTGCTGCTGAGCCACGGCCCCCTCCCATGTAGGGCTACTAGCGTATCTGGACATTATGGTAAACTTTGTAACACTGAAAACACAGAATGTTTAAATGCATCATAGTGTAGCAACTCTTGCCAAAATTATTCAAAGTTTAAAGAATAAACATTATGTAATACACATTATCTGACCTCAAAAAAAAAAAGTGTTTCTCCCCCCTCCCCCTCTTTGTCCCCCAGGGCCTTCGGGGCCTCTGCTCTGGTCAGCGCCCACCCAGAAGACAACAGAGGGTGGGCAGAAGGGGCTGAGCTCCCTCCCCGGAAGGCTTCTTGGCTCATCCCCCCCCGCCATTTCCCCTGCAAGTCCAACGTCTACCGAGTCAGAAACCCCCCCCACTCCTGCCACCCAGTCATGCCCACCAGGCCTCGGCCCACCTCCCCCCGCAGGCACAGGGGCGGATGAAGGCTCACTGGTGCCCCCCTCCCTTCCACACTGACCCCCAAGTCCATTTGAATTTGGCTCCATCATTTTACTTTTAAACATAGCGAGGACACTGCACCTCGCCCACAAAAAATAGGAGATAACCCCTAGGGGTGCAGCCATGATCCATTTGCACTTGTTTATCAATATTTTTTTTACAAATCTTCATTCGTGTTTTTTTCCTTTTCACCCTCCTCCCAACTTTGTGGTGCCCCCTTTGGCCCTGCTGCCCTGAGCACGTGTTCATCTGCCGCTGCCCGCAGGAGAGCCCGCTGCCCGTCCGTGAGGCTCGGCCCTTCCCATTTTCGTTTACACGAACGACTGATGCTCTGCCTCTCCCCAGAATGTCCTTGATGCAGCTCGAGATAAACCCCCTTATAGAGCCTCTGCCAGGAACAACCGTGGCCGTCATCAGGCAGCTAATGGGAAGGGCGAGCGCCAGGCCGAGTGCCCGTTCAGAGAGCTCCTCCTCCGTCTCCGGCTGCCCTGGAAAGGAGGACCCCTCCCCTCCCCTCCCCTCCCCTCCGAGGGGGCACGCCGGAGCCAGGGAGGCGCAGGAGGGAAGGCTCACCGCCACTCCCTTGGGGCAGCCCTCCCCACCTCCCTTGGCCAGGAGAGGAGAGGAGACTGGAGGGATACCCCCTTTGCCCCTCGCTACCCAGGCGAGCCTCAGAGCGGCTGACAGACTCCTCTCCTTTCCCCCTCCCCCTCCCCACAGCAGGCAGACACCCCGTGAGGGAGGCGGGGCTGAGAGAGCTCTGGCTGAGAACGGCTCTTTTTCCAGGGCAGCCCCGACAGAGCTTGTGACTGACCCAAGGTCACACCAGCAGATGCAAGCGGAGGAGGAGGAGGGGGAATCCAACCCGGCTCTCCCAGGTGAGAGTCCGCCTGCACTTCACCGCTTGGAGGGCGGAGCGGACACGGAGGAGGGCCGCCTCCAGGGGCAGCCCCAGCGCCCAGGCGGGCCCCGGCCGGGGGGGGGGGAGGGAGGGGGGGGCGGTCCTCTCTCTCTCTCTCTCTCTCTCCCTCTCCCTCCCTCTCTCTCTCCACGCCCAGCCCCCCGGGGTCAGCGCCGGCCCTGTGAACGGGGCCCGGCCCCACACCCCCTCAGCCCGGGGCCCACGGACAGGCAGGCAGGCTGCCGCGTGTGGAGCCGGCCGGAGCCCCCGGGCGGCCTTCACGGGACTAGGCGCCGGGCCACGGCCTCCCCCTCGGAAGGCGGCTCGCGCGGGAGCGGCCGCGGCTGCCCGGCGAGGCGAAACACGCCCAGCGAAGACGACGCCCCTTGATCACGCAGAAGCGCCCTGCCGCCGGGCCGGGTCCCGGCCGGGGAGATGGGGGGAGGCCCGCCGCCCCCTCGGCACAGGCCAGCCAGCAGCCCCGCCGGGCGAGAACCGCACGGAGCACACTGCCCCCCGCCCCGCCCCCCCGGGCTCAGTGGGCCGGACGCCTCCGCTTGGAAAGGCAGCGGCAGCCGCAGCAGCCGCAGCAGCCGCCCAGACAGGGCCGGAGTGCGGATCCTGCCGCGCCTGCCCCGGAGCCCCGCGCCGCCTGGCCCACCCCCAGCCGCGGAACAGCCTCTGCCGCCCAAGCCACGGGGGGCGCCCGGGCCCCGAGAGGCTCCCCGGCCGGCGGCAGCCTCCCTGCGGGCGCCCTCCCTGCCTGCCGCGGAGACCAGGGACGCCCGCCCGCCCGCCCGCCCGCCCGCGGGAGCCACCGCCGCGCTCCAGGGGGCCCTTCGGGAAGCAGCGCGTGTGTCGCCCAGCAGCACCCCGGGCCCGCCGCCGCCGCCGCCGCCCTCCGAAGCCCTGGCGCAAGGGGGACGCGCGCCTCCGCCCCACTCCCGCCCAGCCCCTCGCCCGGCGGCGGCGGCGGCGGCAGGGAGCCCTCGGGGGGGGGTGTCCTCCAGGGCGCCCCCCCTCTCTCTCGCTCCGCCCCCGCTCCCGCCCCCTCCGAGGCGCCGCTGGCTCCGGGGCCCCGCGGTCTGGCGCGACATCCTGGGAGCAGCAGGGGCCGGCGCTTCGGGAGAGGGGCTCCGCCTTAGACAGCGGGCCCGGCCCCGTCCCTGCGCGGCTGGCGGGGGAACTGGACCCCCTGCTCGGCTTCCCCGCGCTTCCCCAGTCCTGGAAAGGAAGGAGCGGCGGGGGGGGGCAGCACCATCCCGGTCCGGGGGGGGAGGAGGGGAGCCCGTCGCAGCCCGGGGGGAGACGCCGGGGGGGACAAGGGGGAGCGGGGAGCGGGCGGCGCGGCCCAAGGTCACCTCCCACCCCCACCCCCCCGCACCGGCACCGGCACCGGCGGGTCTGGCCCCGTCCGTCCTCCTCCCCCCGCCGCGATGAGCGGCCCTGTCCGGGGGAGAGGAGAGGAGGGGAGAGGAGGGCCGCCCCCATCCTTCCCCCCCGCGCGCCCGGCGCCCCCTTGGGCTCACCTCGGCCTCGCCTCGCGTCGCCGGCCGGCCGGCCCGCCCCCGCCCAGGGCTTGCCGGCCCGGAAGTCTCCTCCTCCCGCCCCCCCCGGCCGCCGCCGCCGCCGGAAGCGCCCCGCCCCCGCCTCCCCCGCACGAAGCGGCTCTGGGGGCTCCGCCGGAGGAGGGAGGGAAGGGGGGCCGCCCCGCGACGGCCTCGCCCCGGGAGGGGTCCGGACATCACGCCAGGTAGCGGCCCCCCCCACAGCCTCGGCGCTCCCCCCCCCCCGGCAGCAGCAGCAGGAGGAGGAGGGCTGAGGGCGGCTGAGTGGGGGGGGGCCTCCCGCGCCCCTCTGCCGCCGCCGCCGCCGCCCCCTCGGACCCTCCCCCGTCGCAGGCCCGGCCGAGCAGGCGGGGGGGGAGACCCCGCCGCGCTCCGCCCTCCCCCTGGGGGTCCACAAACCAGAAGCCCCCCCCCGGTCAGTGGGTGAGCCCCCCAGCCCAGGCACTCCTCTGACCCAGGAGCGGGCGGGGGGGGGGCAACCGCCAGGGGGCAGGCCGGGGCTACGGGGGGAGGAAGGGGGACTCCCGGCACCCTCCCCGCCCCAATCTCGGGGTCCCCCCACCCCAGGCCTGGCGACCCTGCCCAGGGAGCCCCGGGGGAGAGAGAGAGAGAGGCCAGCACCGGATTCCGGTGGGAAGCCCCAAACCCCAAGGGACCTGGGGGGGGGACCAGGGGCTCCTGGGGCCCCGGGGCAGGGAGGGCATGCCACACTCCAAAGGGGAGGAAAGGCCAGAGGCCAGTGGCAGCTGCCCCACTGAGAAGAAGTCAAGGGGTTCACCTCACCTCCCAGGCCTCCCCCAGAGCAGGGGGCTCAGGGTCTCCGGAAGTCCTCCCATCCGGCGAGGCCGGAAGCAAAACAGTCCAAGGCCAAACGGAACAAGAACGGACCCAGCCCGGTGTCTGGCTGGACAAACAAAACCAGACGATGGTGGACGACTTCCTTTTCTGTGGCCGTGACGCGTGGGCCTGGCGCCGGTTGGCCAATCACCATGACACCTCAGCAGGTGGCATCAAGTCATGACAGACTCTTTAATCAGTCAGGTGGATGACATCCGGCCAGGTCACATGCTCCGCAGCCCAATGGCCCAGGTGTCCGTGATCGCACCCGGGTTGGATGCGCAACGAGAGTCCGGGAGCACCTGAAAGGCTCGGCACCACTCGTGGCCGGGGAAGAGCTTCCGTGAGTCACCCCCGCGGTCATTTCATCACTGGGGTGGAATGGAGGGGGCAAATCTTCCCCGAGTCCCAAGGCCTGGAGGGCAGTCCTCTGACACTGCGGCCACACCCACACCGCTGCATGCCTTACCTCCTCGCCTCCCTCCCACGGCATCACCTACAGGAACCCAGGCTGGCATGAGCCCATCTTTTGTCAGGCCAGGAAGGAGTGGGGTCTTTGCTAGTTCTCGGGCGGTGGGGGGGGGGCCATGCACCCAGCAGAAGAGTCGGTTTCTACACCCTCCTTTTCTCTACTTAGTAGTGCTTTTCACCACTACTACCAACAACAACAGTGGTTAGAGATCCTGGCCCTTAACTTTGGCCTCTGGCCTGTGCCGCCACATGAGCTGGGAAGAGGACCGAGCTGAAAAACAGTTTGTTAATGTGCACTCTTTGGTATGCCATCTTAAGCAATGAATGAAATACTGCCAGCACTTTATGATTTTATGACTTTATGGTTGTATGATCTTACTTGAAATGGAACTGTGCAAACGATTCAATGGGATTTTAATGTTATTTGTGTACCAGCCAATCAATGTAAGCCGCCCTGAGCCTGCTCGCGGGGAGGGCAGGGGGCACAAATGGAATAAATAAATAAATAAATACCGGAAGGAGGCTCAATGTGGCTGACGCGCCCCTCCCCTCCCCACAAGAGGCACCTTGCGTGGGCAAGAGAGTGACTGGCCCGAGGTCGCCCAGCAGGCTTCACGTGGAGGGGGGGGGAGCAGCAGCAGCTGTGGGGAACCAGGCCCTGCTCTCCCGCTTAAGAGCCTGCCACTCTAGACCACGGCCGCCGTGCTGGCTGTAAGCGGGGTCCCTCCCCGGAGCATCCCTCCCCATCCAGGGAGCGCCGCTGGTATTGGTGGTGCGGGTGCTCAGGGAGACTGCTGGCCAGACGCTCGTGGGCCCCACTGCCCTGCAGGATTGGAGCCCCGTGTGACAGCCCCGGCCCCACACATCCTTTTGGTGCATGGGGCAGGCCCCTCCGGGCTGGGGACCCCGCGGGCCCTGTAGCAGTGCTGCCTGCCGCTCTTGACCAGGCCTCTTCCGTCTGTCCAGGTTGTGATTCAACAGGGAGGGGGAGGAGACCTGGCGGGGGCGTGGCGTCCCTGGTGTCTGATGGGCTGGCGGCCGTGACCAGGGCAGACGCTGCCGCTCGGCCACAGGGTGGCTGTCTCTCTGGTTCAGGCCTGGCTTCTGGATCACCCCAGTTCAGGGAGCCGCCTGCCCAGCGGAAGCTGCTGCTGTGTGGGGAACATAAGAACATAAGAGAGAAGCCAATGTGTTGAATCAGGCCAATGGCCCATCTAGTCCCACACTCTGTCACACAGCGGCCAAAATATACCAGGTGCCATCAGGAGGTCCAGCAGTGGGGCCAGGGCACCAGAAGCCCTCCCACTGCTGCCCCCCACCCAGGCACCAAGAATAGAGTGCATCACCTGCTCCCTCCCTGTCTCCCCCTGGCAAGGGGTCGCATCGGACGCAGGGAGTTTGCACACACACACACAAACACCCACCCCCACCCCGCCGCCTGCCGGGCCTGGTTCCTGCTTCCCTGCTGCGCTCCAGGCCATCCAGTGGTGGTCTGCAGCCGTGTCCCTGCTTGTTCGGTGGATGAGACTGGCTCCGTGCCCTCTCGCATCCGGGCAGCCTCCACCCCAGCTCTTCCTCTCCCCTCCTGGCACTGCCCCACAGGATGCCCAGAATGATTTCCCCTTCACCCACCTGAGGGGTTGAGCTGGGGCTCACGGGAGCTTGCACTGGAAGACACAATGTTGTGGGGCTGAGTGGTGCCGCGGAGCCTCTGTGTTACTGAGCCACAACAGAGTGGCAGGGGACTTCCTCCCCCCCACCCCCTGCAGTCCCCCCACCCATGCGTTCTGGTGGCTGGACCCTCAGATACTTCTACAAGGAAGTAACCCAGTCCCAGAAGCAGGAACAAGCAAGGGCGAGGCATCTCGGTGGCAGTCCCCTGGTCCTGGGCTCCTGTATGGCACACGCGGGCGGGTAGTTCCGCACCTGTGTGCCAGTTCCTTTCGCGCCCCCGGAACAACCACAGGACATTCTCCCAAGCGGCTGCTGCCAGCAGGGAGGGGCTGCGATCGGGACCTGAGGGGCCAAAAAGAAATGGCCCAAGGAACACGGCACAGGGAGCACACCCTGACAGCCATCCTCTGGGGACATCTCGACAGACAAGGCTCCACGCGGTACAGAACCTTCAAGTGGGAGGAGGGGTTCTTGCCAGGGCCACTCAAGCAAGAGTTGTCGGCTGAAGGCACCTGCAGTGGTTTGGGACAGTTAGCAAGCCTGTGTGTGGCGGCGGGGGCCCAGGGGGAGCTCTCGGGGGACGCTTTTGACACCAGGGTAGTGGATTCCAATCTTAGGCATGGAAAGCAGAGGGGCACAGAGGACCCTCCCCACGCAGACGCGCACCGGCACGATAGGAAGGCCACGTTGTATTCCCAGTGCTGCTTGCCTACGCTTGCTTCCTCACCATCACGGCTGTGTAATCCTTGTCCAGCCTACAAACTTCTGCCGAGCGTCTCTGCAACTCTGAATCCTGGCAATTGGCCCGTGAGCCGCATGTTGTCCAAGGGGAGGCAATTCCCAAGTCACTCGGCAGGGCGGCTCTCCCCTGGATGGTGACCGCCTGCCCCCATGGCCAGTGAGGGGAACGTCCGTCCACATCTCTGGAGGGGAAGCCAGGCGAGGACGGAGCCCGTGAAGGGCACTTCTGCCGGGGCGGGGCGGGGGAGAGCCAGGGCTCCAAATGGCCTCCAGTTGGGCCTCCTGCCACAAGAGCCTAGCCCCCCTGGAGACAGGCCGGTGCTCCCCAAAGGCCGCTGCTTCAAGGTCAAAGCAGCCCCGAGCAGCAAGGCCTCCGGAGAGCAGGGAGGGGAGCCGGAAAGGGGCTGCCTGCCTGCCTGCCGCCCTCCCACCCGCCTCCGCTGCTTGCCCAGCCTCTTCCGCGGGAACTCTTCCACTGGAACAAACAAGCACACTACGGTAAATGCCAAGGGCTGGTGGCGGCAGCGCGGACTCGAGTAGCTGGTGCTACTGACTTCATTCATTTAGCTCACCTATTGCTCACCTTTCCCCCTGAGAGGCAGGGAGGATTACAAAACGGGGGGATGGGGGGGGCGGGGGCTACAAACACACAATACGGCAGGGCTGGCGTTATGAAACTGAAGGAGAGGAGCCGTGTGATTTTAGGGTGTTTAAATGAACAAAGCAACAGGACTAGGATTGCCAAATGCAGTGAAAGAATGTGAGTGGCAGGCCGCACCGAACGTGGGATGAGAAAAGGGTCGGGCAAGGTAGGATCCACTCCCAGGCCAAGGTGCCCTCCTGGACCGCCCTCTGCCCCTCTGCAGCCCTCCTGCTCCCGTTCTCAAAATGCCTTCCTGAGCACTTGTGTTCTGCAGAATGACCGGGGGGGGGGGGGAGCCTTCCCGACCTCCTCCGTGCTCTCCTCCACAGAGGAGGCGTGTGGGCAGGTGCTGTGCTCTAGACCGGTTTCGGTTGGGACACAGAATCACTCGCCCTGGAATGAGGAGTGCTGCTTTCACACACACCACGGGGGGGACGGGGGGACAACGATACTTGAGGGAAACAAGCTACTACTTTAAAGTCCTTGCACCCGTAAAAACTTTGTGCTGGAGACTGGGTCACCAGAGCTATTCCTTCCGCCCAAGCAACCCGCTGTTGCTGTCCCCCCCCCACCCCCACCCCCCCGTGAGGCTGCCAGCACCATCAGTGACCACAAGTAGCAGCAATCCGTTGCCACAGAAGCCCTTGGGGTGCCTTAAGGGTAATCCCGCCAGTGGTGGTGGGAGCGTTTGCGCGGCCCCTGCATCAGATTTGCAGGCCAAGAAGTGGCCCTGAGCCCACCCAAGTTTCTGCCCAAAGCCCCCTTTCTAGCCCCTTTCCCGAAACCATAAACTTGCCAAGTCCGCGAGGCCCAGGCTGCCACTGGTTTGTTCACCCACCACGTGGCTGCAGGGGCTGCCTCCAGCGCTGCTCCAGAGCACAGACTTTCAAGCAGGTGAAAGAGCAAATTGGGCAAGACTTTTCCCGAGTGCTGACAAAAGGTTGCTTGCGCTGTGTCACCGGGAAGCATTTCCGTTGGAGAGCCGAAAGGGACTCCTGAGGTTTCACACCTGCTTCCTGATGCAGATTAAATCTTTCTACACTGTGGCTGTGTGTCTTGAAATTCCAGGGCAATTACTTGCTCCCAGGCCTCCTAAAACTCCGCTCACGGAGCCACGTAGGCTGGTGGCATCGGAGATCTGATGGTCCTGTGAAGTCCAGATGGGGGGCAAGCTGTGTTTGCCAGAGGCCCACAATATCCATTATGGGAAAGAGTGGTGGGTCTGGCGATGTGTATTTTATCTGCCTTCCCCAAATTGCTCAAGGCAGTTTACAGACTGAAGCTGAAATTATATAGATTACTAGCATAGCTGCCTTAAAACAGGGCAATTCCCTTATTCCTTTAAAAAGCAGGCTACCCAAAAGGCACCCATTTCAACACATAGCTTGGGAAAGCGAAGTTCAACGGCTAAACTGAAGTTAAACAGAAAAAGGTTCTTGTGTTCAAAGTAAGAAAAAGAGGAAGGATAGGGTAGGCCCGTTGCGGGGACAGGAAAGTGAGATTGTAGCAGGTGACGGAGAGAGGGCAGAACGGCTCAATCCCTACCCCCCCCCCTGTGCTCAACGTGGCAAAAACAATGTATGGTGAGGGAAGGGAGCTGCAGCCTAGGATCGGCACGGGGTGAGTAGTACATAAACACCTAGTTTCTTCAAATAAAACAAAGTCCTTGGGGCCAGATGAGCTGCATCCAAGGGTACTAAAAGAACTCGCAGATGTAATTTCTGAGCCTCTGTCCATTTTTTTTCAGAATTCTTGGAGAACAGGTGAGATCCCAGAAGATTGGAGGCTGGCAAATGTTGTCCCCATCTTTAGGGGTAACTACCAACCTGTCAACTTGATGTCTATACCTGGAGAAGTTTTAGAACAAATCACCCGTCAGTCCTTGACCATTTAGAAAGGATGACTGTGATTACTAAGAACCAGCATGGGTTTCTCAAGAACAAGTCATGCCAGACTAACCTTATCTCTTTTTAGAGAAAATTACTACCTTGCTGGATCAGGAGATACTGTAAGACATAGTATATCTTGATTTCAGTAAGGCTTTTGATAAGGTTCCAGATAATATTCTTGTTGACAAGTTTGTAAAATGTGGTTTGGATCCTATTAGTGTTAGGTGGATCTGTAACTGGTTGACAGATCATACCCAAAGAGTGCTTGTGAATGGCTCATCTGCTTGGAGAGGAGTGACAAGTGGAGTGCCCCTCAAGGATCTGTCTTGGGCAGTTAGTGAGAGCTACCTCAGATTTGTAGCCTCCAGCTCACACATTTTTGCCTTCGCTCAGGAAGGATGGCTCCAGAGCAAACTAATTTATGCAGCAGCCAAATTGCCTGCTCAAAACTTAAATGCCAGTAGCTCATAAAGCAGAATTTTTGCTCACAGGTCTCCACAGTTTAGAGACCATTGGTCCTGGGACCTGGTCTGTTCAACATCTCTATCATTGATTTGGATGAAAGAATATAGGGGATGCTTATTAAATGGGGAGGGGTAGCAAATATGGTAGAAGACAGAGTCAGGATACGGGATGATCTTGACAGGCTGGAAAACTGGGCTAAAACGACTAAAATAAATTTCAGTGGTGATAAAGTTCTGCATTTAGGTAGGAAAATCAAATGCATAATTATAGGATGGGGGAGACTTGTCTTGCCAGTAGTATGTGTGAAAAGGATCTAGGGGTCTTAGTAGACCACAAACTGAACATGAGTCAGCAGCGTGATGCAGTTGCTAAAAAGACAAATGTAATTTTGGGCTGTATCAACAGAAGTATATTATCCAGATCACATGAAGTGATGGTATTGCTTTACCCTGCTCTGTTTAGACCTCACCTAGGGTACTGTGTTCAGTTTTGGGCACCACAATTTAAGGATATAGACAAGCTGGAATATGTCCAGTGGAGGACATCGAAGATGGTGAGGGGTCTGGAGACCAAGTCCTATGAGGAAAGGATGAAAGAGCTGGGTACATTTCAGGCTCACTATGAATTTTATAATTTGCCTGCCACAGAGGATGGAGGGGGGGGGAGGGGTGTGAAGACCTAAATGCTTTCACTTTCCTAAATGTGCCAGACACTGTGTTGCAGAGACCTGTTGTTCTGCTTCATTTCTGTAGAGGGGTACATGCTTAGGGGGAGAGTAGCTGTTATTTCTGGCGGGCAAATTCCGTGGGGTGATTGGGTCCTGATCTTTAGTGCCTTTGCTTGAACACAATATATCTGCAATCTTCGCGCTTTCACCTTCAGTCCTAACAAAGCTCGTGCCCAGTATGGTACCTATCAACGTCTCAATAAACTAAACCTTCTTCGAAGTGAATGGTGTTGAGAACTGATTTAACTAGGATTCTGACAGTATGTTTATTCCGGAGAGGAGACAACTGGGAGGTGATATGATCACCATCTTCAAGTACTTGAAGGGCTGTCAGATAGAGGATGGAGCGGAGTTGTTTTCTGTTGTCCCACAAGGTTGCACCAGAACCAGTGGGTTGAAATTAAATCAAAAGAGTTTTTGGCTAAACATTAGGAGGAACTTCCTGACAAGAGTGGTCCCTCAGTGGAACAAGCTTCCTCGGGAGGTGGTGGAGGCTCTTCGGAGGTTTTCAAACAGAGGCTGGATGGCCATCTGACAGCAATGCTGATTCTGTGAATTTAGGCAGATCACGAGAAGGGAGGGCAGGCAGGGGCGTATGATCAGTGCTTAGTTTTCGTGACCCCTTCTTACGCGCCCAGGGAAAGGCCAATTGCCACTTGGGAGTCAGTCCCGTGCAGACCTGCCTGTGCACTGAGAACAGAACAAGCTGTCCAGTTTGGTGTAGTGGTTAAGTGTGCGGACTCTTATCTGGGAGAACTGGGTTTGATTCCACACTCCTCCACTTGCACCTGCTGATGTGACCTTGGGTCAGTCACAAGCTCTGGCACAGCTGTTCCTGAAAAAGAGCAGTTTCTGTCAGAGCTCTCTCAGCCCCACCAACCTCCCAGGGTGTCTGTTGTGGGGAGGGGGAAGGGAAAGGAGTTTGTAAGCAGCTCTGAGACTCCCAAGTGAAGGGCGGGGTATAAATCCAATCTCCTCTTCTTCTTCGGCTGGAGACTTTACTGCAGAAGGCCTTTTAATTAAAACTGGGCTTGGAGCTAAATTTCACTGTGAACAACTGAGGTGTGTGCTCCTCCTCTTTCTGTGGTGGGGCACGGCCTTGCCAAAGGTTTTAGGCAGAGGGCAAGACACTTGCTATCCTCAGCCAGGGGAGGGAGGAAGAGCATTCCGCAGCAACAAGGCTCTCCTCTCCCACCCCCCCCGGCCCCAGGCTGCAGCATCCCAGCTGCGGGGGGTTGGGGGGGGGGAAGGACACACACACCTGTCAGGAGAGGCCAAGGAGGCCCCAGGGGTGCTTTCAACAAAGACCAGTCCAAGCAGCAGAGCATCAGCTGAGCCAGCCAATAGAGAGGCGGGAACTGGAACAGCCCAGGCAGGCGTTAAAAAACCTTGTATTTAAAATGCCAAAACAGTTTACAGCACAGAAATGATTCGATATCCATTCACGCCTATTTACACACACACACACACACACCCTGGATTAGACTGCACAATAAATAAAGCATCTGAGAAGCTCCAGACAAAGTCAAGGGGCAAAGAAAGGCCGGATGTCTCAGCGCCAGGCCAGCTCTTCCAGAGTCCAGCAGCTGCAGCAGCAAAGGCTCCCCCCATCGGCCGTTGGTGGAGCGCCCCGGGTCCCCAGGCCACCGCCCCCGCCCCCGGGTGGGCACTGCAGAGGTCCTTCTCCCCCGTCTCCTTTGCTAGCAGCTCCCTTGCGCCTCCCGGTTTCTGCTGTGCCAGCAGGTCAGGCCACAACTGTCTGCGGAAGAAGGCGCCGGCCCAGGCTTGGGATGCTGAGGGCCAGAAAGAGTCCAGGGGTTCAACGCGGAGCCGGCTCTTCCCCACTGCAGAGGACCCGACTGAAAGAGCAGGAGAGGGCCGGCTTGCTCCCGACCAGGCGCTCAGTCCTCCTGGGCGATGTCGAAGGGCGCAAAGGCCTGGCGGAAGGCTTGGGCCGCGGTGGCTTCCTCCTCTCTCCCTGCCTGGCAGTTCCTCCAGTCCGCCCGGCTGGGCACGCCAAGGATGGCCTCACTGGCCAGAACTTCCCTGGAAGAGGAGGAGGAGGAGGAGGAAACGGGAGGGAGGGAGGTTTTGGCCTTCCACTTGTTTAGAGGCTGTTAGTCCTCCCACCCCCCCAAGACCCCCCCCACAGGGCAGGAGGGCCAACTCCTCTTTGAGCATGCACCGCCTCTTTGAGACCGCTCCCCCAGCCCCGGCCTCACTGCAGCTCAGGCACCCCACGCCCGGGAGGAGAGGGGCGGCAGCAGCTCCTTCCACGGCAGAGGCTGCTGGGCCTGCTCCCTCCCCTCCCCTCCCCTCCCCCAGGACGCGGCTTCGGGGCTGCTGCCCTCAAACAGCAACTCCGCGGCAACCAAGTCGAACGAACCTGCCAAACTGCAGGGGAAAGTGTTTCCCGATGCGGTGGAAGAGCTTCTCCCCGGTATCCAGCTCCACGTAAAAATAGGGCGTTCCGGGCTGCACTATCTGAAGGAGGAAGGACAGCTGGGAAGCATTCCTTGCAGCGCCGCGGCACTCAAGGCTCGGGGCGGGGGGAGCAGAGCAACGGAATGGCTGGGGGCCGGAGAGAAGGCTCCCGGGACGTCCTTGGGAAAGGCCCCTAACTTGGAAGTCTGGCCATGCTCCCGGGACACGGAGTGCCAGACCTGCGGGGGGTGGGGGGGGAGCCGAGGGCCTCTTCGGGCTGACCGCCACGCACCTTCACGGAGCTCCTGCACGGATACCAGTCCTTGCTCCCGGGTGGGGACCCGAGGTGGCCGACACCGTCCTTATCCCCCACTTTGTCCCCACAACGATCCAGTGAGGCAAGACTGGCTGAGAGGGTGGCAAGGGACCGAGGCGGCCTGGGATTTCCCCCTGGATCCCCCACAGCCGAGTCTGGCATTCTAACCACTAGGCCAGGCTGGCTGTCTCAGTTGTAGTGAGCCAGTCCTGAAGGCTGACCACTCCCAAGGAATGTGGTAGCCCCGAAGGGCAGAGGCCGGCCGAGGCCTCCGGGGGCTTCACGGGCGTTCTCGGGGGGGGGGGGGCCTGACAGGCGGAGGCTGGGCCCTCTCCGGCGGCTGGGGAGGGGGCAGAGGAGACCTGCTCCCCTGCCCGTCACAGCAGGTCCCCAGCGCTGGCTGGCACGCTCCATGGGAGCCGGTCCACGAAGACTGCTCTGTGGTCACCCGAGGAGCACAGCCCGTGGCACATCACGCCGCAAGTGCTGCTGCTGCTGCTGCCGCCCACTGCTGGGGCTGAGAGATCCTGGCTGTCCTGCCCCACTGCCCCCCCGACCCCCCTGGCAAGAGTCCTGCAGCAGGCGGCGCAGGGAGCCTGACGGGCAGCGCCACACAGTGCACGGCGGCCTCTGGGTGAGCCAGCGAGCAAGCAGGAGGTGCACCTGGCCTGCTGATGGCGGGGAAGGAGGGCGGCAGCATCCGGCCCTGGCCGTAAACCGGCTACGACCACACGGCGTGCCGTGGAAGCCCCGGCGGGCCCCGTACTTGCTTGAGCGCCGAGTGTTCCGGGATCTCCAGCAACTCCATCCGCTGCTCCTCCGCCTGGACAACGAAGGCCTCCTTGATGTCTTCCGTGGTGCAGCAGTCCTGAGGCACCGGAACGACCTGGAAGGGGCGTTCGGCACTCCCTCAGCTGGCCCCGCGGCAAGCAGGAGAGGGACCCCCCCCTCCCCCCCCACCCGCGAAACGGCAGCGGCAGCAATCCCCATCACGGGGGCCCGCGGGGAGCCCCTCAGCTCAGCTGCTCATCATGCCGGAGGGACCTGCCCCTCCGCTACAGGCTTAAACTTATGACGGACTCTGTCGGAGGCCTGGGAGGCCCGGGAGCCGGGGTCTCTCTCTGCCAGCGCTCGGGGCCTTCGTGTCCCTGACACTCTCCGTGGGGGTCGGACGCCACTCAGAGACCGTCTTCTCTGACTGGCCGCGGAGGACCTCCCACGGCACACCAGAGCTCAGGCAGGAGCACGGCAGCGTCTTCAGATGGGCCACCCACGGAAGGGGTTGGGGGAAAACAACCGGGGGGGGGGGCGAGAAGGCTGGCCTCTTCTCTGAGGACCTGGGGGGGGGGGTGGGATTGACACCTTTTAAAAACACTTAAATCTGGTAGACAACTTGCCGTCATTATTCATTTCTCTACAGACGACAGACATTTTTACAGTCCGGGTTGTGTAACGGTGGAACCAGCTGCCTGGGGAGGGGGTGAGCTCTCCCCCCCCCGCCCCCTCGGGCAGTCTTGAAGCAAGCAGTGCCTGGGCAGACCCCAGTCAGGGACGCTCGAGGCTGGCCCTGCACGGGGGGGAGGGGGGCACGGGCTGGACGGCCTGCAGGGCCCCTTCCCGCTCTCCCTGTGAGTGCATGAGGTCCCTCTCTTGCTGGGAAATCCCTCCCAGCGCAACACGGGGCCACGCTTCCCGACCGCCAGAGAGGGCCCCCCTCACCTGCAGCTGGAGGTGCTGGCTCCTGTAATTCCTCTCGAAGGCCACGTATCTCTTCCCTCGGCTCCTGAAGAACCTCTTCAGCGATGACTTGTACTGCTCCACTTCTTCTACCACCTCCGAAGCGAGTTCCACCATCGACTGGCAGTGCCCGATTGGCAAAACCAGGACGTGGTCGGGAGAGAGGCCCCCCTTGGCAAGGGCAAGATAGCACTGGGATGGAGAACCACGGGAGGGAGGAGGCTGAGCCCCACGCCTGGCTCTCTGGCCACAAGCAGAGACCACCACCAGCACCACCACCCCCAGCACCAGGAAAAGGACACAAGCGTCTCTCTCTCTCTCTCACACACACACACACACACACCTACACGCACGCACCTCCCTCCCCTCCCAAACCCTATGGCAACAGCAGTAATCATCACTGTGCATGGAGAGGCCCTGTGAGGCGGAGCAGGAAGCCTGCCTGGTCAATGCCAGGGCAATGAGAAAGAGAGGGGGAGGCGACTTCTCCTCCGCATGGCTTTGTGTTGCAGAGGACCTTGGGAAGCAGCCCTTGGGGGACAGATCACCACGCCCCCCCCACCCAGCCCCCGCTGCGGGCCCTTCCCAAGGTCAGACGGCCATCTCAGCCCTTACAGCTTCTGGACCCACCTTTCCCTGCACCCCCGAGCCCCCCGAGGGCGGCAGAGAGTTCCCCTGGAGGGCCAACCACGGGGCGCAGGGAGGCCTTCCTCTGCCCCACAGTTTCACTGGACGCCCTCGGTGAGCTCTAGTATTTTGGGAGCGGGAGGAAAATCTCTCTCTCAACTCGCCCCATCCGCTGGCAGAGAAGCCTACGGTGTAGTCACTAGGTGTCTACAACCCTGAGCGCCTTAGAGAAAGGACAGCCAAGAAGCTAAACCGAAGGAAAAGAGTGTTCCCAGCACGGGAGGGCAGGGGGGGCGGGGGAGGGAGCGTGTGAAGAGAAGCCGTCCACGGCCAGGCCAGGGGCTGCACATTTCTCTGGCTCTCCTCAAGGGGACAAGAATGGGAGCCTGGCCAGGCCCAGCGTCTCCCCTGCCACCGGTTCTCTCCCTTCTCCATCGCCCCCTTGCCAAAAACAGGCCGTCTGGCTGATGAGGCGCCGTCCGTGTGCCAGTGACACCCAGCTGTGTGGGGCAGTCACTGAGCCTCCAGAAGCACCTCCCTCTGGGCCACAAGGACAGGCGGGATGGAAATGTCCCCATCCAAATAAAGCAACATGAGCTGATCAATCCACTTTGCGTGGTGTGTCAAGAATGAGTTGTATCCCGTGGGAAATTTCTGCCAGCTGACGGAAGGGGCGGATTCCCCCCCCGCCCCAACTGTCCCTTTTTGGTCCCCCGAGGCAGCTTTGGGGGCTGCTGTGTGACGGGGGGGGGGGGGTGCAGAAGCAAGAGGCAGGGGAGCTCAGGAGAGGGAGGGGGGAGAGAGAGAGACCGACCACCAAGGCACCCAGGGGCATTCAGAACAGCCACCCGTGCCAAACGGAACGGCCAGCTCAGCAAAAGGCAGCTTCCTTTAAGGCAAGGCCATGGCTCAGGGGCAGGGGTCCCAGGCGCAGCCCCCAGCCTCTCCAAGTCAAAGCAACAGGAGGTGGGAGGTGACAGGAAAGGCTGGGGGACCCCAGGCACACTGGACACAGAGCTGATGCCCGTCAGAGGAGACGAGAGCGGCCACGATGGACCTGACTCAGTACCGGGCCGCTTCCTGTGCCCGCGGGGGATCCTGACACGTGGGCACGCACTTCCTACCCGCCGGAGCCTGATCTTACGAGGCCTGCTCAGCAAAGGTGGCAAGGGACTGAGGCGGCCTGGTACGGAATGCACCCAGGACATCTGCCGGAAAAGGCCAAGAAAACGAACTCTGCAAGCTCCTGGCAAGCGCCCTGCTGGACAGGCGGGCACGGTGCCTGCATCTCCAAACCGGCGGGGAGGGAGGGGAAGGACTCCGGAAGCCTTGTGCACATTCGGGCTAGAGCGCATTAACGTGAACACTCCCCACCTCCTCCCGTTTTTGGCTACTGGTATTTCCCTGGCATTCACAAGGATCGCACTCAGTACTAGACAGCAGCACACAGTGGCAGAAAATAAGTATGGCGCTGTCAAGAGACTGAAGCGGTGTCCATGGGCACCTTGGAATTCTTCTGACACAGGGTGGTGGGCGCAACCCCACAATGGCCACCACGCTCAGAAGAAGCCCAAGGGACATGGGGAGTACATGTTAACAATACCACGGGAAAGAGGCATCAGAGAGAGGATAAAACCAACCGTGTGGAATAAAACCAATATGTCTTTGGGGACCCCGGGCCTAAAGGGTTGTCCAGGGCATCTTGAAGAGACACACAAGATTCTGGAGCACAAGACAAGATACGGCACGGCATTCTCTTTCTTCTTGCGCCCCCCCCCCCCAGCAACAGATACTTACGTGGGTCCCGATGCTCACCACCAAATGCTTCTCTACCTCTGGGCTAGCAAGACAAAACCAGCAAGCGGCCGTTGGCAGGGCTGGAAAATTGGAAGGGAAACAAAACGCAGGTTAAGGAGCAGCAGGCAGCAAGGTCAGCCGGCAGAATCTGCTTCCTTTGCCAGGCTTCCGGCATCAAGACCGCATGTTTTCCTGGCTGGCCGTTTTAGGCACAATGGATACCTGCGGCTATGCAAATCATGGACTCTCTTCCTCCATTACAGGCAAATCCTGCGGTGTGCCCGGCTGGAAACATTTAGGAGAGCCCCGCTGGCGAAGATATTTCCTCTGAGCAGGACAGGAAATGACACACGAAGCCCCTTGGCTTGCCCGCGGCCAGAAGGAAATACCACCCCGATGGCAGTGGCTGACTCGCAAGCACACGGCCACGGCGCACTCCTGCCTCCCTGAAATCTTTCTCTTTAGTGAAACGGAACACGGGGCTTATGGTTCAGCAGCGCCCTGGGCTTATTGTTCAACAGAACACTGGGCTTACTGTCGTTTCTCCTCACTAGCAGGATGCAGGGCACCCTTGCAAGGTTACTTTATTTGCCAGGGCTTTTAACAGGGTATGATAACCGTATCCTGGATAACCCAGGTGGGCCCATTCCCCTCAGATCTCGGAAGCTATGCATGGTTGGACCAGGCTAGTGCTTGGACAGGGGACTGCCAAGGAATGCCGCGCTCATGGCACCGAGGTGGGCAGTGGCAAACCACCCCCCCTGAATGTCTCTTGCCTTGAAAATCCCATCAGGGTTCACACCACAAGTCAGCTGTGACTAGGGGGCAAAAAACAGCCGCGGCAGCAACAGGGCATACCACCGAGGCTCTTCATAGGATACAAACGGCAGATAACATCAGCAGGACACGGACTGGGCGGAGACTCAAGCAGGTCTGTCCAGAACCATTCTAGGGAGGCCAAGACTCAACTGCTTTTTTGATACCTTTGGCAGCAAAAACCCCGTTTCTGCCTTGCGTAGGGAAATCAATTCCATGCCCCAAAACCTGGCCAAGGTGACCAGTCCTCCTCCACGGGTGCCCCCTCCACTCCATACTCACGGGGCTTGCCAGGGGGACGCTTGGTCTGCGGCTGCTGCCCAGCTCGACCTTCAGAGGGCCGCTTCTTTCCTTTGGGCTTGCTGCTTAGGTCAAAGAAGAATTGGCGCGCCGGTTCTTCCTGGGGAGGCAAAAAAAGGGACTTAAGCAGTTTACTTAAGCAGTTTACTTCCCAAGGGTACTTAAGATGGAGGCAACATCATCTTTTGTTTCACAACCACCCCCTTTTATAGACGACAAGAAAACGGCGTGAAACTGCCAGTGCAAACAGGACAGAGCTCTGGGCATCTCTCTCTTTGCGAAGGACCTGGAAAAACCGCCCCCAGGTGTGAAGTCTGCTGAGTGAGGAGGCAGAACCAAGTGCCTTGGTGCTGCTCCATCCGTATTTCCAAATGGGGGGCGGAGACTCCCAGTGCTAGCGTGAAATGCCCCTTCTCGGCTTTCTGAGGAGTTCTGGAGAGAGGTGGCAGGAAGAGGGCAAAGACCACCACCACGGAGAGCGTGCCCCAAGGGACCACAGGGAGGCAGAGCAAGCAAACGCTTTCCCCCAATCAAGGGGGACAGGGGCTCCGTACCTCTGCTCCTGGCAGCTGCTGGGTGCCGTGACCCCATCCTCCAGGCCCTCGGTAGGGGTTCTCGGTGACATCCTGTGGCTGTCTGACTAGCTCTGCAGGATCCATAGAACGCATGGGAAGGATGCTGAATGCATAGAGGTACTAGAGGGAAGGAACAGAGTCAGAAGCACGAGGAGGCGATTAGGGAACTTTGTGTTTTGGTAGCAGTGGGGACATGCATTGCAGCAGCTACTGTAACGTGCTGGGGTCTGGAGGCAGAAGAAGAAAAAGTCTTCCACCTGATTAGCAGCTCTCCAAGGTCTCAGGGGGAGGTCTTTCCCATGCAATGCAGATGCTCTGCTCCTGAGCCGCAGCGCACCCCTCCCCCCTCCAAGGAGGCTGGGGTCTGTGCCTTTACCTTTCTCTTGTCTGCATTGCCAACGTTTGCCAGGGCTATGAACCGGCTCACGTGCTGTGCAGACTCCTGCAGGACAGCATGGTTTCTGCATGAAAGAGCAAAAAACACACTAATTCTAGAAGGACTCTGCAGAAAGCCCCTAAGCAGAAAGAACAACATCACATGAAATACAGTGTCCAGAAGTTTCCAGCACTCAGATATGCTCTTTCAGCGATTCCTCTGTGGCAGCCTCCACCGAGACTAGCCTCACTTGACTGCCTGAACAGTCATGGGCCAAAGGTCCTGAACAGCCTCTTTCCAACAAAAACAGCCATCCCCGAGGTTATTTGTGCCTCAAAGAAGCAGGATGCTCACCTTAACCCATCTGAGCCACAGAGCAAGGCCCGTCAGGTTTTGGGGTATACAGCTGCAGAAGGCTCATTCTGAGTCTTTTCGGACAGAGAACGGTAACATTTTACACTATCTTTTAACCAAAAGCCATGTGCTTGACCATCCCCATGAATATCATTTCAATGACTCTTTCCCTGTTTTCCTCATGTGATCTTGCTCTTCCCCCCCTCTTTTATCTAAGGAGCGTATGCTGAAAATTCCTTTATTTACCAAAACAAGAGATGGAGAACTGGAGGCAGTGTTTCCTCTAAGCTGAGTTAGTGTGGACTAGCTCACAGTTTTTTAGCCTCCGGCTCACACATTTTTGTCTTAACTCGGGAAGGATGGCTCCAGAGCAAAGTAATTCATGCAGTAGCCAAATCGCTCACTCACAGGTTTAATGCCAGGAGCTCACAAAGCTGAATTTTTGCTCACAAGGCCCCACAGCTAGGAGGGAGCACTGACCGGCGGTGCCAGCTGAAAATGCAGATACAAGGAACTTACAGCAACTGAACTTTACAATACTTCCTGGAAACCTATCAACTTACAAATAACTTGCACAATTCTACATACCTATAAGGAAGTCTTTCATAATAGATCTTCTGTAAACCACTGAAATGGTATCTTGGCTTTAGACTGCCCGCCAGCACAGACACAAGCCCCGAATCACATCTCTTTGTGTCCACGTTACCCTGTTAAAAGCACATAATTCATGAGAATTGTTTGTGTGCTATGACCGGACACAGCCAACATCCAGAGAGAGAGGAACGAAACCCGCCAGCCCCTGCCAGCCACGTGCACTCTCACAATTTTTGAAAGGCTGCACATATACAAACTGCACGCGCAGACTCTGTGCATCCGCAAGTTAGGGAAAATGCAAGTATGTGATGCACAATGGGGGTGAGGGAAGGTGAGCAGTCAGGATTCCACAACGACTGCGTATCAGTGTAACGCGTGCAACAGTTAGATCCACCTCTGTAGCGCCTTGGGGATGAACAAGATTTTTGGAGCACAAGGTTTTGAGAGTCAAAACTTATACCCCGAAAATCCTGCTGGCCTCTAAGGTGCTGCTGGCCTTGAATTTAGCTGCCTAGTGAAGTGCACTTGGTTAATCTGGCATGGCGGATCAACAGACGCCAAGGCCAGTCCTTTAGAGGCAAGCTCCATGCCACCAGCTGTCAAGACGACACCACCCTGCAAAAAAGAGCAGCCGCTGGGCAAGAGACACCAAGGGCTACAGAACAGGCAAGCGCCATTCCTTTCAGGTTCAGATCCCAATGGAACACTTACGGGACTGTTTCCAAATTTCTCTACCCCTCTGGGCCAACAGGAAGTCAGCAAGATGTCGATGCCTTTGAACTTTGGAGTAGACAGCAGTGATGTTTTGAGGTCAGCCACATCCTTGGAGCTGAAGCAGTGTGCTGGGGCCGGCTCCTGCGAGGACTCGACGCCACTGAGGTATGCAATCTGAAGTCCAGAGGCCCCACTGAAGACACCTTTGCGCCCTTCGTACAACACAGAACGTAAAGTTCACGCCAGAGCTTGAACTCAAGAACTGGTTGCAAACGAGGCCATCCCTCTACACAGAGACCCTACTTCTGTGCACCCCCTTCCTGAGTTCAGCTGCAGAGGGTGTGCAGAAAAGAATCCAGCTGGATATCAAACACGAGGGCCCGTCAACAACTGGGAATTTCCCCTGGATGCTCTCACGGGGAAGTCGCTCACCCGCCAGAATGCTCCACGGGCCACAATGGTCACAGGACTCTTTGCCTTCACCCTACAAATGATTCCAGGCACCCAAGAGCAACTGATTCAGTTTTTCCAGGCCACGAGCTGAAGCCACAGAATCCTCCTCGCCCACAGGGTCTACCCCAGGAAACTGCTGCTCAGCCTTTGCTGGGCCAGCTGGAGCGGGTCCGCTCCTCCAGGAACAGTCACACGGCTCCTCAGCCCTTCTGGCACCTCATCCTCCAAAACATATAAAAGGACATCTCCATGGGAGCTCCTTCCTTCCTTCCTTCCTTCCTTCTGGCATTTATATACCACCTTTCTTCCAAAGGCACTCAAGGCTATTTGCAAGAGAAATGGCTTAATCAATGGCACCAATCACACAGCAGCAGGATTTTCTCAGGAAACTGGAGAGTTGTCTCCAGGATGCATCCGTCGGAACGGCTTAAAGGCTTCATAGCTGTATCACTCATCACAGTGATAAAAATCACTACAAAACTTCCAGAATTACCCAGGTAAGTGATGTTCTCAGCTAGCTCACATCCATTGACATCTGGAAAATGGCGAACTGCTTCTTCAGTGTTGGCACCCAAGATATATGTCTGAACAGGAGCTGAGGGAAAGAAAGCCATGGCCTGAGCAAGCTGGATTTGCTAAAGGGCAAAGGGTTCCCATTGCTCTCAAAAATGTATCCTCACCAAGGGAGAGGAGAGGATGGATGGGAACCCGAAAGGGACACTGCCCCCCTCCCCCGCAAAATGTGGTGGGAGAGTTACAGCCAGCTCATTAAAAGCAAGAAATTGCCTTCTGCAGTCTATGGTCTTTATCCGTATTTATGACCAGGCACTGAAGGCTATGCAAAAAAAACCTTCTCCCCTGATGGCCTTGTTTTCTACCTGGATTTCTTTGGGGGGGGGAGGAACATTTCCCCTGCAGTCTGGAGTGGCACAAGCTCAGAAGACCTGACTGGCCACAGTGTCATGCCAACAGGTGCTGGGAATAAAACATGCTGTTGATGCATTTTGTGCCATTGTGCACAATGGGTGCACCAGCCAGCCAGATCTGGCGGGGCATTTCTCGTGGAGTGGGCTTTCTGTACCTTTCTTTGTTCCCGTTTGATAGTCTTCCCATTCTGTATCTTGAGCAGAGCCGAAGAAATTCCCCACACACAAGAGCAGCTAGAAAGATTCAAAGGACAGACAGCCATTCAGAAGGCCATGGAACTCAGGCTGCTGGGCACCAGGTTCAAACCCTGACTTGGCCGTGAAGCTCCTGGGCCAGTCACTCACGCTGGGCATGACCTGTTTCAGGGGGCGGTTGTGAAAATAAAGCAAACAGCACCGTACCCGCGCCATCCCGAGCGGCTTGGGGAAAACACAAAATAGGGCGCTAAGACCCAGTGTCTCTGTGCCCGCCACTGCCCTTGCTTTGTCTGCTCCTCTGAGTGGCTCCTACCCTTCCCTCCAAGGAGCAAGGCGACGCAGGGGAGCGTGATGCCACCTTGGGAGGTAGATCGGGAGAGGCCAGAGGCAGCCGCCCACCGCGGACTTCTCAGGCTGTGCGGGGACCCCAGAATCGGCCAGAGTCGGAAGGGGGGCCCTGCAGGCCATCCAGTCCAACCCCCCCTTCTCCTCGGCCCTCTGCGGGAGCGTAGCTGGAAGACAGGGCGCCCCGCGACAGGCCCCCCGAGAGGCGCCCGCCCAGCCTCCGCCCGGAAACGTCCCGGGGCCACACCCCACCCCACCCCACCCCCCGCGGCCGCTCCCGCTCAGGCTCCGCAACCACGTGGCCCCTGGCGCCCTCACGGAAGGGCCGCCCCCCGCCCCCTCCTCCTCCTTTTCGGCCGGCCGGGGCGGCAGGGTGGTGCGGCTGAGCGCCAGGCCCGCCAACCGCCCGGCGACGGAGCCAGCCCTTCTCCCGGGAGGGCCGCGGCCCCCTCCTCCCCCCCCGCCCCGCCCCCCCCCCCCGGGCACGCACTCACGTCGAAGGCGCCGCTCTTCCGCTGCGCGGCCTCCACCCGCCCGAACAAGGCGCCCAGCCGCCCTTCCGCGTCCCCCGACACCAGGCTGCGCGCGCACGGCGAGGAGAGGAGAGAGGGGGGGGGGGGAGGGGGGGCACAAGAACATGAGAACATGAGCGAGAGCAGCCCGTGTTGGGTCAGGCCAGCGGCCCCTCCCGCCCGGCACTCCCTGTGCCACACACGGTGGCCAAAAACACCACAGGGGCCCTCAGGGGGTCCCGCAGCGGGGCCGGGAGGAGGCCGGGAGGCCGGCCCCCCCCCGGCACCAGGCAGGCAGGCAGGCAGGGCGCACCCCTCGCCCCGGGCCGAGAGCTCCCACCTGCACCCCGTGGCTAACCGGGGCCCCTGAGGGGATTCTGCTCCAGCCCCCCCCCCCCCGGTCCCTCCTCACATCCTCAGGGGCGCCGCCATCTTCCTTCCTTCCTCCCTTCCTTCCCGCCTCCTCGTCGCCGCCTTCCGGGGGTTGGCTGGCTGGCTGGCTTCCGCTTCCGCCGGTCCGCGTGCCGGAAGTGCCCGTCTCCCCCGGGCGAGGCGGCGGAGGATGGTGGTGCCCGGGCGCGGGGCGGCGGCGGCGGCGGCGGCGGCGGGGCTGGCGGTGTCGGCCTCGGCCGCGCTGCTCCTGCTGCTCCTCCTGGGCGCCGCCCTCCACCAGGTCCCCGAGGGACACCTCGGCCTCTACTACAGGTGGGGCCGGGCCGGGGCCGGGCCGGGCGACACCCCCTCCCCCCCGCGCGGGGAGCCCCTCGGGTGGCGAAGGGCGCGGGGGGTGGGGGTGGGGGTTGGCGTGCACCCCCTCTCCTCCTCCTCCTCCTCCTCCTCCTCCTCCTCCTCCTCCTCCCCTCTCGGGGGTCTCCTTGCCAGGAGGGTTGGGCGGGGGGGGGGGTCCGCGGCTCAGAGTTGGGAGCTTCCCGGCAGCGGGGAGGGGAGGGAGCTCTGCGGAGGGGGGGGTCGGGGCCAGGGAGCCCCCCTCCAAAGCAGCCCTGCTCTCCCCAGGGGAACCGAGCGCCCTCACCTGGAGGTCCGTTGTGGTTCCCGGAGGTCTCCAGTCCCCCCCCCTGGAGGGTGGCGGCAACCCTGCACGAGGCCCGGCACCTTCCCCCAGAGAGTCACACCGGGGCTTCTCTCTCTCGCTTGCAGGGGCGGGGCGCTGCTCTCCAGCCTGAGCGGGCCGGGATACCGCATCATGCTGCCCTTCGTCACGACACACAGAGCCGTGCAGGTGGGTGACTCCTTTGCCGGAAGGCTCCCTGCCCCGCCGGGCTGCCCTTGGGGCTGGCCGCCATGGGTCGCCTCATTCCCTCATGTGCACTGCTGCTGCTACCACTGTGGAGTCCCCAGGTGCTGCCAGACCTGGAAGGCAGCTGCTCTCACAACTCTTGGCTGACAAAGGCCAAACCAGGGACCATCCTGACTCTTGTGTTCTGTTTCAGACAACGTTGCAAACGGACGAGGTGAAGAACGTGCCTTGTGGGACGAGGTAGGGATCCCTCGGGTCGCTCGCCTGGCAGTTCTGGACAGGGCTTTTGCCCAGTGGACAGAGAGGTGGGAGGGCCACTCCCACGCAGGTCTTGGGCTGCCCTTTCCTTTTCTGTGCCGCTCTGGGAGGCCGGCACTGGGAATCCCAAATGTGCTGCGCCTGGTCCATTTCTCTGTTCAGAGAGAGAGAGAAAGAGAGAGAGAGCAGCCCTGTGCAAAGCTCTCCTCCCCACCATCGTGTGGGACAGCAAGAGCTGCCTTTGCCCATTGTGTGGGCTTTCTGCCCTCAAGGAAAAGGCCTCCCAGAAGTTGTTGAAAGATCCCCTTTTCCTCTTGGCCTCCAGGAGATCTTGTGAGCCAGCGGTGCTCAGACACAGCTTCACCAAAGACAGTGTGTGCTTGGACCACTGAGCCCTTTGCAATGTTGAGTGGAGTTTGTGCAGGATGTGGGTTTCGTGATATGTCTTCTGGGGTCCTTGGTGATGGGGGAAGAACAGGGTAGATATGTGTAAATAGCAAATTACCTTGGAATGCCATGCTGTACATTCAGAGCTGCAGACAGACTTCCTGTCTGCACAGACAGTGGCATCGAGCTAGACAGATGTTTCATTTCGGCCAATCCATATGAAACAGCAGCTGAGGAAATCCAAGAGTCTGCACAGGTTCCTGCTGGGCAAACCTCCCTGGGAGGGCTCGGGTGTCGATGCCAGCTGTGCTGCCCAGTCCCTCCCCCTCCTCTGGATCCCCCCCCCCCCCCGTCTGTCAGGTCTGGAAGGCCACCAGCTGAGCCGCTCAGAGAGGGTTCTCCTGCGTAAGGGTCAAGCCCTGCCGAAAGGGGAGGGAGGCGCTGCCAGGGAAATGTGTGTGATCTGAACCGGCCTCGGGATTGGTGGCAGTGGGTGTGTTTGGGAGCAAACGAGGGTGCCTCTCTTCAGTGTCACTGACAGCTGTCATCTTCTCATAGTGGGGGTGTCATGATCTACATCGATCGCATTGAAGTGGTGAACATATTGGCAGCGCATGCAGGTATTTCCTACACAAGGAACTTCATCTCCCATCAGTGCAGGGGTGGGAACTGGTGAGAAGGCTCGGGAGGGGCTGGGAATGCTCTCAGCCGGGGCTTTCGGAGGTCTTTGCTTCAGGCGGTTGTCTCAGTTTTCTAAACCAGACCCAAGCTCACAGAGCATGTGTACGGGTGCGAATGGTAGCCCAGGGGCTCAGAAGGGCCCCTTGAGATAAGGAGGCAGCTGGTCCACGTAAAGAGTCTTTTATGAATGGGTCTCGGCTTGATGAAAAGGGGTGGTCAGAGCTTCCAGTGCAGTCAGGCGGGCTGATTCGGCGGGGACTCACGCCGGGGAAACAACAGAGTTGGACGTATCGGGAGGGGGTTCCTGAATCAGACCAAAGCTGAATCCCCTGCTGTGGTCAGCGTAGGGTTGCCAGGGGCCTTCCTCCTGCTGGTGGGGGGATGCGGGGGTGGGCAGGGACGTCAGTGATGCTCTTACTTTTTTTGGGAAAACTCTATGGTACAAATGGCTACAAACCGTAGAGTTTTGCCCAAAAAGTAGGGTCACCCCAGATGTTGCCGATGCAACGACGTCCTTTCGGGAGAGATGTTGGCACAGGGATGTCTGTTTGGGGGCCAGGTTTCCCCGTCTGGCCAGAGCCCCACAAAAGTAGGGGATCCCCTGCCCCAGCTGGGAACCTGATAAGCCTCGGCCGACCTGCAGGACGCGAAGGCTGACACCTCCCCCCTGGTGATCCACCCTCCCCCCCCCCAGTTGGCCCTTGGCGTCCAGCCTCCCTTGCTGGGGGGGCCCTGACCAGGAGCTGCCACCTGGTGCCGCTGCTGGAGCTGCTCGGATAAACAAACACGTGAAGCTGCCTTATACCGACTCAGACACACACACACACACCACCCGTCCGTCAACGTCGGTACGGCCTACTCAGACTGGTGGTAGCGCTCCAAGGTCTCAAGCAGAGGTCTTTCCTCCTACTTGATCCTTTTGGCTGGAGATGCCAGGAACTGGACCTGGGACCTGCTGCATGCAAAGCAGGTGCCCTACCACTCAGCCACGGGCCCTCTGTAGTGCAGCATAACGGCCCCTTGGGTGTGTGCCTGGGGCGCAGCTGCCGTCGTGGGGCAAGCTGGGGAGTGAAGTGGGGGCAGTGCCGAGGGGCTCGTGGGATGTGGGGCTGCTGGCGTTGGAGGAGGGGAAGCAGTCAGGGGTGGGTGCAGTGGGGGGGCGGGCAGGCTTAAGGGAGGAGTCCTGGGCTTGAGGGCAGCACACATGTGGGGGTGTGGGGGGGTGCCTTTGCAGCACGATTCAGGCACACACAGGTGACCCCCCCGGGGGGAGAGCTGTCCTGTCCTGTCCTGGCCAGAGGTTCGGAAGGGACGGCTGCAGGCGGACAGAGTTTGGGGATAGTCACAGAAAGTAGCAGCCTGAAGCAGGGGGAGGGCGGGAACCAGGATGCGCAGGCCCAGAACAGCAACTTGCCCGTGTGTGTGTGTGTGTGTCTGCCCGTCTCCTGAAACCGAGGGGGCGGTCGGGGCAGGGGCGGGGGGCAATGTTCGAAGGTACTGTGGAGCACGAGCAGACAGAGAGAAGGGCACGGAGGCTTCACCAAGAGGCTTGCAGTGAATAATAACAAAAGGCAAGGGGTGTTGTTGTTCTCCCCCACCCCCCCACCCGCATCCTCCACTGCCGCGCAATAAGAGCCCCAGGGCACGGCAGTCCCCAGCAGCGACTGAAGGCCAGGTGGGAACCAGAGGTGGCGTCAGCAGGCGTTCTGCCTCTTTCATCTCCCACCCCTTCTCTCCCCCCTTCAGGCACACAAAGCAAAAAGGTTTGAGTTGTCACTTGGGAACCCCCAGTGCAAGTTGAAATCTTTGCTCAATATCCCATTTTAGCCCGTGATTGACGCTTCAAGGCGTCCTGTGCACGTTTACTAAGGTGTAAATCCCCCATCAGCCCCTGGGCAGGTGAAGAGGCTGCGGGAAGGCCTGGGCGGTTCAGGGCGCCGACTCTGCACGCCCCTAAGAAGGCAGCCGCAGAACTTGCCCTTTCTTGCAAAGGGCTCCAAGGCTACGTTGGCAACGCCTGGGAGTCTTGGCCTGCTCTCTCTGCTGCCCCCGGGGGTGCTGCTGCTCACGCTTCCTTTCCTTGGCGAGACTGCCGGGGGGTGGGGGGTGCAAGGGTTCAGGACGAAGTGCGTGTTGCTGGGGGGGGGTCTTCTGTTTGCATGACCTTGCGTGATCTCCCCTCTGCTCCCGGCACCCCAGTCTACGACATCGTGCGGAACTTCACTGCCGACTATGACAAGGCCCTCATCTTCAACAAGATCCACCACGAGCTCAACCAGTTCTGCAGCGCCCACACCCTCCAGGAAGTGTACATTGAGCTCTTTGGTAAGCGTGGGCTCCCCCCACTCCCCCTCGGCCCCGGGGCAGCATCTGGACTGTGCCAGCGCTTCACTTGCTGACTGTGGATGTCTTTCTTGTAGAGTGCCCTCATAACTAGGTTCAACCGTTGGTGAACTCTGGTTGCATAAGGGTTTTCTTTGATCTTTGACAGCTAATTAAAAGTTGCAGAAAGATTTATTGCCTTTTCAGAGAGAAGCATTCAGTTTGGCCTTCTTAGCTTGCATTAGGAAAGATAACGCGCACATGTCAGATGTATGCTTAGATGCACCTGTTTGACTAACTCATAGTTAAGAACCAAACACTGATTTAGAGAACAATTACAAAGAGATCAAGACTAAGATAAGACTGATATTTTTTCTACGAAAATACATTGCTGTGACTGGCAAATCAGACTTCTCTGCATGGAGCTCCCTGAAGAGATTAGGTGCGATTTCTCTCTCTGCGTGCATGTGACTTTGGTTTGTAGGAAAATTCCTCCAAGCAGTTTTCAGACCATAACCTGAAAGCTGGTTTGCGTTATGGGGGCAGGTGTGCGACTTCCTTCGTTCCTCCCTCCTTTTCCAAGGCCAGTTATCCTTGCCAGCCTGCTCCTGCATTTAATTCGGATGTGTTGTATTTGTCAGCTTCCCTGGGTGTTCCTTTTTACAGAAATGTACGATAGAAATCAATCAGGGTGCTGGAAACAGCTTTGGGAGCCCTGAGCCGCTGGCTGACTTGGTAGTGACCCTGTCCCTCCTCTCCGCTGCTCCTAGATCAGATCGACGACAACCTGAAGATCGCGTTGCAGCGGGACCTGAACTCCCTGGCGCCAGGGATCACCATCCAGGTCAGCCTGCGACACCCCACCCCACCCCTTCCGTCCTGCAGGGTGGCATGAAAAGGCTTCCCCTGTAGACAAAGAGCCTCGTGACTAGTTGCGGTCTTGGGTGAGGCCGGTGGGCAGGATCTGAGAGGTCCAGAGAGACTCCTTGTACATTCTGGTGGGCACCTGGTACTGTTTGCCTGCTGTAAAAGTCTGGTGTGGATAAATGTTAGGTATCCGAGGGTAGCGGCTCCGGTTGCCTTCAAGCTCGTTAAAAGGCAAGGGAGGTTTCTTTGCCCTTCTGGCTTTTAGCAGTCTTAGTTCTGTACAGGAAGGAGCTGCAGAGCAGTGCCTCTGCCAGGAGGCAGCATCCGGGGCTGCTTTTCTTCTGCTGCGGCTCTTGAGGTGCTGCAGAAATCGGGGGGGGAGGGTTGGCCAGGGGAGCTGGGCAATGGGGGTGAGGTGGGGCTGAAAGCAGCTCCCGCTGTCAAGGAGCATCTGAGGGGAGGGGAGGGGAGGGGAGGCAGCCCAAGAGATTGCTAGGAAGGGCAGTCTGTGCAGGACGGTCAGTGAGCTGCTGTTTAAGACCACGTTTCTCTTTCTCAGAATGTATGACATCTGTTTTCTTTCGTTTACTACAGAATGTGTTTGCTAGCTTTAATTTTTGTTTTCCCCCTGCACCTTGGGAGGCAAAGTCAGGGCAGGCGTGGCCAGGGGGCAGCACAGGGGGCAGCAGCCATTTGCGAGGCCCTCTCAAATACTGGCGATGTTTGCTGTTTTCTTTCTTGTAGAAAACAGAGGCGTTGATACTTTTAAATTCCATAAACATGGCAAAGAATATAATATATATATATATATATATAAGTAATAAGTATTTTGATGGTAGATCAGGGAAGTTAGTTTAGGGTTGATAGGAGAGAGTGTGACGTCTATTCCAGCCTTTCCCAGAATATTCCTGGGTCCCCGTCCCCCGTCCCCCTCCGGGTGGCTTCAGCCTTTCCCATCCCTCAGCGGGTACAGCCCGAGCCGGCCTGATCTCGTCAGCTCTCAGAAGCCGCTGCCGCCACCCCCACGCAGGGGGTCCAGCCCCAGAAAGCCCTTACCCTGGGAGGCCGCCAGCGGGGAAGCAGCCCGGGGCTCCCACGCAGAGGCAGGCTGTGTGGCAAACCGTCTTTGAGCGTCTCTTGCATTGAAAACCATCTGGGGTCTCTGCAGCTTGGCTGAGAGAGGAAAAGAGGGAGGGTGGCTTGACGTGAGCAGTCTGTCTTTTTCACGCAGGCCGTGCGGGTGACAAAGCCCAAAATCCCCGAAGCCATTCGGAGGAACTTTGAACTCGTGTGAGTATTCCCCGCTGGAGTGCCTCCAAAGAGCCCAGGGGCCTGCATTGGCCTGCTCCTCGTGGGGGCGGGGGCAGGATCCGTGGGTTTGGGCCGGCTGTCAGGGTCCCTGGATGGCCGCCTCCGGTCCCCTTAAAGGCCATGTAGAGCGACCTCTGGCGTGCCTGTTGGGCTGCTCCTGGAGCCCTGGAAGGCGTGGGACGGGGGGTGCTTCTCGCAAGAGCCGAGTGAGCAGGGAGAATTCATTGCTTGGACCCTGCAGCTTCCTAGGCTCTTCCCGCGTGCCTGCGCTCCAGACCTGGAACTAGTCATGTCCACGGACTCCCGAAAGGCTTTTCTGTAAAAGGTCCCTCGCCAAAGACTCCTGGGCCAGGGGGGGAAACAGACAGGCCTTCTTTGCATTCAAAATGAGCTGAAGGAAAGGAAGTCGAGGTTAGGAATCCACGGGCAGTTCTTGCACGGGAGGGAGGGAGGGAGGTAAGCAGAGGGGGCAGCGCGAGGATCGGCATTAGGGCCGGTGCTGTTTTATCTGTTTGCTAAAGGCGTGGTGGGTGTGGAGCATTCCCGCCTACGGTGTGAGTTGGGTGTGGAGGCCTTCCCTCCCCCCCCCAGGCTGCAGGGGCTTTGCAGGCCACCCGGCACCCCAAACAAGAGACGCTGGAGAACTGTAGACATGAGGGACAATGGAATCAAAGCTTTGTGTGGCATAAGGTGCCACTTTTAAGCAAAGCTATTTGTGTAGAAAGAAAGAAAGTGCTCCATCTTCCACAATGGGGCGTTTCTTGGAGAACGTTCTGTTGAATTGCAGGAGGCACAGTGTGGGTGTGGGGGGGATGGGTGCACGTGTGTGTGTGTGTGTGTGTGTGTGTGTGTGCGCGCGCAAGCAAGCAGGGGTGGTTGTGAACACGTGTGTCCCTGTGGGGGTGTGTGTGGTGGATTCCTGCAGGAGGCGTAAAAGGAAGGCAGTGCAGTGAGGGGAGAGGAGTTCATCCGGCAGTGGGATCACTTTGCTGTTTTGTCGCATCGGCCACAAGTGTCCTGAGGACGGGGGAAGCGCAGCGGTACAAGTTTAGTGGAACAAACGCTGCTTGAAGTGCAGGTCAGGCGGCAGCTGATGGCCGCGGGGGAGGTGGGGGCTGCTTGTGCCCCCCAAACCAAGGCGGCACTGCTGCTCTTGCGCCCAGGGCGGCTGACTGCTCTGACCCAGGGGGGCTGCCAGAGGTGGTGGAATGAGGCCAGACTTTTGGCAGCAGGTAGCCAGAGAAGTGTTTTCTGTTCTGCTCCGCAGGGAAACAGAGAAGACCAAACTCTTGATCGCAGCCGAGAAGCAGAAAGTCGTGGAGAAGGAGGCGGAGACGGAGAGGAGGAAGGCGCTCATAGGTAACTGGGCCCCCTTTCTGGTAGAGAGAGACACCCCCCCCTCCCCCCAGCTGAAATCACCCCCAGCGCTGAGCTGGCCATTGCCTGGCTGGGCCATCCAGGTGCCCGCCCCCCCCCGCCAACAAGAGCTCCATTAGGCGGCCCCCTCCCAGGAAAGAGGAAGGGGAACAGTCGAAACCAGGCGCTGGCTAGGCGGCCGGCAGTGCTCAAATATTGACGTTTCAGTTGCCTAGCAGATCCCCCGTGCCAGCCCCGTGGTGGCTGCCCGCCCTCTCTTCCCCCCCTCCCTGGCTGTTGCCCCGATCGGCTTTGGGGGGGGGGTGCTGCTTGTGGCGGCTGGTGCCGCGGGCAGTGCAGGCGCTGGGAACAGGCTGATGTCTCGTTTCAGAGGCCGAGAAGGTGGCTCAGGTGGCCAAGATTCGATACCGGCAGAAGGTCATGGAGACGTTAGTAGGCAAGCGCATTTTGGAGCTTGAAGGTGAGTGTAGCCCAGCTCTCTCCTCCTCTTCCCAAAAGGCCTAGGGCTTCCTGCTCGGCCTGGCAAGCGTTCGGTGACCAGCATACAGAGGTGCATGCACAGCCAGGCCAGGATCCAAGTGCCTGCGTAGAACAGCGCAGAATCGGAACACGTCTCCCTTCCTCCCCCAGCTCCATGCCGGCTGGAAGGAAAGCAGGGGCTTTGCTGAAGCCACGCTGGTCTGGCTGTGAGTGGTGCCTGTGGGGGGGAGAGGGAGGCCTCTCGGGGCTCCTCTGTTTGAGCCCCTGGGAGTGTCCCAGTTGAGCGGGAGATGCAAGCCCTGAGCAGACCTGGGCCCAGAAGCTTGCTGGCAGCTGGGAACGGGCACTGCAGCTGCTGCTTGGAAGAGGGGCGGGAAGGAAGAGCCGAGGAGGGGAAGGAGGAGGGGGGGTCCCACACGTGGACTTGGCCACCACTCGGCCGCCAGGGCCGGAGACAGAGATGGAGGAAGGGGGGCCGAGAGGCAAGCGGGGGGGAGACAGGAGGGCTCTGGGAGTGAGGCCTGGACGCTTGTGCTTCTGCTGCCCCTCCAGCCCTGAGGGTGGTGCCTCTTGCTCTCCCTGTCCCTGCAGCAGCTGCCCCGTGTGGCCTCAGGTCCTTTCTGCACAGCAGAGCTATTCAGGAGAGGTGTGGAGATCAGCCTTCACGTCTGAGTCCCTTCCGCGGGGGAGGAAGGATGGGGCAGGAGACTCTTTTTAGAAATGGCGGCTGGGAAGCCAGTAAAGTTATCTGCCTGGTCTGAATGACAGGAGAACGGACCCGCTCTAGCCACGGAGGGAGGACCTGAAGCGATGGCAGGAGAGCGGTGGCCCAGAGTGGGTTCTCTCCGGCCTTGTGTCTAGGGGAGGATCATGGCCGGGCGACGGGGAGCAAAAAGGACTCCCAAGACAAGGCCGGGGCTGGTCAAGAGTGGGGCCAGTGGGGAGAGCGCTCCGCGGGCAGACCGATTCCAGTTTGGCCGCCCAAAGCAAGCGGGAGAGAGGAAGGCGGGGTGGGGGGAGAGGGAAGTCCAGTCTCTGGTCTTGGCTGAGTTTGAGATTAGGGGTGTGAAAAAAAAAAAATTCGGTAAAATTCGGATTTGGGCATATTGGACCTGAATTTTTTCGGTATTCCCGAAAAAACCCAAATACCTATACCGGTAAAGCATTGAAATCCGAAAAGTTTTGGGATTCCCGAAAAATTCGGGTCCATTATATCCAATGGGGCCATTGACTTCAATGGCAAAATTTTCTGGAAAGTTTGCAGGGGGCTGGAGAGGGGGGTTTGAGGTAGAGACTCCAAATTTGGACTGTAGCTGCTGGAACCTCTCCCCAAAAGACCCCCCAAGTTTTGAAAAGATTGGACCAGGGGGTCCAATTCTAGGGACATCCAAAGAGGGTGCCCCCAGTTCTCCATTGTTTCCTATGGAAATGGATCAGGCAAGCAGATTCTCCCTGTAAAAAAACCAGTCTGGTGGTGGTGTGAGGGGGTATGTTTGCCAAGCCAGCAGCAGACCATGTGCAATCACCACCCCACCAACCCCAGGTTTCTCCCAAACCAACCCTAAGGAAGAATAAAATAAAGAGAAAAGAAATTAAATTTAAAAGTGTCCTAATAAATCAAATCAGTCTGAAGTCTTCTGAGGTATTGATCCAAGGTCCATGAAGAGCAGGGAGGAAAGCAGGGCAGACTCAGGAGCAGGGGCAGCAGAAACCAGCCAGCCACAATCTCCAACAGCCAAGCCATGCAGCTCTCTCTCACCAGCCAGCAGGATCCAGGAACACAGCAATGAGAGTCAGCCCAGAGACTGGCTCCTTTTATGCTCTCTGAGCATACACAGAAGGATTTCAAAAAGGAAAAACCTTCTGTGATTGGCCAGAGAGCAGATGCCAGAACCCTATTGGCCACCACAGTGCTCCTTCCCTGGGAAAGGAGCAAACTGGTGGTTGGGCTGCAGGCAGCAACAACAGCCTTGCAAGCTTGCAAAATGCAATGCATTTTGCAAATGCATTGCAGTGATTGGCTGTCTGGAGCCTCCTTCCCCCCCCTCCTGGAAACAGGAGGAAAAGGCGGGAAAGAGGGGAAAATGGCGGGAAAAGGAATTCCCGGGCCCTTCAACAGTTTAAAACCCCCCACAACGCCGTTTTCGGCAATGCCGAAAAATGCCGAAAAAATCCCGAATTTTCCGGGATTTTTTTTTTGGAATTCGAAGATTACAGTGAATAGCCTGTCCGGAATCCCGAAAGCCGAAAAAACCCGAAAATGCTTTTTTTGGGTTTTTTTCCGTTTTGGGATTCCCGAATGCACACCCCTATTTGAGATGGCCGGGTGGGTGGGTCGGACGTGCTGGATCAGACGGGTGAAGAGGCACAGCTGGGTGGTGCTGGCATTCACGTGGTTCTGGAAGCCCTGGGCTCTGGTGAGGCCACCAAGGAGAGGGCCCAGAACGAGAAAAGTAGGTGAGCCGGAAGAGAGGCTTTAGCGGGCCATTCAGCGAAGGTGGAGAAAGAGCTCCCCTCCAGAGCCAGTCGGGTGCGGCGGTTGGGAGCGCAGGCTCTGATCTGGGAGATTCCCCCACTCCTCCTCCACATGCAGCTGCTGGTGTGACCTTGGGCTGGTCACGTGTTCTCTCAGAGCTGCTCTCTCAGGAGCAGTCCTCGAAAGAGCTCTCTCAGCCCCACCCACCTCACAGGGTGTCTCTCATTGGGAGGGGAAGGCGATTGTAGGCTGCCCTGAGACTCCTTCACGGAGCAGGGGGTTGAACTAGATGACCCGGAGGGCCCTAAATGAAGGGTGGGGTATGAATCCAATCTCCCCCCCCACCCCGATATGGCACCTGCTGCTACTAAAGAGGGTTCTCTTGGCCAGACCTTGCTTCTGCCCGCCCACAAGGCAGCCCGTCATTCCTTTGCGGTCCGGCTCTGCTGGTTCCGGTTTTGTTGTGCCTGAGCAGAGTAGCGAAGCAGGTGGGTTCCTGGGGATCAGGCAGTGGCTGCGAGCTCCCTCCCTCCCTCCCCCCTCCCGGCCGCTGTGCTCCGCTCCCCCCAGCTTCCCCCCTCCCGGGGAACCTCCCGGCCGTGGCCCCGCCTAGCAGAGCTTTCTTGTCGTTCTCGTAGACGCTGCTTTTCTAGCCAGAGAGAAGGCAAAAGCGGATGCCCATTTCTACGCTGCCCAGAAAGCAGCCATTTCCAACAAGGTGAGCCAGCATCACTTTTTGCACCTGTCGTCCGGGCGGGGGGCAGGGGGGGCAAAAGAGCCCTCCTCTCGGGGGCCCTGGGAGCAGCCCGCCCTCTGGAGCCCTGCCGAGGGAGAGGCCTCTCAGAAGCATCTCCCCTTCTCCTCTCTCTCTCTCTCTCTCGGCAGGTGAAACTCACGCCGGCCTACCTGGAACTGGCCAGATACCAGGCCATTGCAACCAATACCAAGCTGTATTTTGGCAGCAGCCTCCCCCCCAGCTTGCTCCTGGGTTCCTGTGCCTTCAACTGCGTGGCTGCAAGCCCTGCTGGAGACGCCCGGCTCATCTTGAAAATGGGGGGAGGCCACCTCCGGCACAGAGGCGGCGCTGTGTGACGCCGCTCCCGCGAGGCTGGGGCAACAGAAACGCGATCCTGGCGCTGCGCCGCCTCCGCCCCCTGCACTCGTCACGGGTCTGGCGCCTGGGCCCTCGTTCTCCAGACCTGCCTTAGCTGGGGACGTTGCTGTTATCCTAGAGGAGACAAACGCTTTCTGTGGCCTCAACACGGCCTTGGACCTGGTGTGGTCCCCTGGAGGCCATGCTGAGGGGCAGTGCTCTGGCCATGCCTGAGGACGTGGCCCCAAGGGGGGGGTGGAGGGGGGGCTCTGATCTGCCTCCTGGGCTGTTCCGTCCACACGTGCCCCCCCCGCTCCTGGGCTGAATCCTGGGGGGTGGAGGAGGGGCACGTGCGTGAACCTCCCTGGGCTGATTCTGGCTCTGGCCTTTGCAGGGAGATGGTGGGGCTTGAAAGAGCCAGAGGCCACGGCCAGCTCTTTGCGGGTGGCTGAAGACCTGGCTACGAGTAGGGTGCTGTATTCGCAAGCACCCTTCCCTCACAGCCTTCCTCAAGGAGGGCCACGTAAACTTCCCGGGGGGGCCGTGCTTCCCAGCCACTCGTCGCGTGCATCTTGAGCTGGGGTGTCTGTTGCCCTCATGCCTTGGAATGAGGAGCTGTCTGAAGGCTTCTTCCACCTACAGGGAACTGGGGGAGGGGCTGAGAGGCAGAGAAGCTGGGGGAGGTGAGCGGGGGGGGGCTGCTGAGTTCACCCGGCAAAACCGTCAGGTCACATGTGCAACCACAAGCAGGCACCAGCATCCCTGCTCTGCCCATGACCGCCCTGCATTTTGGCTGGGAGAGGAAGTCAGGCTCCTGTGAGACCCACTGGAGGCGGCCCAGGTTCTGCGCCGGCAAAAACCGGAGCGGGGGTGGGGGGGGACAGGCGGGCGCTTCCTTGCCCCCCCCCCCGCCGCCACAGTGTGGGGACTTCTGGTGTTCCTCGACATGCGGCTCTTGGAGTGCTCCCCAGCTGGGGGGTGGGGGCCCCGGTAGCGCTCTGCCACCATAAGCCTGTGCTGTGAGTTCATCGTTGCCGCCGTGCCAAATTCCTCGTCTCTCCCTGAGATGCGGTCAGTTCTTCCGCAGGCTGTGAAGGTGCAAGCGTGGGGACCGTAAAGTGGGACTCGACTCAGGCTTCCTGTGGGGGTGGGGGTGGGCTCGCGAGCTGCCGAAGGGAAAGACTCTCTGGCAGGTAAGAAACACTGGTGTCTCTGTGGCAGGCTGGGCTTGGCTTGGCTTACTGACAGGGGTGTTTGCATAGGACTGGAAACGCTTAATCTCTCATGGGTTTTTTTCTACCAGATGGCTTATGTCAAATGTAGATGCAATACTGAACTTTGGAATAAGGGGGAAATAAAGCTATTTTTCACAACCTTCCTTCTGGTATCTCTGCGGGATGCTCCTTACCGCCTGGGCCTGGGCAGAAGGGTGGGAGGGAGAGATGCCATTCCTTGCCGGGAAGTTCTCGCGGACTAAAGGTTCCCCGCAAAGCACGCTGATACCCATCTGCCACCCTGGGGACACCTGTTTATTATCTAATTCATCCTCCACTTTATCCTCCTAACAGCCCCGTGAGGTAGGCAAGGCTGAAGGGAGTGTGCCTGGCCAAGAGCCGTCTCCCCCCCCTCCCCCGTGGGCTTCCCTGGCCTGAGCGGGATTTGCGTCTGGGTCTCCCCGCTCCTGGTCTGGCGTGCTCTCTCTCTCTCTCTCGATTGGCCTGCTGAGATGGTCTCCTTCTGGCACAGCACTAGACCAATGACCAAGTTGACAGGTGGATGTCTGGTGAAATCCCTTCTGACAATGTGGTGCATGTGCAGTCCAGCTCCTGGAGGAGAAATACCCCCAAGAAACAGTGTGCCACGCAAAGCCCCAACATTTGTCTTTATGGAAAGGTTTATCATAAGAGACAATTAAAAGGGAAAGGGCGGTTAGATACAAAAAGGGGGTGCAGAAAGCACGTAACAATACAGAGGTTAATATGTTGCTGAAGGCTTTCATGGCCGGAGTTCACTAGTTGCTGCAGATTTTCCGAGTTGCCCAGTGTCGAACGGAAAAGAATGGGTTATTCTCCTGTGAACCCTCCAGGGGGCAGCCTTCAGCCCCTAGTAAGGTTTTAGGGCAGGGGTGTCAAACGTGAGGGCCCCCCCCCCGGGCTTCTATCAGGTCATCTCCTCCTCCCAGTCCCGTCATCGCTTGCCTCGCCAGACTCTCTCAATCGCTCAGCCATTTTGTGTTTCAACCCGGGTCCTGGACTCAGAACTCTGAGCATGAGATTTCTGTGGTGAATGTCAATAAATCAAAAGTAGGCTTGCAGCTTACAGATAACACACCTGAACAGGATAGGTGGTTTGCAACAGCACAGATGTTTTGATGCAGTAATTCAGAACAAGAGGTGTCAGTTATCAGATACTGTTAAATAAACAAAATATTGCAAGAGGGTTAATGTTTTAAGCATGTTTTTAAGTAAAAAAACCCTCTTTGTGTTTGTGTCCTTTACAAAGTTTACTAGGAATAAGGCCCGTTGTGGAAATAAATACAACGGGCTCTAGAAAGAGGCTCTGGGAGAGTGCCCCGGCTTTGGGCACTCAGTGACCATTTGCTGTGGCAATCTCAGCAGGGTATAATGACAGAGTCCACCATTTTCTCCAGAGGAACTGATCTTTGCTACCTGAAGAGCAGTAGTAATTTTGAGTGATCTCCAGCCCACCCCCAAGATTGGTAACAGTGGTTCCCCAGGAGGGAGTGGCTGGTTTGGAGGGTGGAGTCTATGGCATTGTACCTGTCTGAGGTCCCATTCCTCCTCAACACTCACCTTCTCCAGGTTCGACCCCTCAAATCTCCAGGAATTTCCCAACCTGGAGTTGACAACCCTATCTCCCTTCCAGCCAACCATCAACCTACCTTTAGTTTTCCATCTCCTCCCCCATCCCTCCTAGAGAGCAGTTGTAATTTTGAGTGATCTCCAGCCCCCACCTGGAGATTGGCAACAATGGTTCCCCATCAGGGAATGGCTGGATTGGAGAGTGGAGTCTATGGCATCGTACCTGTCTGAGGTGCCACCCCTCCTCAAACCTCACCCTCTCCAGGCTCTATCCCTCAAATCTCCAGGAATTGCCCACCTGGAGTTGGCAACCTGATCAGGACTGGGCCCAATGAGTTTTCTCCCAAAGGAGTAGTAGTAGTAGTAGTAGTAGTAGTTTGGATTTATACCCCGCCCTTCACTGCCCAAAGGCGTCTCAGAGCGGCTTACAAACTCCTTTCCCTTCCCCTCCCCACAACAGACACCCTGTGAGGCAGGTGGGGCTGAGAGAACTCCTGACAAAAATGGTCCTTGAGAGAACAGCTGTGCCAGAGCTTGTGACTGACCCAAGGTCACATCAGCAGGTGCAAGTGGAGGAGTGGGGAATCAAACCCGGTTCTCCCAGATAAGAGTCCGCGCACTTAACCACTACACCAAACTGGCTCTCCACTACACCAAAGGCCAACATAGGTGCGGAAAGGGCCTTTTACTGACAGAGGAGAAAGTACAGGTGCCAACTCTGATTAGGGAAATATCTGGAAATTTGGGGGGGGGGTGTGGATCCTGTGGAGGGCAGCATTTGGGAGGGGGTGGAAGGACTCAGCAGGGTATAATGCCATAGAGTCCACCCTCCAAAGCAACCATTTTCTCCCGGGGAACTGATCTCTGTCATCTGGAGGTCAATTGTAACAGTGGGAGATCTCCAGGTCCCACCTGGAGATTGGCAACCCTAGGGGAAAGTCAGCTGCTCAGCGGGGAGTTGAAGAAAATGGTCTGATGGTCACTGGCCCACCTCGTTAGCCAGCCAGCCATGCTGAAGCTGAGCAGGAGAAAGAGCCTTTTCCCATTTATTCTGACAGGAAAGTGGCCGTTGGGGAGGGGGCTATGGGTGGGGGAGGGGGTCATGCTGAAAGTCCTTTGTTTTTTTACTCACAGAACCAAGCTTGGCTGCCTACCAACAGCCGCTGAGGGGACAGTCAGTCCCTCACAGGAGTCAAGAGAACAGTCTTCCTCAGGAGAGAGAGCTGGTCTGCCAGGGGGAGTGGGTGGGAAGAGGAGCAGACCCAGCACCCGGCCAATGGCATGCGAGTACTCTTTGAGTGGCAGCTGATGGGCCAATGGCTGAGGGAGGGCATTTTACAGCCAATGGGAGCGCATGGAATCTTGCGAAACCAAAAGATAATTATTCATAAGGAGAGATACCTCCGCTACCTGGCATTCCATTTCATGACACACGCCTGGCCCGGCCCAACAACAAGGCCTCATCTATGTCAGAGATCCAGCCCTCCTAACGAATGACTTTGACACCCACCCGTTTAGGGTTCCTGTCACCGCGTGTTTGTAGTTCCTGCCCTCCGCCAGCAGCTGGCCTCTCAAGGGGCTGCAGAAATCGCTGCCAGCGGCTGCTCCTTCACCGTCTCTCTCTGCCCCCAGCCCAGACTCTCCGGGAAGGGCGCTCAAACTTAACAAAGACCAAATCCTTTGAGAAGGGGGATGGGGTGAACCCGCAAGAGGGTTCCGGAGCTGGTGAGTGTCTTTCTCTGAGTAAAGGGACGGGCGAGTGCTTCCATCCTGGCATGTTACTTTCTGCTTCCTCCTCAAGCCACGCAGGTCCTCTTTTTTAAAAAAGTTATAAATATCCAGGTGTTATGGGCTTCCAAGGATGTGTGTGCTGGCTTCTCCTTACTTATGCACCCATCTTGACAAGCTGCATCGACCAACTCCAGCCCCTCCCCCCTGGTCCAGCCTTGCACAGGGGCTTGGAGGCAACGGGGAAGCTGCAGGACTCACTAGTCTTCGCTGCTGTGGGGTTTGCCAGAGAGTGTCGCCGTGCGGGAGAGGCTGCAGCCGGCTTCCGAGAGGACGGCTCCAGGTCTGGTGGCAGCAGCGGCGGCGGCGGCAGCCCTGGCCTCCCTCCTGTCTCTCCGGATGTGTGTGTGTGTGGGGGGGCAGGGTTCCTCCTCCTCCTCGATCTGCAGGCGGCAGCCTCCCACATCACACTCTGTCCACAATTGTTGCCTGGTTCTGATTTGCTGTGGTCGCTGCCACGGCCTCTGCAGTCCACTGTGCTCTCAACGTTTACGGAGTGGGCGTGTCTTACCCAGGACTGATCCCGGAGCTTCCGCTCACCCCCTACCCCCCCCCCCCGCAGGGCACAGCAGCCTCTTGGCTGGGCGTTCCCTCCCCCCGCCCCGTACACTAAGGAGAGACACTTCTGGGGGGCGGGGGGGGCGGGTGTTGGGAGGTCTAGTGTGACACAGGCACTCTTCAGGACCCAGCACTACGTGGGGAAGGAGAAAGCTCTCCCTTAGCCACCAGGAGCCCCTGACTGGCCACGAATCACCTTGTGCCTCCGTCCCCACGCAGGCAGGCCGGGCTGCCACAAGAAACGCTGCTGCTGCTGCTGCTGCTGCTGGACAGTGGGCCAACCAGCAAGATGCCTGCGGGGCAGAGACCCCGAGTCCACCGTCGCGCCTCCTGCCACCCACTCAGCCTTATCGGGGACACGCGGCGGACACCGGGGCCAATCTTGTCTCGCGGGGGGCTCCCACCCGTCAATCGCTTCGGCCACCAGCGAGCGCAGTGGCTTCCGTTCCGCGGCAGAGGCGGGCTGCCTACGGCCGATTTGTATTTTCTTGAACCTTACAATACCAGGAGGGCCTTCACCCTAGCAAGGAGCATGGCCTTGCCGTCCGCAGCCATAGAGGGACGGGACAAAGGGGCCCCTGATGCGCTCAGGCGCTGCGCTTGTTCCTGGACTGAAATAGACGCTCTGGAGAACATATTTCTCAATTGCTCTTTCCATACAGCGAGCAGAAAGGAAACCATCAGCCCGCTGCTGGGAAGGTTCCCAGGAAGATCAAACACAATTAAATTAGAATACCTGTTGTTGGATGGGAATCCCCATACATCCAGACAGCTGGCTAGGTTCTGCCCCCAGGTATATAAGGAACGCAAAAAGCGAGGCAGATAGACCAGATCTCTACCTTGTAACTAAAATTGTTTTAAACTGACTTTTTAAATGGTTTAAAAGGTTTGAACAGTAGCTTTACTTATTTCCTTTATATTCTACTAGGGAGCAAAGCCCGTTGTGGAGGAAGACAACGGGCCCTAGAAAGGGAGGAAGGGAGGAAGGAAAAAGAGGGGGAGAGTGAAAGAAAGAGAGGAAGAAAGGAAAAGGGGGAAAGAAGGGATGAGGGGCGGAAGAGGCTTCTCTGGGCCTACTGGGCCCATAGAAGGCCCAGAGGATGGTGTGGGGGTGTGTGGAAGGGGCTTCTCTGGCCTACTGGGCCCATAGAAGGCCCAGGGGATGGTGCGTGGGTGGGGGGGCAGAAGGGGCTTCTCTGGCCGACTGGGCCCATAGAAGGCCCAGGGGATGGTGTGGGGGGGGCCGGAAGGGGCTTCTCTGGCCTACAGGACCCATAGAAGGCCCAGAGGATGGTGTGTGTGGGGGGGGCAGAAGGGGCTTCTCTCGCCTGCCTCGGCCTTGAAGGCCTGTCCCTGCGCTCTCTCTGCAGACGGTCCTCTCCTGTCAGAGGACCGGAGCAGACTGAGCCAAAGATACTGGCCAGGCTGACATGAGCGGGATTCCACCAAGCAGCCAGTCAGCCCCAGCCAGCATCTTCTGACTGCCAGTTCTTGTGCCAAATCAATTATGGCAACCATAGAATGTTGTGGAACCAAAATTCAAATATATATAAGGACAGATATAACTTATAAGCTTTTATGTTACTATGGATGTTTTTTCTGGCTCATAACCAGCCAGGATACTGTTGGGAACTTTTCTATTTGTCCTTCAAATGGATAAGTCCTGGTCGATGACTGTAGTAATTGACTGACTGGCTGGCTGGCTGGCTGGCTGGTGGGCTGCCTGTTCCTGGGACACGCCTCCCCCCCCCCCCAAGAGGTGCCCTCGATGCAGGACCCCGCTTGCCTTACCACTTCAGGTCACAGGGGAAGGCAGCAAGTGGTTGCATGACAGCCTACATTTCCCTTCTCCTCTCAACACCGAGTGCACTTGGCACTTCTAAAATGTTAGAGCCCTCTCTCTGTGTCTTGACACACATAATGGCCGCACTTTCCTAATGTTAACAGCCTTTTTGATCCGCTGCTCAGGTTGTAACACAAAATGACATCTATCCTTCCTCCTACGTACTACAAAACTCTTGTTATGACCTCACTCAGCCCTCAGTCCCGTCCACGAGATATACCTTAAGAACATAAGGGAGCAGCCATGCTGAGTCAGGCCAGTGGCCCATCCAGTCCAACACCCTGTGTCACACAGTGGCCAAAACCCAGAGGCCCTCAGGAGGTCCACCAGCAGGGCCAGGACTCACTCCAGAAGACCTCCCACTGTGAGACACCCCCCCCGCCCCAGCACCCAGGATCCAGAGCATCCCCGCCCCAGGGAGAGGGTCCCACCTATACCTCGGGGCTAAGATGTTCACCCAGTCCCGTCTTGAAGCTGTCTTGTGCTTGTAGCCACTTCCTGCAGCAGGGAATCCCAGATGTTAATTACTCTCTTTGGGTGAAAAGGAATAATTGTTCTTATTCCGCCAGATATATGGAGGCACCGCTGGACATCTGGCGGGGGGGGACGACTCCCCTCCCCCCAGGGCCATGCCCGCCAACCACCTGTGCCCAGCCCTTTACTTTCTTCAGCAAGGGACTGAAGTGTGGGATTCGCTGCCAGAGGATGTGGTGGTGGCCACAGGAACAGTCAGCTTTAAAAAAGGGTTAGAGAGGCTCATGGAGGAGTGGCCACTGGCCCTGGTGACCGAGGGGAACCGGCACATTGAAAGGCACTGAGCCTCTGACCCAGCGGGGCTCTTCTGAGGTTCTTATGAAGGCCTCGGCCTCTCTGCCCTGTTGCTGGAACCTCCGGAGGAACTGGTCGCCCACCGTGCGTGAGACAGGATGCTGGACAAGATGGCCCCTCCCTGGCCTGACCCAGCGGGGCTCTTCTGTTCAGACACGACGATACCCTTGACATTTGGGCCACCCCTGCGCATAACTGGCATTTTCGCCTTCACTGGACCACCTGCCACCTTGGTAGTCCGTAGTCCCCACGACAGTCTATCAGTGTGATGTAGAGAGACCACAGAGCGTAAAGACGGTTGTTCTTCGAGTGCATGCAGACAACCTCCCCTGCGTACAGTTAGTGGGAAGGCAAGGACGGCTCCCCCCCCCCCGCCATGCTCAGCCTGAGCTGTGAGACACACACACACACCCCCGCCATGGGGAAGAGGCCTGAGCACCCAAACACGCCCACTAGACCCCGGCTCCGCAGGGTCGCAAAGTTCAGCAAGCGTAAATGCGCATGTGGCGCCCCAACACCCCCCCCCGGGAAGAACAGCAACTGTTGTGCCCTGACTGTGCTCCAGGGTCTCCGGGTCTCACGTACATCAGAAGCCCATTAACAATGTTTATTTTTAAGTAAAACACATGACTGTACAAGTTAGTTTTGTGTATAAAAGTGTAGACGCACCTCAGAAGCACAACCCTGTACACATGCCCTCCTGCAACAGCCCCGGCCCTCCTCCCTCGAAAGCCTCGACGGGGGGGGGGGATGCCCCTCAGTGGGGAGGGAGTCACGGCGCAGCAGCAGCAGCAGCAGCAGCCGCCACGGTGACGCGGGGAGGAGCTGCGTGGGAGGCTGCCCGCTGGCTCCGCTCGGCAGAGAGGTGCTCCAAGCGCTCCGTGTAGAAGCCGTTGAAGTCCAGCCTGGAGGAGAAAGGAGGGGAGGCTGGGGGGAAACGCACCCCGGAGGGAGGACCGCCCCCCCTCCCCCTGGGCCCCCAAGCGGGGTGGGGAGGGGGCCTTGCTCAGGCGGGCCCGGCTGCTGCTGCCACCACGGCCGCTGCAGGCTCACCTGTAGATGATGTTGATCATGCTGTGCTCGCAGTCGTTGGTGCTGTAGAGGCTCAGCTTGTCCAGGAGGTCCAGGAGGTGAGCCGAGAAGTTGCTGTCGAACTTGCTGATGGTGGCTTCGAAGCCCGAGGTCACGTGCAGGGCGTCCGCGTGCTCTGCCAGGAGCTGCAAGGCGGCCAAAGTCTCTCTCAGAGGCGGAGGAACCGCCTGCGGCACAGCCATCCCTGTTGCCAACATGCCAGGAGGCCTTAAATGGAACAAGGCCCTCGGGGCCCACCGAGGTCAGCAGTCTCCACTCACGCCGGCCGAGGTGTCTCAGCTGCAAATGGCGGGGATCAAACCTGTGGCCTTCTGCGTGCCAAGTGGGTGCTCTAACCACTGAGCTATGCCTGCCGCTCCCATTCCCCATCCCCCCCCGGTAACCCCCCCCACGAGCAATAACAGAAAGCTTTGGAAGAGTGCTGGTGTCATGATCTCTGGGCTGTGCAAGCAAAGGCCTGGCAGGCCCTGGGAGCCCAAGTAGCCATGGGAGGAGGCCAGGCCTACAACTCCCAGAAGCCCCGGAGAGGCTTCGGCACCAGTTTTAGCCAATCACAGAGAAAGGGACTTATAACGAAAGAGCTGGTACAGAAGGAGAGCTGTTCTTTCTTCCAAGAGAGCAGGGCCAGAAGGAAGGCTGCTGCGGGGAAGAGACCCTCGCCCTGAGAGGAAGGGGGTGAGCAGGCGGAGGCCCCACTGAGACAGTGGCCCAGGGACTGCGAGTCCAGTCGCGTTGGGGCATTCGGTCTCTTTTCTTCTCACCTCCCTTACTGATATTGTTCTTGCCCCTTGTTTGTTTCCCACATCTGGCTGACCTCCTGTAAAAATAAACCTTTTCCTTGCTGTTTACTCTGCCTGGCCCTCCTGCCTATTATTCGGCCCGAAGAAGGGAGGTCTGAAGGCCTTGGGAGGGTGCTGGAACTCACATCCACAGACCACTGAGGAAAAACAAATACTTTGCATGTGTACAGGGATGAGTAACCAGGAATTGGGGCTCACAGGGTCACGCCGACAGTGGCTAGAACAGCGTTTGGGTCCAGTGGCGCCTTGGAGACCAGCACAGTTTGATTCAAGGCAGGGGCTTGTGGGTGTACCAGGGGCGTGCTGCCTCAGGGACCGTGCGACGGAATCTCTTCAACCACTACATATGGGGGGTGGGGGGGGGTCGGTGGTCAGGGAGGACCAGTTAGATTAAGGCAAGGTTAGTATACAAACGGTAACACGTAGATGTGAAACAGATTTCCTCAAATGTAACATATGGGTGAAATTTAGGCCTCTTGACGCCATTAGCTCTTCCTGGAAACTTCCCCACACACATACCCCTCGTGTGTGTGTTCTACCTGAGGGAGCCCTGTCTCCGTGCCCCCTATGGAGTTCTCGCTTGTACCCAGTATTGACCTCTGCTTGCCTTGGAGGTCCCTCTGGACTCAAACCGTCATTCTCACATCTACATGTGCTAACGTTTGTATTTGCTAATCTCACCTTAATCCAGTCTCCGCTATCATCACCCAGTCCTTACGCATCCCGGCTCTAACACCTGGGTCCTTCCTGACAACCAGCCCCACCCCCCTCGCAGGCAACGGCTGAAGAGACCCTGTGCCCTGCACCTCACCCCGACCCCGACCCCGACTCTGAGGACGCGTGCCCTCGCACACAAGACTTTCTCCCTGGAATTAAACTTTGCTGCTCATCCAGGAGCCTGACTGGACTCGAAATGTCGTTCTGCTGATTCAGGCCAACGGGGACCCATCCTGACGATGGCGAGGACAGTTCTGAAGTCTCCATCCGCCCGACACGGTGCCTGTGGGCCCCCCCCTCTCCCCGGTCCCCCTTACCCTGCTGGCCAGCTGCTTCCGCACAGACTCCTCCGCCCGCTCCTGCTCGGTTGGCGGCCCCCGCATGGTCCCGTGCTCCACCGTCAGGCGCCCCAGCTCATTGTCCAGCTTCATGCTGTGGGAGAACCTCTGCAGGGGAAAGGGGGGGGCGGAGCAGAAGGAGAAGAGGAGGAATCAGCCCTGAGCAAGCCCCCCCCCCCGGCCGGGCCTTCCGAGCTTCCTGCGGGTGGCGGCCCCCCCCCGACTGGCCCCGAGCCCCCCCCCGCCCCCCGCACACACCTGCATGCAGTTGGTGAACATGACGCAGACGGACATCATCTTGGAGAAGATCTTCAGCAGCTCCGGGTTGGTCAGCATGCAGTCCTTCAGGCAGTTGTCCAGGAAGCTGGTGTGGTGGCTCAAAACATCGTCGATGTTGGAGGCCTGTCGGGCACGCAGCAGAGGAACTGGTCTGGCTCCCCAGCGGCTCCCGGGCGAGCCCACCGCGACGGCAAAAACCACGCGTGTGCGAGGACAGCACAGGGCGCCCCCGCAGGCGCATTCAGCCAGACCCCTCCCCGTGGTTCCCCCTGCGCCCCCCCCCGGGGTTGTTGCTGTGGGCTCCAGACGGGGCTGAGGAGACCCAACCCTGAGGCGCTGGAACCCCCCAGAGAGGGAATGAAGCAGCCCTGGAAGTTGGGGGGGGGGGGAGGCTCCGGACTCAAGAAGCCAGGCTGAGCCCGGCAGGAACGGCTCCAGCCACACACACACACACACACACACACACCCCCCCCCCGAGACCCCTCCCTCAACAAGAGGGTCATCTGCCGCAAGCCCTCGCGCTCCCCAAGGCTCCCTGAAAGGGGCTGGGCGGGGTACGGAAAAGGATCCCCCCTTCCCTCTGCTGTGCTGCAGGGGAGGCAGCAGAGTAAACGCCGGCGCTTAAAGCACTGGCTCCCAAAGTGGGCAAGGCCACCCCTCCCGGGGGGGGAGGGGGGGCGCTGGAACCACCCAGGTGCAGATCCACAAACTGCATCTTTTTGTCCACTTCTTGAAGGTTGATTTCCAGGGGGGTGCCAAGTAATTTTTTTCCTGAAAAGGGGGCGGCAGGCCAAATAGGTTTGGGAACCTCTGGCTTAAAGCCTCGAGTCTCCCCACTGCTGCACGGAACCACCCGGCAACCTGCAGAGAAGCTGGCCAGGCGGGCACGCCAGCCGCTCTCTAGCACGAGGACAAGCTCTCCAGGGCCCGGCCGCTCCCTCCTCTGGGCTGGCGAGGGTGAATTCAGGGTTAGCCTGGCGCCCTCTTCAACCACAACTTCCCCATGAGGGGGCGGGGGGCAGGGGAGGGAGTAGGAAGGAAAGAGCACAGCTCGAGGGCCGCCCCCCCCGAATTTTATCCTGAGGGAAGACGGGGAGGCGGGCAGGTCTTCCGCGCCCAGCGCCTGCTGCCCACCCCCTGAGAAGAAGCCACAAATGAGAGATCACAGGGGGAGGAAGTGGAAATCCAAAAGCAACCCCCGTGACAAAAATAACAAAGAGTTGCAAAATCATTTCCTGTGGTAATTCTGTAGAAAGTTCTCCTCTAGTGTGTGAGCGATAATAGAATTTTCTACAGAATTACTACAGGAAATGATTTTGCAACATATCTTTACTGACGCTTTGTTATTTTTGTCACGGGTGTTGCTTTTTGGATTTCCACGCCCCCCCCGGAGAAGGGCGGGGCCCCGACCCCGGCTCAGGCCTACCGACTTGAGGTTCTTCTCCAGGACGTGCCACGTGGGCTCCATCACTTCAAACATCATGTAGTACTGGATGTTCTGCACAAAATTGAGCATGCGCTGGCGCAGGGTGAAGGCGCCCGCAAACCTGGGGCGGGGGGGAGAAGAAGAGGGGGGCGCCTGTGAGGGCGGGGGAGAGAAGGGCACAGAGGGCGCCCCCGCGGCGAGGGCGGCTGGTCATTCGCTGATCGGAGCCACGCGGCATTTATTCTGCGGCTCCGTCGGTGCTCCAGGAACCACCGGTGGAGCCCCTGTTGTGGGCGCACACACCCTTACCGTTGTCACGGCAGGCCGAGAAAGCGAAAGCCCCCCCCCCCCTCACCACTTGGAGGAGTGCAGCGAATACTGCTTGGCTGCTTTGCTGCTGATCCAGACGTTGCACAGCTGCCGCTCCACGTGCTTGCAGTAGAACATGTGCCGGAAGAGCATCTGGTAGCGGGTCAGGGCCTTCCTGCAAACCAGAGGCAGGCCGGCACTGCAGAGAAGCCCCCTCCCTCCCTCCCTCTTGGCAGAAGGGGGCGGCAGCAGCTCGAGGACGGCCCCGTCTGTGTCAAGCTGGACTGTGCTGAGCAGGCCCGCAGGGGGGTGGAGGGTCCCATCACCCCCTGCTCAAGGGCCACCGCCCCCCCCCCGACGCACTCAGGGAAGCCGAAACCTCACCTCCGTCACCGCCAGGACCCCGCGTCACCCCGTGGCCCCGGGGGAGACCCACTGGTCAGAGCCAAAGCAGCTGGTCTCTGACTGGGAGCGGGCCGGACTCACCTGTTGATGATGAGAGACAGCGGCCATTTGACCACGTAATCGAAGGAGAAAGCCTCCAAGCCACTCAGGGAGAGCTCCGTGGGCTCTGCGTGGATGATCGCCTTCTCCTGCTTGGTCTCGATGGCCAGGACTCGCAAGAGCTGCGTGATGAGGTCGTGGGGCATCAGGTAGATCTGGAAAGAGACACCCGGGAGAGAACAGCGGTGCCGCGATGCTCCGGGCGAAGCTAAAAGCAGACCCAAAGAGCCAGGAGCCCCCCCCCCCGCTCCCCATCACCAGCCGCGTCCAGGTGAGGAGGCTGGAGGAAGCGGCCCCTTAGGAATGTGCCCGACAAGGTCTGGTGTCCTCTGAGCAGGAAACGAAGACACCCCATCCCACGAGGACAAGGGAACGTTATCACCCCTGTGTGTCGCTCAACCCCAGTCTGGCAGCTAACTGTCTGGGGAATCATGAGGTCGGGTAGAGTTCATTCTCAGACGGCTGCACACACAGAGAGGGAACGCCACCCGGCAACCACGGATCCAGTAGGAACACCTGGAGCACGTGTGCAGCGACCCGGTCCTCCGTTCAAGTCACCTGCATTGTCAGTACTAGGCTTGTGAATGGTTTCTACAACTACTAAAATACGAACCCACATCAGGCCAGGCACCGAGGGCTCCCCACACGCTTCCTCCCTGACACTACAGAGTTGGGGAAGGAGCTGCTTTCGAATCCTGCCCGTGCTTGCGATTTGCACGATGCTTTATGCTCTGCTGCCGGGGACAGGCGTCGTCTCCCAAGAGGCCGGCAGCGGATGGCCAGACAGCCCTTGTGCTTCGCAGGGGAACAGGCCCCTGGGAATGGCCTCTGAGCCAGCAACGCTGCCAGCGGCCTCCAGACAGCACCTCACAGACACACACACACACACACACACACACCAGAGATTCCCCCTCCTCTTGGGCTGAACAAGTGGGAAGGAGTTCCCAAGTCCCCCACCACGCAGCCACCTCCAACTGGAAGCCCCGAGTGGGAATCCTTCATGCACATGCCCCCCCCCCCCACCAGTTCAGTCCCGCACAGAGGAAGCACCACCGTTGCTGGGGCGACTCTCCTCTACCTCCACAGCCTCAAGGCCCGGCCCAGAGCAAGGCGGAGGTCCTGGGCCTGAGCCAGGTGGGGGTTGGGGCTCCCTCTCCCAGACTTCGATGGGGTGCCTCTGGTGCCAGCGCTGGAGGTTAGGAGTTTGGGAGTGCTCCTGGACTCCTCTCTAACTATGGAGGCCCAGGTGGCGGCCACGGCCAAGTCGGCCTTTTACCATCTCAGGTTGGCTCGGCAGCTGGTTCCCTTCCTCGACCGCGAGGACCTGGCCACAGTGATCCATGCAACGGTCACCTCCAGGCTAGACTACTGTAACACTCTCTACATGGGGCTGCCTTTGTCGCAAACCCGGAAGCTGCAGCCAGTGCAGAATGCCGCGGCGAGGCTGCTGGTGGGCATCCCAAAGTGGGAGCACATCCGGCCGGCGCTGAGAGCACTGCACGGGCTGCCTGTAGCGCACCGGATTCTCCTCTTAAAGCCCTCTATGGCCAGGGCCCGGCTTCCCTACGAGCACCACGCCTTCGTGTACTGAAGACTCTGAATATTGAGAGCACATCTGTTTCTGTATTCTGTCTCTGTATGTTGTGGATTTTACTTGTTTTAATTGTTTTATCTTGGCATAATTGCCCTTTGTGAGCCGCCCTGAGCCCGTTTTGGGGGAGGGCGGCCTATAAATTTGAACAAATAAAATTAAATAAACAAATAAATAAGGGGCTCTTTTCTCTTCACATTAAACGTCTCGTGGCCAGGGGCATTAATGGCTCTCGTGAGCCACCGTGAACGTATCGGGGGATCAGGGCTCCCATCTTGGAGGGGAGCACTGAGCCGCTGCTGGGGGGAGGCTGCAACCCCTCCCAAATCGCCCCTCAGCTCTTGGAAGCTCCCGTCCCTCAGGGGGCCTGCCCAGTGGCCACGGGAGGAGCTCCGGCCCCTCGGCCCCCTCACAGCCTGCAAAGCCCCACAGCCGAGACCTGCCCCCCGCCCCTGCCTGCGGGTCCCCCTTGGTAACTGAGGGACACAACGTGCCAGGAAAAAGGACGGGAAACCCAGACGCTCACCTTTAAGTCGTCCTTGAAGGGGTCGGTGTTTGCCGTGCTCATCCTCAAGGCCAACTCCAGCAGAGCCTCGAGCCTGGTCGGGATGATGTCCTCCACGGGCTTCTTCAGCTCCTCTTCCGTGAGGTCCATGAAATGCACGTAGAAGTCACCCTGGTCCATCAGGAAGTAATGCTTGATCGACCTGCTTGCCAAAACGGAGCCAGTTAATGAGCCTGTATGGAAGGCCAACCACACGCCAAGAGCGGGGTGGGGTGGGGGGGGAGCCTGCGTCCAGATTGAACTGATGAGGTGCCCCAAAAGAGCCCCGCAATTCAGGCAACGGGATTTCCCGCTCACCCTGAAAGCTCAGTTCCAGGGTACGGCTCGGCACTGTTTTGCCTCTCCCAGGAAAGCATGACCGGGACGGCCCGATCTCGCCAGATCCCGGAAGCCGGGCAGGGATGGCCCTGGTGGGTACTTGGATGGGAGCAGGCCCAAGGAAGTCCGGGGGCGCGACGCAGAGGCAGGGAACTTTGGGACCCGGCGGCATCTGCCAGTTCTTGGCAAGGTTCCTCCTGCAGCCACAGCACAAGAAGGGACGCTGAGGTTGACAGGATCCCCGTTCCGCACGCAGGTGGTTTGGAAGGCCAGACCTGGCTTCGGCATCCACGCAAGACTTCCCCCAAAGTCCCAGGTAACTGGGATGCGCCACCAGACCCGTGACACAGCCAGCCAGGGCGCAACGGGGGAAAAAACCCTCTGGGACGCTTAAGAACTCCTGTGAGACCAGGGGAGGAGACACACCTCAAGCGGGCCACCAGCCCTTTTTCTTCCAGCAGGAAATCCAGCAGGACCTTGCTGGCGTAGTTGTAGGCCTTCTCGATCTGCTCCACGTATTCCCGCTCCTTCAAAGTATAGATGACCTCTTTTGCCACCGGGCACGTCACGTCATGGCCACACTCCCGGACAACGTTCAGATATTTCCCTAAAGGAAGGACGGAGCGAAACCCTGGTGAAGAGGGGGGCAGGCGCAGTCCGGAATGGGCGGCCTCGGCCCCGGCCGGTGGAAGGATCCGTGGAGGAGCTGGGTCATTCTGGACCGTTCCAGGCAGGGCCCCCCCCCCCACACTGGAGGCAGGAACTCCCACTGGAGGCAGGCGGCCCAACTGACGGGAGGCGCTGGTTCAGAGCCAGGTTTGGCTGGCTGTTTAAGTGCAAGCTGCTCTCACGGCCGTGGGGTGGTTGCTAGGCCTCAGCTCATGAGCCGCCCACCATTAAGTGGCAGCACCTCCCTCCCTCCCTCCCTCCCGGCAGCCTCCATCCAGCACACGGAGGCAGCAGCACGGGGGTGGGGTGGGGGTGTCCGCAGAGGGGCAGTGCTCCCTGCCAAGGGGTGGAGCAGAGCCCCAGGAGCAGGCAAGCCGGGCAGGCGGGCCCCCCGCAACTGGCATCTGTGGCTGGCCTGTCGAAGGGCCGAGCGGCCTGGCCTCCCCGCGGGGCGGGTGCTGAGGGCTGCCGAGAGTCACAAGGTGCCCACGTGCTTGGCACAGAATCACAAAGCGATTTTGCCACAGGGAGCTCAGTTTGGAATAAACCGTGGAGCAAATTATGGGCTGATCTTTCCATAAGTCCTTGGCATTCTCTGCCTTTTAAGATTCTTAAGCGACAAGCCTCTCTGCTTAAGACATAGGCCACGTCACCTTCTCACGTTCCAACAAGCAGCTGTTAAAATGAACCAGCCATGGAAGTATTTTGAATTCCCAGACACAGAACAGCAGCTTTGGATGCCTGGAACGTCTCCGACACCCGGGCACGCTGTGTTTGGTGAGCCCCCCAGTCCCCGTTTCCTCACCTGTGCTCAGTATCTTGTCTCCAATCTTCTGCAGGAAGGAGGGAATCTGTTGCTGGACGATGGTGTATCTCTGATCCCAGTACTTGTCGTTATAATCTTCCTGGATCTTTTCCTTCTGCAGCTCATGTTCTTCCACCATGAACTCACTGCGGAATTAAAACAGGTGAGTGTCTGAAGGAAGGTGCAGAGAAACGTGTGTGTGTGTGTCTGGGGGGGGGGCGCTGCAATGCAGAGACTGGGGAGGGGGGTTCCTCCAGTTTGCCCCCAGGGCACTTCTCCCAGCTAAAGCCAGGACCCCAGGCTGTTCAGGGTGTGCAATTCTGCAAGGGCGTTCAAGCCCTTGATTACAGAGAACCCTGAAGTAAAAGCTCTGCCAACTCGGAATAGAAAAGTTCCCTGTATGCAAATATCCCCTTCTGTCTGCAAAAACTACGCTTCTGCTAAAAACCCCTTTATTCCGAGGGCTGCTGGGAAGAGGGAGGCGCAGGGATCCCTACCCGTAAGGGTCGTTTATGATTCCCCTGTAGATCCACCTCTCCAGGATCTCGAAGTAGGGGACGCTGGCGGCCTTGGTCAGGTAGAGGCACAGCTCCTGGGCTTGGCTGTCCCCCGTGTAGTTGAACGTCTTGTCGTGCAGCAGGCTGAGCGTGGAGCCCCCCAGGCACTCCCCTTTGTCCACCGAAGCAGCTGCGGGGGGGACGGGGGACGGGGAGGAAAGGGGACTTCACTCGCTCCCCTGAGCACACGCAAAACCACCCGCAGCAACCGCCTGGCTGTCCTGGGGTTGGATCCTGCCTAGATTTCTGTGGCCACAAGGAGGGGAGTTTTACCGATTCCTCCTCCCAAGACAGCCCCAAATATCTCCCCTCTCCCCCGATGCTGCTCCTGGGGGACCCCTGGAAATCGCTGTGGGGGAGAATCAAAGTTCTCCTGTGTGTGTCTGTGGTGGGAGGGGAGGAATCTGCAGAGAAATCCAGGCGGGATCCAAGCCCCGGACCCTTGCCAAGTGCCACTCCTTGTTCCCAGGTGGCCGCCAGGCAGGGGAGGTGCCTCTCCTCACTGTGCCGGGACACCCCATATTCACCGACTGACATCAACCACCCACTCTTCCCAATGAGCCTCCGAGACAGCCAGATCTTCCTCTCTAGCTCCGTTCCGAAAGGGTTCCGGCATCAGTATTGCTGCATCTTTACCCACCACGAGGGACTGGAAAGATGCTTCTGACGGCCTGGAAGGGGCATCCTCCTGGAAGCGTATGACCCAGAGGCAACCTGACCTTACGGGGGGAGGGGGTGTCCTTCCACGGGCCCTCTTCTCTGCGGCGCCCCCTATGCTCCAATTAGCCCAGCCCTGTGCTGAAGCCAAAGGTCTGGCTAGGCAAGAGGGGCTGAATTCTCACTCAGGACACCAGACACGAAGCGATCCGGGCCCTGGCTTTAAGGCCACAGGAAAAGGAGAGTGGCTCAGAGGAGGAGGAGGACATGTTGGTGGAGCAGGAACTGGGCCAGAATCCCTAGCCCACCCGCCACCACACACACGCCAGAGACACACAGAGAGAGAGAGAGAGAGAGAAGACACACAGAGAGAGAGAGGCTCCCCCACCCCTACTCCCCGCTCACCAAGCGAGGCCAGGATCTCCACGGTCCTCATGGTGGGCTGGATGTAGAACCAGAGCTTCTGGAGCGAGAGGAGCCCTTGGCGCTGCAGGTGCTCCAGCTGGGTGACCAGGATCATGTACTCCTTCACCAGGGTCCGCATGGCGGCCGCCAGGGCGTGGTTGACCTGCCCGTACTCAAAGGAGGACTTCTCCTCAATGAACCTGGGGAGAGGCAGAGGTCAGGGCGCTCCCGCACAAACCGGCCCACACCCGGGCAACTCTAGCTCCACAACTCTTAAGGCACAAAAGAGAGTAGCAGTAACCAAGGAATGCTGGAACAAAGCAAGGGAGAAGGAAAACAAGGAGACCGCCCCCCCCTCTCCTCCACGAGAATGTATCCCCTGGGCAGACCCCAATGGTGGCAGTGGTGGTGGCAGCGGTGGTGGTGGTGGCAGCGGTGGCGGCAGCAGCTGCTCTCTCACAGGCCCCACCACAGGACGTGAGCACAACAGTCCCCCGGTGGAGGTGCCCACTGCTGCACTGGCAGGGTGATTTTTACAGAGCCCAGGGCTGGCACAGTCTGAGCTGACTAGAGACCGTTCTTAGAGGATCCTGCCCACCGCAGAGCACATATAAGTGGCAAACTGTGCCCCTTCGCTACCCGTAACCTGAAAAGTCCCACAGCGGCCGCTGGCACCTTGTCACGATGGAGTAGCTTGCAGCCACGGGGAGGATCCGGGTGACCAGTTCCTTGACCGACATGTCCAGGTTGGGGTCCACCAGGAAAGTGCGGTTCTCCCTCCCAACAAGGGGCTGCGCGGCGATGTATCGGCCGTCCACGCCAACCAGCACGTACAGGAGGTCCTCCACAACCGCGGACTCTTGGGACGCCAGGGGCAGCGATCCTGGGGGGGCACGGAGGCACCAGGGCAGAAGGCAGCAGCGGCGGCAGCAGCAGCTCAAGAGCACGCGGGGAAAGGAGGGGGACCCCTCCCCCCACCCCACCCCCGGTCTGCAGCCAAGCCCTCCCCCAACAGGAAACACCCCCCCCAACAAAAGGGTCGATGAAAGAGTACACATACGAAATATAAATCAGAACTTAGCCCCTATTGGTTTTTAAACAGTATAAATATCACTGCTGCTTTGAAGGAGAGGGGTTTTTTTTATACCCCACTTTTCTCTACCCTACTAAGGAGTCTCCGAGTGGCTTACAACCACCTTCACGCCCTGTCCCCACACGCCCTGTCCCCCCGGCTCCCCAGATTAGAGGCCACTGCTCTCACTCACTGCTCCACGCTGGCTTTGGGTCTCCACTGGGAAGAAAAGCAGAATACAAACAGCGGGATGAAGCTGTGGCGAACACGTCAGCAGAGAGCTCTTCAGCTGCTCTCGCACGACTCACCTATGGGCACTGTGGTGTCCGTGCTCAAGCTGGAGCCGGTGAGGAAGTCCCCAAGGAGCGCTGGTCTCTCATACACCCAGGCAGGAAACGATGGAATGGGCTGGCCAGGATTCTTCTTGTTCTGCTTCTCTCTGAGCGTCTTTCGAACAAACTCCAGAGGCTGCCAAGAGAAGAGAGGGCAGGCAGCTCACCTGGCCTTCAGATGGCTGCGCCGGATCACACAGCAGCAGCAGCACTCTGGGCGGCGGGGGGGGGGGGGCAGGACTGCCTGTCACTTTCCTCTGATGATCCAGCTTCAACCACCTTGCTCATGTTTAGTGTCTGGGCACTCACACAGAATCTCACCTGGCAGGCCGTTGCTCAGTTTGCGTTATTTAAAGTTTTGCGAAAACTTGGCCAGCGTATTCCTCACTCTCAATTCCATACCAGCTACGCTTTTTAACGGGAACCATCGGGCTGCATGAACAGGATATGACCCCTCAACTTGGGCTGGGAAGTCACAGTGGTGGGCCCCGGGAGAGGCTGCTGTGGTTCCCGACCTCCCAGGTCTGGTGACCCACAAGTCCAAGTTCACTGGATGTCCCCTGCAAAGCGCAGGCTTGGCGACATGCAGGTCGGGAAATGCCACTCTAACGGACAAGTCGGAACAAGGCCGGCCCCTGTCATCCGGCAGAAAGGGAACTTGTCACCAGTGCGCAGATGAGACTCAGCTCTCTGGTCACACTTCCAGCTCATCCCAGGGAGGCGGTGGAAACCTTCAGCTGGTGCCCGGAGGCAATTCTGGCAGTGTCCGAGTGGCAATTAATGTTGCTGGGTGACAGTTCTCAGGAGTTATGTGAGAGTGGATATTGACTTGTAAACTGGAGGGGGTGGAGGAAGAGGAGGGTGTACACTAATAAACTGAAGCTTAGCCTGAAGTGGGATGGAAGTGCTACTGGTGGGCGGGAGGTCTGAACTGAGATTTAAGGTGCCCCCCCCCCGGTCTGGGCTGAGTTCCACTCCCCTTGAAGGAGCAGGCTTGCAGTCGGGGAGGGGGCATTCTTGGACCTGGGCTGACTGGTGGAGAAGTGGTCCAGAGTGCCTTTCATGAGCTTTGGCTGGCTGGCCCGCCTTCCCTGGGCAGAAGAGACCTGGCCTCTCTGGAAGCGACTGCCTGAGCGGCACAGCACCAAGGTTCACTGGGATGCTATTAGCCACAGGGTACAGATGGGAACTCTCAGTCTGGGGCAGGTGATGCACTCTATTCTTGGTACTGGAGGGGGCAACAGTGTGGGGGGGGCTTCTAGTGTCCTGGCCCCACTGCTGGACCTCCTGATGGCCCCTGGTATTTTTGGCCGCTGTGTGACTCAGAGTCTTGGACTAGATGGGCCATTGGCCTGATTCAACACTGGCTTCTCTTAGGTTCTTATGTTTTTATGCCATGTGCCTCACTCAGGGAGCTTCCAGAACAAAACCCAAAGAGCACCTGATGAGGATTTGTGGAACTGGGGCGGTTGCTCAGACCTGCATGGGAGGGGAGGGTGCTGCCTTCAGACAGCTGAAGGGAAACTACAGAAACCCTAATGGGCAAGCAGGAGGGATTGTCTCCATCACAGCTGAAGAGAGGAGGAGGAAGGCAGCGTCTTCTGTGGGCAGGCCTCGTCTGCCGCATGCACCCATGAACTCAGCAGGGGACCTGTGCAAGGCCCCTCTGATAGCAACCGGGGGGGGGAGTGCGTGTGTGTGTGTGTGGGGGGGTGCCCTACCTGCAGGGTGGTGGCCGTGGAGGTGGTGGTGACGGTGCCCAGCTGCTTCCGCAGCTCCTCCAGCTCCTGTGCCGTCATCTTGGAGGGGGCGGCCGCCGAGGGGCCGGGAAGGGGCCGCCCGTGGATGCTCCTGCCGCCACTGCTGCCAGCTCGGCTCGCTCCTTGGCATTCTGCTGCAGGTACTGGAGGGTCTGCAGAGGACGGGGGGGTCAGAAGAAGGGCTCTCAGGAGGGGGGGGCCTGGGTCTATCCTTTGGGGTCCCCTGCACGCCCCCCCCCCCTGGGGGAGCGACCGACCTCCTTGTGGCCGGCGAGCTGGGCGAGGAGGGAGACGAGGGAGTCGAGGTGCCGCGTGTTGCGGGACTTGAGCTCGTCGTACTTGGTGAGGAAGTCCTCGGGCGTGCGGGAGAACTCGGCCAGCTTCACCTGCCGCGGGGAAGGGGGGGGGAGAGTGAGTCGGGAGGTGGGGGTGGGGTGGAGCGAGACCCCCTCCCCGCAAAGGCCCCGGGGGGTGTATGGTGGGGGGGGATGGGGGTGCCCGCCCTGCCTTGCCTTGCCTTGGCGCCGAGGGCGGAGACGGTGGTGGTGAGGAAGGGGCTGCTGCCGCGGTGCTTCTGCAGGAGCTCCATGTACACCTCCGCCCCCTCCCCGGCCCCCGCCGCCCCCCCGGCCCCGCGCACCCGCAGCAGGCTCAGCAGCTCGCTCACGTCGTGGTGCAGCCGGAACTCGCTCATGGCCGCCCCGCCCGCCCGCCCGCCGGGGACCCCCGACCCCGACCCCGACCCCTCCCCGGCGCTCCCCGCCCGCCTCTCTCTCTCTCCCTCTCTCTCCCCGCCGCCGACCGTGCGCCTGCGCCGCCCCTCGCCCGCCCGCCCGCCCGCCCGCCCGCCGGAACCGGAAGTGAGCCCCGCTTCCGCTTCCCTCCGCCGCCCGGCCCGGCCCGCCCGCCCGCGAGATGTCGGCCCCGCCCCCGCCCGGGGGCCCCTTCGCCTTCGCCCCGGCCCGCCTCCGCCTCCCGGCCGGGCACCCCTTCCTCGAGGTCAGCGGGCGGGGGGGGGGAGGGAGGGGGGACCCCTGAGGCGGAGGCCCCTGAACCACCGGAGCCACCGCAGCTCCCTGTATATATATATATATATGTATATATGTATGTATCTGTATATTGACAGCCGCCACTGCGCGCCTTCTGGATCCCGGGGGAGCCCGGTCTTGGCACCGAGCCCGGAACCTTCGGAGCGGAGAAACTTATACCAGAACACGCACACACGCACATTATAATTGTATTTTTCTGTACAATGAAGCTACGTTAAGCAAAAATACGACCAGAAGCCTCTGTAGACGGAATTCGGGTGGGGTGGGGTGGGGTGGGATACCCTACTTAGGAGCTGCAAGGACGCCGAGGGCGAAGGGCGAGGGGCATCACCAGGCCCTCATCAGCCAGCTCTCCACAGGCGAGGCCCGAGAGGGGCCCCCGGTGCCCTCTCTAATGCTTCCCCTTGTTCTGAAGACCAGGTGAGCCAATGCCGTCCTTGACACACGTGACCGGTGTCAGGAGAGACCAGTAGTGAGGGTCAGAGTCAGACGATGCTTCCATGATGTTAACTGCTTGGTACCGATTAAAGGTTCTTGAATGGATAAATTACATGTGATGTCACTTGGGGTATACGACCCTCTGCCCTTCCCGGTTAAGGCAGGATACAGCATGGTGTCGCTGGGGGCCCAAAGGTACTACTCAGCCCTATGTCTCCTCTTTCCATTGCAATGAACAGATATTCACCTGGCTCCTTGGACTCCGACTGTGTGGTTCCAAGTGTTTGGCCAAGGGGTCACGCAGGGCACAGATTTGTGCATCAGTCTCCCTGTCCCATCTCCCCCTCCCCCAGACTGACCCCCCCCATTTCCTGTTCCAGGACGGCGACATTGAGCGGCACCTCTCCTTGCAGCTGCAGGGTGCCCTGAGTGGCCCAGCCCAGGAGGAGGAGGAGGAGGAGGCAGCAGCAACAGGCGGCAGCAGCAGCCCAGGGTGAGCCCAGCAGGAAGGGAGGGGGGAATCGGGGGCCAGGCATGCACGGTGTCTCCCCCCCAGCAGGGCCCCTGACCCCCTCTCTGGTCAGGCTGGCACTCAGCCCCCACCACACGACCAGCCTCCGAGACTGGAGGAGACCCACCTTCCCACCCACCCTCCTGCCAGGAGCGCCCACAGGAGGGGGGAATGCCCCAGGGCTCTCTCTCACCCCAGCTGACCTGAAAGGGTTGTTGGAAGGAGGAGGGGGGGCGCCATGGGTTCTGCCCTGAGCAGGAAGGGTTTTTTACACACTAGGCATCCCCACCCATTCTGGCGCCCCCCCCCATGCGCCCACCAATTTTCTGGCACCCCACCCCCTCCACAAGTGCCAGTGGTCTGGTTTCAGGGGCATCACAAAGGTGGGGGATGGGGGGGCACTCCTGCTGCAGTCCCTCCTGGGTGGAACTGCGGGACGGGGCCACTTGCACGACAGCTCCGGAGCAGGAGCGTGGCCAGAGCAAGCTCCACTCACCTGGTGCGGCTGCCGGGTGGGGGTACTGGAAACGCCCTTTCTCCTGTGCCAAGGCCTTTGCCTCCCTGTTGCAGAATTAAACCTTATCAAACGTTTTGCTTCTTTGCCTGGTTTTCTTTCAGCTGCGCTGCTTTCTTTTGCCACACTGCTGGCTGCGGCCAGACTTTCAGCACCTTGGAGAGTTACGAGCACCACTACAACTTGCTCCATAGGAACGTTTGTTCCTCTTGCAAGAGGCCCTTCCCCTCTGCCCACTTGTTAGACGTTCACATCCTGGAGTGGCACGACTCCCTCTTCCGGATCATGGCAGAGAGACAGGATATGGTAAGCGGCACAGATGCTTACTGGGGACACAGCTAGTGACGCCCTGGCCCACGCAGGGGGGGTCTCAGTTTGATAGCATGCACGTGTGTGTGTCTCCTGGGGGGCCCTGTGGCAGCAGACTCTCCAGAGCGCCACAAGAAGACTGCCTGGTTCTGAGACAGAATGCCGGTTCACCAGCCTCCGTATTGCCTGCTCTGACCAGCAGTGGCTCTCCGAGGCCCCAAGCAGAGAGAGGCCTTTCCTTGCCCTGCTGGCTAAAAGCCCTTTGGCTGGGGAATGCCGGGCACTGACCCTTAGACCACCCGCATGCAGAAGCAGGTGCTCGGCCATTGAGTGATGGGCTTTTCTGCCCCACACCCACAAAAGTCCAACCAGTCTCCTTGCTGCTGGCGATAAAGGGAGAAGCTTTCTGTCTGCCTTTTCGTCACTCTCCTGTTCCACAAGGGGAAAAGCGCCCAGGCCCCAAAGGCTGGTGGCTGAGCTGTGAGCCTGCGCTGTCGGAGGACTAGGGGCTAGGATTCCTTTTTTCATGTTTTTATCATTCCCGCACATCTGAAATCTGGGAAACTGCTGGAGAAGAAAGCTACCTAGTGGGTCTTTTGGCTTTACAGAGAGCAGTCGAGTAACAGAAGGACCTTTCCTTCATCTAGTACCAGTGTCTGGTAGAGAGCTGTGCAGAGAAGTTCAAGAGCAGCAAAGACCGGAAGGACCATTTGATCAAAGTACACCAGTATCCTGCCGACTTTAGGTTTGATAAGCCTGTGAAATGCAAAAGGTAAATGTGCTCACGGTTTAATTTCCTCTGAATGCTCTGCCTTGGGAATAGATTAATATGTGGAAATAGGCATTCTCCGGAAGGCGAGCAGAGGACGGTGTGGAAAGGAGGCCGTGGCTTCTCTCCAGCACCTCACGTAGCCTCTAGTTGCCTAATGGGAAAAAGTTCACAAAATCTTGTCTGCCCTGAAGGAAAAGCCCTGAAAATTGTTATGTTTCTGCCACAGCACAAGGACAATGACATCTCCATCTAGAGACCACACTGTGCCAATGGATGTCAACATCGAAGCCTGTGGACATTCACCAGGGGATGCCATGGAAACCGGCCCTAGTGAGACTGCAGCGCATCAGACCCCCCAGCCTGGGATGGAGAACTCTTTGGTCTTGCCACCGCCTGAGACGCGGCTCTCTAGATCCAGGTCTGTTTCCCTGCCGCTTTGGAAGAGCCAAGGTCCATCCTGACTCTATCGCTGTGCCTGGCGTACATGCTGTTGTAAAAGCGGGAGCCTTGAGGCGTGTCCTCATTCCAGCAGGAAACTCTCTTGGGCTTCATCAGGTGCCCGTAGAGCACACCTGTTGCACCTCCTCCCACGTGCCCACCCTTCCCTCAAAGTACTTAGATTCCGCGTAATAGGCTTCTGTTATGCCACTCTCCCCCCCAAGAGGTTGATTACTTTCTGATTTGGGGTCTGTTGGCATAATCGGCACATTTAAGTGGCGGAGCGCATTTGAGCAGGAAGCAGCTTAGAGACCATCAAGATTGGGGGGGGGTCTGAGCTTTCAAGAGTCCAGGCTCCCTTCATCAGGTCTTGCGTCTGACAGGAAGGGCACGCTCTGCCTCTGGGAGGCTCCTCCCCCGAAGACCTTGCCGGTCTCCTAAGGTGTGCCTGGACTCGAGTCTGACTGTTCCACTGCGGACCAGCAAGGCTCCCTTCCGGAACAAGTCCAGCAGGGCCTCAGGCATTTGCAGCAGTGGCAGTGTCACAAGTAGGTGCCAGAAACAGCGTTTAGAAAGGCTGCACCTTCATGCCTTCAGATGCCGGGCAGAGGGTGGCACGCCAGTCAGCCGACCCTTCAGGTATTGTGAGCTGACTGCATATTATCTGGCCGGGAAGATCGCTGTGCGGGTGCGTTCCCCACTTCTGCGTGTAGCTCGGGGGGTGTCGTCGGTCCTTCCGGCCTGCTTGTCTTCTTCTAGTCAGACGTGAGTACGAGCGCCCCAGCGAAGGGGCTCCCCATAGGTGAGCCAGTTTAGTGTAGGTGAGCCAGTTTGGTGTGGTGGTTAAGCGCGCGGACTCTAACCTGGGAGAACCGGGTTTGGCTCCCCGCTCCTCTACTTGCACCTGCTGGATGACCTTGGGTCAGTCACAAGCTCTGGCACAGCTGTCCTTGAAAAAGAGCCGTTTCTGCCAGAGCTCTCTCAGCCCCACCCACCTCACAGGGGGAGCCTGTTGTGGGGAGGGGGAGGGAAAGGAGTTTGTAAGCCGCTCTGAGACTCCTTCGGGTAGTGAAGGGCCATGGGGTATAAATCCAGTCTCTTCATCTGCTGGGATCGTGGGGGTGCTTTCAAGCATACTTTGAGCATGACTGTTTGGTGGTCCAGCATTTTTATCCTGCCCCTTCCTGCAAGGGGCTCAGGGCGGCCTGCCTGGTTCACAACGACCCTGTGAAGTAAGGTAAGCTGAGGGATGATCTGAACCAAGGTCAATCTGATGGTTGCTGTTTATATGTGATATTCGTTGTTGCCATTTTTAACAGTTGTGGCTAATTCTGGGTAAACTTCATTTCCCCCTGGTATGCTGTAACTAGGCTGGTCCTGGTTTTCCAGTGTGAAAGACGAAGAGGAGAACAATCTGGTGTTCAGCACTGGAAACCAAAGACCGTAGAATATTTTTTGCAGAGACCAACAGCAGTGGGCTACATTGTGCAAGCTTCCGAGTGCTCCAGGTCTCTTCCTCGTGTCCTGCTGCGTCTTCCCAGCATGCAGCCTTGGTTCTGCCCCCTGGGCCCCGCAAGGCCCGCAAGGTGTTCCACGTGGGGTGCCGCCAAAGAGGTCTTGCCGTGACCTGGAGGAGGAAGAGTTCTGGAGAGTGCAGAAGCCGGCATGCCGTGGTGTGCTGTTTTGCTTTGGCATTTGGGGGGGGATCTTGCTAGCCTCCCTTTTTTGCTCTCCTAACATTAGGCTATAATTTACTGCTTTAAAAAAGTTAATTCGTTGTTCCACAACAAGGTAACTTTTTATGGTTAAATACCATAAATATCAAACCTGCTGATGATTGAACTGCCTTTAGTTCTTTCAAACCGCTGTTTGACAGGGCAGCTGACCAAGTGATTTTTGACCGTGCAAATGCCTGGCTCTGGTTTGGGCGTTCTCTCGGTCTCAGCTGTTTCCTTGTTCAGCCTCAACCTTGAAAGATCACACAGATCAGAGGACCCGGAGCCGCTCACGTTCATCATTCAGCTGCAAATTAATTGCTCTGCCAGTTTGGGATAACCTGCTAATCCTTTATGATGGATTTCAGCCAAAGGGTTGTTAAAGCAGGTCTCTGGGGAGGTGGCACATAAACCCTCAGGGTAAATAAATGCCTCATAAAGTGGCCTTGTTGTTGGGCTTTGTCTTCCAGGGTCCCACCAAGCATTTGTTTTGGGCAAGGAGCCACCCGCGGCTTTAGAAGCAGGAAGAAAAGAGCCTGAGTGTGACCGGCCCGTGCTTCGCGTGGACTCGTGGGCGCCCAGGAGGAATGGAAAGCGTGGCAGGACACGAGCGTGGGAGGAACTGGGCCTGCTGCATGCACCTGTGGAGGCAGAGAGGTGGCCGCCACAGTCTCATCTCCGAGGATGGAGGGGCCTTCAGAGGGCCCACAGCCCACAGCCGCCTTCTCTCGCTGCTACCTCGTCTCCAGGCAGGGCTTTTCGATTAAAAAGGGATGAATTTTGAGGTCAGCGTGGCCAAAACCACTTTCAGATGTTTTTGTACTGGTTAGCATTCATATCTGCACATTTAGGACTGATGCTGCACATGCGCGATCCCAGCCATCCATGCAACAGCAACTGTGCCAGGCGTTATGACCCCGCAAGTGGGTGGACACGGGGCTGAGGCTGGGGAAGTGCCCTCCCGTCCCCCGATGGGTCTGACAGAGGCAAGAATGGAACCGGGGGACGGGGGGGGACTTCCTCGATTGCAGCTCCGCTTGCTGTGCCAGGGCAGCGTAATGGCAGATGCTCACAGGCCCACCTCTGGAGCTCCGTGTGAGAGAGGGGAGGGACGGAGGGGTCGGTCACTCTGAGCATAATAGAAGTGCTTCTTGTTGCCAAAATATATGCCAAAAAAAGTTTTCTTTTTGTTTGCCTTTGGCCCCATGAGTTTAACGTTAGAAGCCTAATGAGGTGAGAGCAACGAGGGAGAGGGCAGAGTGACCAGCCGCGCGGAGGGGTCAGATCAGATGCAGTTTGAGGGGTTTGTGTCCCTGAAGGCTCCTTCCACCTTAGAGCCCCCCCCCGCCTCTTCTTACGCGGCCTTTGAGTGATGGGCAGAGCGCATGTGTGGGGGGGTGGTTTCAAAGCCTTTGGGGTGAGGAGTGCCTGGGGAAAGGAGGGCAGAACGGCATGTGACCCCACGCAACTGCCGTGTGGCATGCCATGGGTTGACAGGGGAGGAGGAGGAGGAGAAGAGATTGGGTTTATACCCCGCTGCCTTTCCCTCGGAGTCTCAGAGCGACTTACAGTCTCCTTTCCCTTCCCCTCCCCACCCCTGGCACCCTGCGAGGCAGGTGGGGCTGAGAGAGCTCTGACGGGAACGGCCCCAAGGCCCCCCAGCTGGCTGCACGTGGAGGAGAAGGAGTGGTGGGGAATCCAGCCCACCACCCCCCCAGATTGGAGCCCGTGCGCCTAACCACGACACCAAACCGGCTCCGGTAGGTGCCTCCTCCCCGTGGGGTCATGACGAGTTCTAATACGGCTGTATCTGCTCAAACTTCTGCAGTGGCTTTGCCTTCTTCTTCTTCTTCTTCTTCCTCAGAAGTAGATTTTCCTTTTGTTTGGCCATGTCGTCGTTATCATCGGAGTCGGGAGGCGCGGGGGGGGCAGTTTCTAGGCCAGGGGAGGTCCTGCGGGCTCAGGAGAAGCTACCCGGCAGCGTCGGCCCTTGTCCGCTGGAGGCCCCGTACATGCTTCCAGTGCCGGATGTCCTTGAAGCGGGGATGCCGCTGCCGCAGACTGCGAATGGGACCTTCTGCATCCAAAGCACAGCCTCTGCCTCCTCGTTTTAAAGACCGGGAAATGTGGCATCTTTGAGAAGCTCTTCCCGTGTCCAGAACAGGTCAAAGTGCAGCGGGAGCTGGGGTCCTTCAGGAGGAGCGCTTTTTCTAGGCTGTGCAGGAAGCAGGTGGATGACGAGTGCCTTCCAGAGGGGGGCACAGAGGAAGGGGACAGGGGAGCGAAGACTGGCAGTGCTGGAGAGACATCCACCGGTGCCCTGTGCAGGAAGGGTGGGCAACCATTTCTGTCCCGTCCCCCCCCCCCCGTTGCCAAATGGGTCGTTTAAACTGCAGGAGCAGAAGCCAAACTTCCTGGTTGCAGCCAGAAGCTGTACCTTTAAGAGTGACCGTGGAAGCTTCTGCCGGAAGGCCTGGCCTCACCTTAAGGTGCAGCCGGGCTCTGTTGTTGTCTGCATCCCCCAAGTGCCGTCCAACGGGGGTGGAGTCCGGAAGCCCTCGCGTCCCAGTGGGGGGAGCCACTATAGCCCCTTTGTGGGGGAGACAGTGCAGCGTGTCCCCTGTCGAGCGGAGAGAGTTGGGAACGGTCCCAAATGTGAACACACTTACTGCCATTTGAGTAGGATTAGGCCGCAACAGAAACCAGGAAGAGGAGAAACAAAATCCTGTCACGGTCAGATTACGAGCCTTCCCCCCTTTTGTGAAAGGCCAGGCTTCATTTGCTCTAGTCGGAATGCGACAATTTCAGGCTTTGGCAAAATCCTCTTATAAAAACGGTCGAGGGCTTCTTTGTTCTTCATGCTGTGATCACAGAGCCTGAGGACGAAAAGGACATGTCCTGGCCGTGTAAAGACGGAGGAGGGCTCCCAGTGTCAGCGCCCTGTAACGGTCTTTTCTTTGCCATCGTCACGTGGGTTCCTTAATATAAACGCAAACCTTTCTTTAATGAATACAAAGTCAGTCCCAAGGGCCATGTAGAAGATCCCCAAACATGCTGGTCACACAGCGGCCAAAGGTTCTCCTAGAGCTCAAACGGAGGTGAAGAGATTTCCGGGACAGACACCCCGCAAGCCAGCCCTTAACTTTGATGCCTCATACACGGCTGAGTAAACCCCGTGCGTCTCTTATTCAGGCTTCAGTTTACAGAGCATGCCGGGCCTGGCATGGCGTTCGTCCAGCAGAACCAGGGCAGAGGCCAGTTGAGGGCAGACTCTCCGTAGGCGATGGAGACCCCGGCCACGGACCGGATCCTGAGGACTCTCTTCAAGAGCTGGTGTCCTGCTTAAAGCGGCCGTCTTGAGGTCAGGTTGTGGGAAGAGCAAGGCAGCAAGGGCTCACAAGGAGGCCGAGGGGTCACTCGCCGGGGCCCGGCGGGGGTGGGGCGGGGGAGCTTCGCAGGGGGACCCTCACCCCTTTCCTTGCCTTCTTGTCCAGCTCACAACGGGGCTCCTCCCTCAGGCCCTTCTTACCAGCGTCTTGGGCCAGGAAGGGATTGCGTTTGCGTGTGAGATCCGGTCACGTTAACCCCGAGGAGGACCTGTTGAGAAGCCAGGGCTCAGCCGGCCCCACTTAATTTCACTTCCCCTTCGCCAAATACTCACACCTCTGCGGGCAAACTGCTGCTCAGGGGCCGGGCGCGGCCTTGCGTGGACACCCCCTGGGCTCTTCCAAGTGTCTTCCCCCCCCCCCACTTCTGGCCTCGGTCGGTTGATCCCCTGACTTCTGCACGCATTCTTTGCTTCTTTTTTGTCTGCCTGTTTCTCTCTCCTCCCCCCCGCCCCCCCCGGGTGTTTCCCATTTCATTTGAGACTGGTTTTACCCCAGTCCTTTTCTGGCAGCTGATTTCAAGTCCTCGTAAGTCACGTTTCTGTCAGTTTTCTTTGTTCTGCCCACTTTCCCAGTGTTCCGACGCTCAGCATTGCCAGACCACGTCCAGATTTGGGTCTTTAAATTTGTAAAAATGTAGTGGTATATAAGGAGGTACAAAATATATAGTATATAGATATATATGTGTGCACAAAAAAAATTCCGGTTTTGTGGGTGCTCTAACTTTTCAGCCCCCTTCCTTTACACAGATACACCATTTTCAGGGTGGGTGAATTCATTATAACAGTATATTGATGTAAGGATGTTTTAGTGCTGATTTTTTAAAGAATGCAGAAGCCCTGTTGGGGGGGGGCACCCATGCCCACAGCACCCTTTCTTGAAGAGACGGATGACTTCAGGCATGCGCAGAAGAAAGTGAACTGATTCCACAAGTGTGGAAATTCAGAGGGAGGAAAGAACCAGGTGTGGAAGAACCCTGCCCAGACCCATTCCAGTGATTGTGGATTGACTGCCAAGAAAATCAGGAGTAAGTTGAGTGTGCAGAAAAGCCCCCAAAAGCCTCTGTGTAGTGAGGAGAACCCATTTGATTAAACAATAGGGGGCTGTTCCATGCAAACAGATGGCCGCATAGAGGGTGCAGGTGTTGCCTTTCACCTACAGGTCTCATAGATCATAGAGCTGGAAAGGACCTCCAGGGTCATCTAGTCCAACAAGGCAGGGAATTCACAAATACCTCCCCCAGACACCCCCAGGGACCCCTGTTCCACGCCCAGAAGATGACAAAAAAGTTGGTGGGCCGAGAGGCGGGAGGGGTCGGGTCCCCTGCAGGACCCTGGCAGAGACGGCTCTTCTTCCTGGCTGCCCCCCCCCCCGCCATTTCTGACCCTGAGAAAGTTAGACCTATAAAGAGTGAGTTGCGTCAAACAAACTTGGTTGTAGCAGAGGCACATATCCTGTGGCTGCCTTCTTCCCTCCCAGAGAGCCCTGGCTGACTTAGGAAGCAGAAGGAAAGGGAAGAAGGGGAGGGGTGGTGGTCTGTGAGATGGCCGTGGGCATGTCTGTGTTGGGGGGGGACACACACCTTGAATTAATTAGTCATCTTAATTTAACGTGAAATGGAACAAGCAAGAAAGACTGTCAGGGTGTAGTAATCGGGAAGCTTTGAAAAGATATTTGTTGACTTTTATTTCAGTGGCATCCGATTTGGAACACCCAACTTTTTTGTGTGACTGAACAACAATAATGCTTTTTTGACAGTTCACATTTGATTCATGAGTTGGAGTGTTGTAGTAGAACAGCCAGTTAAGTCCTGAGGCTCCAAGTCATTCAAAATTACCCTAATCAGAACTTTAAAATTTAAACACCCTGGAAATGCCGGGCATGCAAAGCAGACACCCTCTAATGCTGAGCTGCATCCTATATAAGGATATAAGAATCTTCAGAAGAGCCCTGCTGGGTCAGGCCTCTGCTCTGTGTCGCCCACAGTCCTGTTTTGCACAGTGGAACCGATCGGATACGAGAATCTCCCCCTCCATCCCGTCCTGCTGTGGATCCCAGGCTCTGGATGGACTTGGGCAATATCAAACCTCCCCACTTCAAAACCTCTGCCTCTCCAACGTTCTCGTTAGTTCTGCACCCAAGCCTGCTTCCTGTCAGCTATGCTGCTGCCATGGCAGGTGGAGGGGTGACGGCGGCTGACGTATGGCCTGCTGCAATCTTAGCTTTCATTTCTCCTTACTTCGTCTTATCTGTTAGCCTGGGCCCTTGGCACCAGGCTGCTGATGCTTTCACTGGGAACACAGACCCGTTAGCTTAGGTGGGTTTCAGCTTAGGTCCTGATTGGCTCAGGCCCATCAGGGGGCCTTGTTTTGAACTGGGTATATCTTCTCATTTTGCATGCTAGCAATTAGTTCTGACACAGGATGTATGCACAGATGACCTCCCTTTACTGTACTCAATAAACTTGAACCTTTTTGAAGGAACATTGTTGAGAACTGCTTGCTGCTGTGGGACTCTGACACTTCCCGGCTTCGCCGCTGGCTTGCTGAATCACCGAACCTTTGGCCTGACACTCCTCCACCTCCGTCCTGCACCTGGACCCCCCCCTCCCGGCTTCACTGCTGGTCTCAGTTTGGGATTTCCCTTCTACCCTGGGAACTCTCTGCCCCAGGAAAGCTTTTCCCTCACCAGCCCCACATAAGACATTTACTGTCATCTTTGTCCTGCAGCCCCCCGAACAGAGCGGGCAGGATCCAGAGCCAGGTGCTGGAGGCGCATGGGTGGGGCCAGGACTTAGGAAGTCCAACCAGCTCACCGTCAAAGCAAGAAGCGGCTTCTGGAGGGTCCTTTCCATAAATGCCAGACAATCCAGCCGTGTCTCTCTCGGGTCACATATTAATCACATTCTCTTTGCTAAGATTTTATGGAAATGCATTATTCTGTAATAAATCTTGCCCTTTACGCGGCCGCCTCTGCCGCAATGTGGCAGGGCTTTCATGGCAATTGTATAACCAGCCGAAATGCTTGGCACGTCATTCTCCTCCTTACTTTTGATTATCTTAAAGCACCTTGAACATTTTCGCGCTGATAAATCGAGGTCCTTGACTTCGCTAATTCAATGATAGTAGAACCATTTTTAAATGTACCTCCTGAATTTTGAAACATTCTGTGTCCTAACCATTCATTCATTCATTTCCATGAATAATTTTGCTTCATTAACTTCAAACGTTGGATGCATCTGAATCAGTTTTGGCGTGAAATGCTTTTGGAAAGGGTGCTGCTGGCCAGGCAGACACAGATGGATTGTTGCCTGTGAGCCCCACCGTCACTGGCGTCTCTTCTCTCGCTCTCCCCCCCCCCCCCCCGTTTCCTGTGTCTTCCCTCCAGCATGTTCAGATCCAGAGTCCAGGGGCCCCTGACACGGAGGGTCGAGAGAGACAGGATTCTCTCCTGCAAGGCTCAGTCCCAAACCAGCAACCCTGGCATCAGACTGACTCGGGTGCTTTCGTAGGCAGACGGACACCCGGACTTCCAAGGACCTCCTGGCAAAGGGAGCCTTGACTCCCAGGAGCGTCACGCCGTCAGAAGCCTTGTTGGCCTTGCAGGTGCTGTTGGACTCGAACCTTGCCCTTCGCCTGCAGACCAGCACGGGCACCCGCCCGGAAGCACCTCAGCTACCCCTTCAGCTCCCCTTGGAGCCCAGACAGCAGACAGCCGGCCGCACCTCCATAGTGAACCCTCTAAAGGCCTAGCCCCCCCCACTCGCTTCTGCCCCCCTCCACTAGACTAGGTCCGGCACACCACTGGGGGTCCTGCCTCATGGGGGTGTGGTGCCACCTGGGTCCCAGCCTGATGGGAGCCACCGTGCAGCTAGATCAGGGTTTCCCTGGGGAGAGGCTGCCAGGCAGAGAGAGAGAAGGAGGGAAAGCTGAAGCAGGGGCGGGTGGGGGGCAATAATGGCAGGAGAGAAAGAAGCCGGAAAAGGGGACCGGCTACAGGGGCTGCCAGGGAGAGGAAAGAGGAAATGGCGGGGGAGGGGAGAGTGCGCTGCCCCCCCAGTCCCTACTGTCCATGTCTTTGCCCTGCTGATTTCTGCAATGCAAGTGAGGCACTGAATTTAAGACACCCCCCCCCCTGCTGATTCCTGATGGGGCCATCTTGAGACCCAGGGCGACGCCTTGTGAGTTGCGTCCCGTGTACTTGCCCTTCTGCCTGTGGGGTCGTGTGATTTGTCTTAGCCAAAGCTGCCAGAAGGCTTAAGGGGGAGGCCTTGCCCTTGAGCGCAGCCCTGTGGTGGGAAGCTTGAACCTGCTCCCCCCCTTTATGGGAGATTGCCTGCACGCCCGTCAGGTTGTTTCCACCCAGTTGTTTAATCTGCACCTGTTGTGCTTGGCTCACAGGCCGCCTCCCCGCCCCCCACGATGTTGTGCCCCGCCCGCTGCAGCCCAGACTTTTCTGTGTTGCTTTTCCTTGTTTCGGAGGCCTCGTCTTTTTAAAGGCTGTCCCGTGGGGCTCCTCAGAGAGCCCCTGGTGCTTCCCAAGGCTACTCAGTTTCTTTAAAGAGTTCGTCTCTTTCTTTTTCTCCTCCCAGACAAATTAATTAACTTCTGTCTTCTCAGCGATTGCTGGCTTTTTACTCATGAATAAATGCATAAGTATCACTCCTTGGGGGGGAGACTGTCTGTTTTCATATTTTAAGGATTGTGGTCAAACTAGCCTGCTCTGGCCTGTAGCCTTTATTCTGCCCTGTCCTTCTGGGTTTTTCTCAACCCCCAGAGGAGCTTTTCTTCCACTCTCAGGGTAGCTCACCACCATCACTTGACCTTTGTATGGAATTACCTGCTGGGAGGGTCAGGACTTCCAGCTCCCCTTTCCAAGATCTGGGGCCTTGCCTCCACGTCTCCTGCTCCCCAGATCTGTGCCCCTGGAGGAATACCCACTTAACAACCGCCTGCCTTCTCCCTGGCACCCCTTTTAAAATAGTGTGTCCAAGATGGTGGAGGTCTATGTGGTACAGAGAACCACTACCAGTAATAGGTTATAAAGTATTTATTAAAAAGAAAATGTTCATAAACATACTTTTAGCACAGCACCAGACTGAGCAGGGACACAAAAGACATAGGATGTCGAAATATAGGACAGGCTCTTTAGCTTAGAAATTACAGATCTCTACAGAGTCTCCTTTACCTTGAAGCTCCCTTCAGCTGTCCAGGCCAGTCACATGGTCAGTGGCTGCCTCCTTAGTTGGGAGTCCTGCCTCCTCTCATGGCCTTAGCATCCAAGGGAAAGAGACCGCCTTCCTGTTGCAAGGAGTTTTTATCATATCTGTTTCTCCACTCCCTGACTAGGTCATGCCAGATCAGAGAAGCGTTTCCTAGGAGTTCTTCTTGGAGATTATTCTTGGATCCATTCATACCTAAAGTCCTCCAATCTCTGTTCCCTGCTTGGAGAAGGAGAAGAGCTTGATCCACCCGTGATCTCCTGCTAGATTTATTAACACCTGTATGGAGGTGTGCTGAGGTACGTCTGGGAAGCAATCGAACTGACTCCCCCGTCCCCCCCGGCCTGGTCTCTTCTCAGAGGGGAAGAAGCTGTTAAAATGCAGCATGGAGGTCTGGCTCATTTCAGTCCTCCTAGGAAAAAAGGCATCTCTTCACAAGGATCATTATTTCATAACAGTGTTTGATGACTGGGCTGCCAAGAAGAGGGGAAGGGGCGGGGGGGACACAAAATTCTGGAGGCCCACGTCTACAGGTTCATTTTTTTAAAGTGAGTCTCTAGCCTTTTCCATTGTGGAGGTAGGTCTTTCCACTTGCATCTCCACAACAGAAGGGACTAGACACTTGCTTTTGTTTTTAGATGAAAGCTGGGAATTCAGAGGACCTGATGGGCATATCTAACGTTATATTGGTCTAATCATACTATAACGGTGGGGGAGGCAATGGCAGCTTCTCTCTCTCTCTCTCTCTCTCTCTCTCTCTCTCTCTCTCTCTCTCTCTCTCTCTCTCTCTCTCTCTCTCTCTCTCTCTCTCTCTCTCTCTCATGGGCACTTTCCACCTGATCATTGAGCGCTGGACAAGAACCTCCTGATGATAAGATGGCCCCATGATGGGCTGAAGCTGTAAAAGGAATGCTGGAGTAGAGCTTTTCAAGCCAAGCTTGGACAAGGTCAACAAGGCCTTAATTCCCCTCCCACGGCTGACTCATAAATTCTCATATACACCCCATCCACACATACCCAAATCCAAGCGGCAGACTGTGGGATAATCTTTCTCTCCTGCAATCTCTCTCCTTCCATCTTAGTTCCTGATGAATACAACTCATGCCATTCAGGGATTTCTATCCCCTCCCCTCAGCTCTCATGTATTTATTGACATACTTACATACTTTACACCTTGTGAATGAACCAAGGCAGGTTCTGTCTCTCTCATTGTAGCCTTAACCCTAATACAAGGACCACTGTGTCCTTCCTCCACTCTCAGCCTTGTGAGAGATCTGTGTCCCATCAGCAAGACATGTATGGTTGCCAATTCCAGTTTGGGAAATTCCTGGAGATTTGAGGAGGGACCTCCACAGCAGCCATTTTCATCAGGGGAAACAATTTCTGTGGTCTGGGGATCAGTTGGAATTCTGAAAGTTGGCAACCTTAGAGTCATGTGAACAACATCTTTTTATATATATATAAAGAAGTGTGAATGGGATGCCCACTCTTTTGGCTCCTTAGTCTGTCGAATGGACCTTTCCCCACGCCTACCAGACCTGCTTGGCATTCCACATAAACTGCCTAAAAGACAAGGCCTCTGGGTCATCATCGGAGACATCTTTTCCTCTCTCTCTCTCTGCTCCCTTTTAAAAACTTTCAGCCTGATAAAAAAGTCTGCCTGCTGTCTTGTGCCATTAATGTTGGCCCTAGTAAAAAGTGACATGCAGTGGCCTTTGGCACTGAGCTCCCGTCCTGCAGCTGCTCAGTGAGGGTCCGTGCAGCGGCTGAAGGGCTGGCCTTGGCCTGTTCCCTGGCGGGGGGGGGAGCCCTGCTGCTGCTGGCCAGGCCAAGTGGAGCCTCTGCTCCATTCAGCTTGGGTCCAGCTGGAAAGGACAAATGTACTGTTATGTAGCCTAAACAAAGACTAAACAAATAATTATATCTGTGTCTGTTTCATTATTTTTAATCATGCATCAATAAGAGAATCTTCCAGCATATAGATAATTTTGCAAACATATACAAAATATAGGAACCTCAAGGGACACTCAACTAAATATAAATTGGGAAACTGGAGACACTCACGCAGTCTTCAACATCGCCCTAAGGCGGCCAAATGTCGCCGAGGAAACTGGAAACGCTCACACAGCCTAACGCCCTCAGGCTCTGTAACACTTTCGGGGAAGGTCCGGGATTCCAGAGGAAGGCGCTCACTGTGGCGGATCCTCTTATGGGCTCGCCAGCAGGGTTCCCTCTCAGCCGAGTGAGTGTGAGCCAGCTCACAGTTTTTTAGCCTCCGGCTCACACATTTTTGTCTTAGCTCAGGAAAGGTGGCTCCAGAGCAAACCAATTTATGCAGTAGCCAAATCGCTCGCTCACAACTTTAATGCCAGTAGCTTACAAAGTAGAATTTTTGCTCACAAGACTCCGCAGCTTAGAGGGATCACTGGTTGCCAGCTGTGAAATTTTCCCATTCCGCCGGGGCTTTGTCAAAGAGGCAACTGATACTTCCATAGATACCCAAGGGTAACGTTCTTGAAAATGTGTATCCAGATGGCTGCATGAAGGAACACTGTTAAGAAATCTTTTAGAAATTGATTCTTTGGCTTCAGGAATGCCCCCAAGAATGCAGACGACACGCAGTTCTGTCTCGCGCTACCAGCAGATCCCAGGGAGGCTGTGGAAAGACGAACAGGTGGCGGGAGGCAGTTTTGGGAGGGTGAGAGATCCTGAGAGAACCGGTGGGAGAGGGTCTGGCCCGGGAAACGGGTGATCCCCTGTTCCAGGTGGGTTGTGCTCCCCTGGGAGGAGACGGTTCACCGCTTGAGGGTCCTCCTGGACGCCGGCCCCCAGTGGGCCAAACAGGTGGCAGCCGTGGCCAAACAGGTGCCTTTCCCCAACTTTGGCTGGCGAGCCAGCTGAGGTCTTTCCTGGGCAGAAGAGATTTCACCACTATGCCCTGCATGCCCTGGTGACATCTAGATTAGATTGGATTACTGGAATGTGATCTTTGTGGAGCTTTGTGCCCTAGAGGACTGTCCTTGGGCTACGCTTGGTACAGAATGCTGTGGCCAGAGCCTTAACTAGAGTGGGTCACAGGGACCATGTCACCCCAGTCTTATTCCATCTGCACGGGCTTCCAGTTTGCTTCCAGCTTGACTCAAGGTGCTGGTGCTGACCTTTGAAGCCCTGCGTGGAGACTGGGGAGGAGACACACAGGAAGCGAGGTTTTTGTGCATGTTACCCACTGTGCAACCAGGTTCTGGCCCGCTGGCAGCCACCACTAGACTGGACTGGACTGGACTGGACTAACAGCCCTGATATCCTCTCTTTCCCCAGCTTCTTCTTCTTCTTGTTAGCCATTCAGGTAGATAGATAGGCACGTCGCATCTTTCTAGAGCTCATTGTATCGCTTTCACAACGGGCTTTGCTGCTGGTCCAAGCATAATTGCTTTGTCTAGTGAGTTCTTCCACATGACATGGCCAAAATAAGTCAGTCACAGTCCGGGGGCCGTGTCTCCCACCTTGTCCTCTGCATGGCTCAGGCAGGCTGGGTGCTGCCTCCACGTCGCACCCCAGGAGGGCTGGGCATTGCCTCCCCCGCCTTGCACGGGGCTCAAGGAGGGGGGCAGGCTCAGCCCATCTGTCACAGGGCTGGCCCAGGCCGGGGGGGGGGCATCAGGCCACTGGGAGGGGGTCCCGCTGCTCTTCATGGCCAACTCGCCCTTGCCGGTAAACTTGGCTGAGAACCTGCAAGTGGCCCAAGGCCACCCAGTGGACTTCCGTGGCCGGATGGGGGCGCGAGGGCCTTGTCTGAAACTCTGACCACTGCGCCACACTGCCTTTCCTAGGGTGACTGCGGGGAGAGTGGGATATGCAAGCCCACCCTTTTGGCCCCCTCAGGTCGCTTACTGTTCAAGTGGCTCTAAAATTAAATACAGTAAAACAAATAATTGTATGACCTCGTCTTGGTTTAGAGTTTCTTAGGCAATTTTTTAAAAAATATTTTTTTTAAAGATTTTTTTTTAACTTGACAATTTGTATTTAATGCCACCAAACACACAGACACACATGGACACACACACAAGCATGAGACAGATTATGAACAAATAACATAACAAACAACAAAGTCAGGCAACTTTTTAAAAGGGGGCTTTCATCTTTTCGAGCTCTAGAAGCCCCCTGCTATCACAGCTGCCTGGTTCACGTCTGGGACACGGAGAGGGAGACAGGAAAGGCTCGCGGATGACTCCATTCCCCCGGCCTCTTCCCGTGTGTGTGTGGGGGGAAACGGGGACTGAAGCGGCGACCCCTCCGCCTCCCAATTTATCACCCTCTCCGCAGCCGTCAGGTGGGGCCGCCCTCAGCATGGGACTGATGGGCTCCAGCAACTGATAACAGATCGGCTCCTCCGCAGAGAGCGTTTCGGAATTGCTCTCTTTGTCAACCAAATTAATAACTTCAAAGCTCTGATTTGCTGCTGCAACGGCTTTAGGCTCTCAAATAAAGACGAGAAGAGATCATGTCACCTCTAGATTGAATTGCCTTTCAGTTTCACAGATAAACTGCTTGCCTGCTGAAGGACAGAAAGGCCAGCAGAGGGCACTGCAACGCCACACCACCACCACCAGCGACGCCGTTTCTCTCTCTCTCTCTCTCCTGGGTAACCGGGACATTTGGGCGCCCCGCTGTTCTTGGGGTGCGTCACAGTCCCCTGGGATCCCTACAGTCGTTTGAGTAATTGTTCATTGCCGCTATTAGCCATGAAAATGCTAAGAAATGTGTACAGAGTTAATTTTGTATTTGTCTCAAACGTGGACAAGGAGACTCTTAGCCAGTGTTCCCTCTAAGCTGACTTTGTGTGAGCTAGCTCACAGTTTTTTAGCCTCCAGCCCACACATTTTTTGTCTCAGCTCAGGAAGGAGGGCTCCAGAGCAAATTAATATATACAGCAGCCAAATCAACTTTAATATCAGGAGCTCACAAAGTGGAATTTTTGCTCACAAAACTCCACAGCTTAGAAGGGAGCATTGCTTAGCTGACCTTCCTTGGTGTCCAAGAGGGGAGAAGGCTGGTACCTGCATCTGGCCCACTGGTATGCAGGGGATGAGATGGCTTTCACTGATACCTTCCCTGCTGAGGCGGGGTCAAGGCCCAGGAACACACAGGCGGAACACAGCCCACGCCAGAAGCGGGACTTTCTCTGTTCCAGCCAAAGGCTGCTACCTTGGTTTGGACAAAGGCACCTCAGCTGGGGCCGGCGGCATTCCCTGGTGGCTAGAGTGCTGGCCCAGGACTGGGGATCACTGCAGGGCATCCTGTAGTGTCCTGTTGGCTGTCCGGCAGTTCTTTCCCTTGGCTCCGTTTGCACCTCCTGCCACTGAATTGCTAGGCCTCTGGAGAGTCCTTCCACTGACATTGACTCGATTGGACTGTAAACTGCCCAGCAGTTATTTTACCATGCCTTTAATGTGAAATAGCAGTTCCATGGACTAGGTCACTTTCAGCTCTTCTGGGAGATTCTAGTAAAACATTTATGGCAGAGTGGAAATGAGAGCGGCTGGTTTTTAAGAGAGAGGGAGGGAAGGAAGGAGGAAGAGCGGGGGCCGTTTTCTTCTACATTGCTTGTCCCTCAGATTTCTCTCTATGAGACCTTGTTTCCTGCAGGCCCCAGAGAGCCTCTCTCTCTCTCTCTCTCTCTCTCTCTCTCCACACACACACACACACACACAAGCTAAATGGTGCAAGTGGCCCTTCCAATTATACAGCACTTTCCCTCATCTGTCAGTGTTCAAAGCAACAGTTTGTTCTATCCCCAGTGGCAAAGATGACATCCTATCAGTTCATGCTGGAATAAATATAGTCTTTAAGCACCACTGGGCTTACGTTTTATTATCACATGAGATCATAGATTTTAACCTTTTGAATCTGATTGGTTTTTTAAAATGAAGAGCAGGAATATTCACAAAAGAACAACACGAACTGGATGACTGAGCAGGTCCCAGGCCCAACCCCCAGCACCTTTCTGCGTGCGAGGCCGGGGAAGCCTCTGCCGGGAAGGCTGCAGCCCCGCTTGTCGGCCAGGCTGTGGCTTCCTCTGCAGAGGCCAGGCGGAGTGAAAGGCCTTGGCAAGGGGCGCCTGCTCATCTCCCCCTGTTGCTGCGGAGAGCAGGTTGGCCACGCCCCTCCTTCGAGACAACAGACTGCCCCCTGCGTCCTGTTGCAAAAGCCTTTGCGAAAACTAGTGGCAGCCCCGCCCCTCGGACGTCTGCTAGCCCCTGTGCAAATCTAGCAACTGTCCCTTTACGCGCCCAAGGCAAGTGACCTTTCTGCAGAAATTCTGCCTCTAACAAGTTCTTATTTTGGACAATTTTCTGAGGAAATAGCTGTGACTGGTACATTTTCTAGCAGGGGGGGAGTGGTTGGCTTAGCCAGGGAGGGATTATTTACATTGGATACATTCACATCAAATGTTCCTAATCCATATGACAACATTATTGCAAAATCAATTTTTAGGATGGAGAATAAAATTAGACAGAAATGAAGCTGAGAAATATCACCTTTGAATCTGTTCTATATTGCAAATATGGAGGAAAAAACCCACCAAATGATTCTCAAGGTCGGGGGGGGTTGTGTCTGTGGTGGTGGTGGGGGCTCTCAGTCCAGGTGTCTCCTGAGGTCACCCGCGAGGGCGAAGAAGAAGAAGAGTTTGGATTTATACCCCGCCCTTCACTGCCCAAAGGCGTCTCAGAGTGGCTGACAAACTCCTTTCCCTTCCCCTCCCCACAACAGAGACACCCCTGTGAGGCAGGCGGGGCTGAGAGAACTTCTGACAGAAACTGTCCTTGAGAGAACAGCTGCACCAGAGCTTGTGACTGACCCAAGGTCACATCAGCAGGTGCAAGTGGAGGAGTGGGGGAATCAAACCCAGTTCTCCCAGATAAGAGTCCGCATACTTAACCACTACACCAAACTGGCTCTCACACCAAACTGGCTCTGGTGCCGTCTCCATCCCACAGCCAGGTCAAGATAGAGGACCCGTCTAGGAAAGCCTGGGGCTGTTCCACTGCCGCTCTCTTAACTACCTTATCCAGGAACGGAAGGTTCGGCCCTGGGCGGTAGTTGGCTGGGTCAGTAGGATCCAGAGATGGGTTCTTGTAAAAAGAGCGGTCTCACCACTGCCTCCTTTAAAGCCCCTGGTCTCAGGGACAAGCTGATGATGTCTGCCGGAGGGGCCCGTATTCCGTCATCGCTGGCTTTCACCAGCCGTGGTGGGCATGGGTCAAGGAGGCAGGGGGTGGGCTTCCCTGCAGCCATGATCCTGCCAGCCTCTTCCCAGGACAGATGGCTGAAACGGCCCAGAGTTGGACCCCGAGACGGCCAAGGGGCCTCCAGCTCACATACTGTATCAATGGTGGCCGGCAAGTCTTGGCGGAGCATCAAGATTTTATCCACAAAACAGCTCACAAAAGCCTCACCGTTTAAAATGTAGGCCTCTCAAGTAAGAAGGGGAGGGCTGGATGGGTGGCTGAAGTGTGTTATAATGGGGTGGCCGCTGGACCGGAGGGAGCAGGGCTGACTGGGCAGGGCTGAGAGGCTTTGTGTGTGTCTGTGTCTGTGAGAGAGAGAGGGGAAGAGTGTTGAGTGGGTGAAGAAGAGAGAAGTGCTGTGAGAAAGATCTGTGTTCTGTGCAGAAGTCATGAGCCTAAAGAGCCGGCGAGAAAATAATCCTTTGTGGCTAAGTCTACAGAAGGAATTTTAGAGAAAGGAGGAGAACTGTACCTATTTGAAACCATTACACTTAACGAATTTTACTGAGATTGTTAAATTGTTATTCATCTAAAAAAAATCCTATTTATGTTTAAGTGGAAAGAGCTGTCTCATTTAGAGCAAAGTATCCCCTTTCACCCCAGAGCCGCCCTCGTGCCCAGGCGTTCTGCCCTATGCGGCTCAGCCCTCCTCTTCTCCAGCCGGGTCCAGCTGAGAGTTCCAAGGCGAGGAGGAAACGCTGAGGGCGGCCGGGAACAGGCAGCGCAAACAGACGTCGCCTCGGGACGCTGCAGAGAGGTGCCTGTGCAGGTGTTACGCAGAAGGGGTCTCAGAAAATGGCAAAATGTTACAAAACAAAACCACTGATGGAGATTAAAATCTTCTTCCAGCAGGGGATTTTCTTCCACATAAAGAACTGGCTGGGAAAAAGGAGAAAAGGATGATTTCCCTTGTTCCAGTACTTCCAGAGGAGACTTGAGGAAACCAGATTGATTCATACATTTTAAAAAATTAATTGCGGGTTCTAATATTTTAAACAGCAATTGAAATGTCTGCGGCAAAGATCATTGATCTTGCTTAAAACAGAACAAAAAAGAAGGATCTTTCAGAAAGGAAATTTCCACTTTTTATTACAGCACGGATTTACAGGCACTCACCCCGCCTTCTAAAACAATCTCGCCCTGACTTTGGGGGGTAACTGGCAGCACAATCTGAAAGGGGGGAGGGTAGGGTTGGGGGGGCCCCTCCGAAAGCGGTCAGGGAGCCGACGGACCTTTGCGTCAGCGTGTGGCTGAGACACATCCGCGTAAGGGCCGGTTGCAACGGCGCAGGGCCCCAGCACCGCTCTGTCACTCTCGGGCACCGGCAGAGGGCCGCACTGGCTGCCCATTGGCACACCCGATGCCTAGGCCCCTGCGCCCGTGTGTTGTGGGCAGTTTTGGGGATGTGACTCCCTGAGCCCTTTCAGCTCGGAAATGCCCTCTGCCAGAGGCGGGAACTTATGCCGACAGAAAACATGCCATGGCCCCTGCGCCCCGACTGGACTGGAAATCCAAGTCGTTCCCCCTGCCGCTGCAACCTCACCGATTAGACCACGGGTTCAGCCAATCACCTCCCTCCCCCAGAGTGGCCCCGCCCCCGCCCCCTCCCCAGCACCCAGTCACGCCCCCCCCCTACAAAAACATCAGCCAGGACATCTTGCCACTCAACGATTGTGCTCTTAAAATCGTTTTAACGGAAATGTGCCGGTTATGTACCAAATTAAACAGATTACGTTGCAACTCAGTAGTTGAGGCATGTGGCAGGGGGCTCCGTCTCAGAGCCCCCTGCCAGGCGGACTTAGAGCAGGCAGCAAGGCACTTGGGGGGGGGTGGCGGGAGCAGCACAGAGAGGGCACTCGGGTGGCGCTGGCACCCGAGGGGGAGGGGGAGGGGAGGGCAAAGCCCGCACTCTGTGGCTGGCCCCTCCCTTGTCAGGAGCCCAACAGCTTCCCCACCTCTGGAGGCGTGACCCGCAGGGCCAACCACGCACGGGCAGGCACGCAAGGGCAAGGGACCCGCTCCCCCTCTCCCCTCTCCCCTCGCTCGAGGCCGGGTGCCACGACAGCGCCTCCGGCACTCAAGCCCCGCACTGAGTTCGTGCAGGGGCGGCACAAGTGACGGCTGCACAGCGCCATGGTCCCTGGCACGCCACGGGAAAGGGTCCCAGGGAACTTTCCCCTCCCGGGAGATCGGGCGGGGGGGGAGGAGGAGGAGGAGGAGGAAAGCTCCGTCATTTGCCTGCCTCCCACCCTGGGCAGAGGAGGGGGCGTGCCTGTGGCCTGGGGGAGGGGTGCGTGCGTGTGTGTCTGCCCGAGACTGGACTTTCCCCCGCCGCTGCTTCAAGGCTGCCAGGGGGCGGGGGGGGGGGCAGCTCACAGGTTTTAATGTTTCGATATTCACCACCTTGGGGACCCTATTTAGGTGGAAAGGCAGCGTGGAAACTTTTGAAATAGGCTCTATGAAGAAATAAATGTCGAGAGTGCTCTCTTTCTCACTGATCTTGGTTTGCAAATTCATTTGTTAAGTATCTGAAAATGTGACTATCCGTTTTCAGTCTCTATTGTTCTCTGAGCTCTGAAGCTCAAGCGCCACCCACAACGGAGGGTCCTTCCTTTGCACCAGCCGGCCTTCACCTGCTGGGGCGCCGGGGCTGGTGGCCAAGAGGCCTCCCTCAGCAGATTCAGAGTCCCGAGGCCAGAGGCCAAGAAGCACAACAGCCCTGCGGGAGGGCATCTGCCTTCTGGGCCTTCCCCACCCTCTCAGACAGTGAGCCGTTGTGACGGCATCACGGCAATATATTTCACTGAATTGCCATATAAATAATACACAGCAATAAAATCATTCACATATGTGCAGTAACTAATGTGTTGTTGTGTTATCTTTAAGCAAAATGCCCAATTAAAATTACTGCTAATCAGAACCACATTCCTCCCACATGGCTGGGCCAGAGCAAACCAGCCGAGAGGAAAGAGATCCAGGGTGTGGGGCAGGACAGGCAGGGAAGGAGAGCTGGAAGGAGGGGAGGGGAAGGGAGGGTGACCCGGCCTGGGTGGGAAGGCTGGGTGGGAAGGCTGGGTGGGAAGGCTGGCGGGCAGCCAGGAGAGTTCAGAGATGGGGGGTGTTCTGTCCTGGGATCAGAAGGCTGAGCTGGCGAAATACAGCCAAGCTTCGCTCTCTGAGAACAATAGGGACTAGGTTCCTGAGCTCGCCAGTAGTGAACCAATGGCAGCATTGGCGGGCGATTCAAACCCGCCAATAGGAATATAGGGCCGTCCCCCCCTAACTGTATATAGTTGGCCTCCGGCCGTTACTGTGTGTTCTTGTCTTATGTGAAGTACGAATAAACGCGTCTTCTCTTATGTCGTCGTCCGAGTCATGAGGCCCGAAACCCAGTACTTTACAGTGGCGACGAAGGTGGGATTTCAACGCCTTCCGTGACTCCATGAGCGACGAAAAGGACACCGCCGAGCGCCGCATCGCTGACCCCGAGAGCAGCACCGCATCGCTCGCCGAGCATCGCATCGCTGACCCCGAGAGCAGCACCGCACCGCTCGCCCCGGCGCACGCCGTTCCAGACAGAACCATGGCCGCTTCCCATGTAACACTGGAGCACTTCGACCCGTCGCAGCCAGAGACCTGGGACGCATGGGTCGACCAGCTCATCAGCTACTTGGAGCTCAACGAAATCCGCCACCCCGATCAGAAACGAGCGATCCTCCTGAACGCCTGCGGCACCCAAACCGTCCGCCTCGCCAAGAGCCTCTTGGTGCCCCGCACGGCTTTGGAGAGCTCGTTTGGGGAGATCCTGGATGTCCTCAATGCCTACTTCAGCCCCCGACCGACCTTCTTGGCCAAGAGGATGGATTTCCAGAGGCGGGTCCAGGCCCAAGGGGAATCCATTGCCAACTTCTTGGCCGCGCTAAGGGCGCTCGCGGTGGACTGCGGATTCCCGAAGGTAGAGGACAACCTGCTGACGCAGTTCGTGTGGGGCCTGGCGGACTCCAAGCTGCGGCGCAAGTTGGTGGGACACCGGAGGCTCTCCTTAGACGAGGCCCTAGACGCGGCAACAGCCCACGAGGCCGCGGAAGGGGATCGCCCGGTCGCTGCCGCCCATGTGGTCGGAAGGAGTCCAAGCCCTGGGTATGCAGATACGGAAGAGGTCTTCGCCCTCAGACCTCAACAACGCCGGCCGGCGCCGTTCCAGCAGGCCAACAGGGAGCCAGCCAAACCTTCCGGCAACCGGACCGTCTGTGCCAGCTGCGGGGAAGGCCACGGAAGAAAATCCTGCAAGTTCCGGGATGCCGTTTGTCACGGGTGCGGAAAGCAGGGACACCTCGCACGGGTCTGCCGGTCCAAGGGCCACAGGAATTCGAGAGCATCGGTTCCACCGCACCGCGCATCGTCCACCGCCTACGAGACGACGGAAGAGGTCGCCGAGTTGTACCACCTCACCGACCAGCCGCTGCAGGTACTTCGCCTCCCTAACCCCAACTTCTCCTCTGCCCCGAAGATCCAAGTAACCGTGCGGATCGAGGGGTCCCCCTGTTGCATGGAAGTGGACTCGGGATCGGCGGCGTCCATCATTTCCCTAGACACTTTAAAAAGACTTTGCCCACTAGGGGACCCCTCTTCGTCCATCGCCACTAAGTTTGGTGGACTTCCAAAAGAACCCTGTCCCCATCCGGGGAGTCGGCACTTTCCGAGTGCAGTACAGAGACTTCGAGGGGAACTTGGACTTGGTGGTGGTAGAGGGAAATCTCGTGAGTCTCCTGGGGCGGGCGTGGTTCGAAGCCCTAGGTATAACGATTGGGGGAGTGAATAAGTGCGGGGTGCGGGACTGGGGGCGGTGTGCAATGAATTCCCGGAGGTCTTTGACGGGAAACTGGGGTGTTACAAAGGGCCCCCGGTGTCGCTTCACTTAGACCCCACCGTGACGCCCGTCCGTCGGCGCTTCCGCACCGTGCCCCTGGCCCTCCGCCCGAAAATAGAGGCCGAACTGGACCGGTTAGTGGGCCAGGGAGTCCTAGAGCCCGTCCCGAATGCCCGATGGGAGACCCCGATTGTGACACCCGTCAAGCCAAACGGGGACATCCGCATCTGCGCGGATTATAAGTGCACCATTAACCAGGCACTTCAGGCGCACGCATACCCCGTACCCGTGGTCAGCCATGTCTTAGCCACACTGGCGGGGGCGCGCATATTTGGGAAGCTGGATCTCGCGCAGGCGTACCAGCAACTCCCGGTAGATGAGGCCACGGCCGAGGCGCAAACAATAGTGACACACCGGGGGGCCTTCCGGGTGAAGCGGCTGCAGTTCGGGGTCAGTGTGGCCCCAGGGATATTCCAAAATCTAATGGACGATTTGTTGAAAGGGATCCCTGGGGTGACGCCGTTCTTCGACGACGTCCTCATCGCCGCGACCACCCCGGAAAGCTTCGCCGCCCGCCTCCGAACTGTACTGGAACGCTTCCAAGCCGCGGGGCTGAAAGTGAAGCGGGAAAAGTGCCTCCTCGGAGTGCCGGAGGTGGAGTTCTTGGGATACCGGGTAGACGCAACAGGCCTACATCCGGCGAGGGACAAGGTGAAGGCCATCGTGGAGGCCCCCGCCCCGAAGTCCAAGGCCGAGCTCCAGGCGTTCTTAGGCCTCCTGAACTTTTACCACGCCTTTCTTCCCCACAAGGCCGCCGTGGCCGAACCCCTGCACAGGCTGCTGGATAAGGCGACACCTTGGGCATGGGGAGCGAGGGAGGCGGCGGCATTCCGGGGGGTTAAAGTACTATTGATTTCAAACGCGGTGCTCGCCCACTTTGATGAAAAGCTCCCGGTAATCCTTGCGTGCGACGCATCACCGTACGGGGTCGGGGCAGTCTTGGCCCACAAGCTACCGGATGGGAGGGAAGTCCCGGTGGCTTACTACTCCCGCACGCTGTCCCCCGCGGAGCGGAACTATGCTCAAATCGACCGGGAGGGCTTGGCACTGGTGGCGGGGGTAAAAAAGTTTCACAACTTTGTGTACGGGCGGCCCTTCACGCTCGTAACAGATCATAAGCCGCTCTTGGGTCTGTTTGCGGCGGACAAACAAACGCCGCAGGTACTGTCGCCCCGGGTGCTGCGCTGGTCCTTGTTTTTGGCGGGCTACCAGTACCAGCTGGAGCATCGGCCGGGCAAGGCGCTGGGTCATGCCGATGCCTTGAGCCGCCTGCCGCTGCCGCAGACAGGGGAAGATCCGGCCCCGGCTCCCGCAGTATTGTTAATGGAGGAGCTGCCTAAACCCCCCCTTCAGGCTGCAGACGTTGCCGCCCGCACGTCCCGAGATCCCATTCTCTCCCGGGTCCTAAACTGGGTGGTGAGGGGATGGCCAGCGGAACAGACAGGGCCAGAGTTCATGGCATACAAAGCCAGGCGGGAAGAGCTATCCGCCTTAAAAGGGTGCTTGTTATGGGGGGACAGGGTGGTCATTCCGGGGCCCATGAGACAAGGGGTTCTAGAAACGCTACATGAGGCCCACCCCGGTATTGTACGAATGAAAGCTCTGGCAAGGAGCTACGTGTGGTGGCCCGGGATGGACGCCGAAATTGAAACCTGGGTCCGAGGGTGCACACGGTGTCAGGAAGTCCGCCCCAATCCCCCGAGAGCGCCCACCCAAAGCTGGGAGTCTACCCACAAGCCGTGGTCACGACTACACATAGACTTTGCGGGGCCGTTTCAGGGGCTCCAGTTCATGGTGACGGTAGACTCCTACTCGAAATGGGTGGAAATAAGCCCAGTGTCTACCACCTCTGCCAAAGCGGCAATACGGGCCCTGCGGAAAATATTCGCAACGCACGGGTTACCCGACACAATCGTGTCGGACAACGGGGCAGCGTTCACATCTGCTGAGTTTCAAGCGTTCCTCGAAAGGAACCTCATCAGGCACATACGATCAGCGCCCTTCCACCCGGCAACTAATGGACAGGCGGAGAGGACGGTACGCACCGCCAAAGAGGCCCTGAGCCGCATAACGGAGGGGGACTGGGAGTTCCGGCTGGCCCGCTTCCTTCTCACATACCGCACCACCCCAAACCCCATCTCCGGGCACTGCCCCGCAGAACTATTAATGGGCCGCCGCCCTACCACTTTATTAGACAGACTCCACCCGGACCGAGCCCCCGAGAGGAAGCTGGTCGAGAACAGGGAGGCGCCCCGAAGCTTCCTACCGGGAGACCCTGTCTACTTCCGGAACTACGGGGCGGGGCCGCAGTGGGTGGCAGGGCGCATCCTAAAACCCACCGGGCCGGTGTCATACGAAGTCCTAACCGATGGGGACCGGGTCCTTCGTAAACACGTCGACCAGCTCCGGAGGCGACAAGACCCCGATACAGAGATCCAGTTACCGGGAAATGCCGCCGCCGCCCCATCATCCGATCGACCGCAAGCACCGACAGCGGAGCCAGCGCCAGAAAGTCCACGGAATCCGGAGAGGGCCCCGGAGACAGCTGAACCACCACCGCCGCTGCCGCCGCCGTTAGAGCCGCCACCGTCACCGCCTCGGCTACTTCCAGAGGCCCAAGCTCCTTGTGCTGGCGGACCAACCGAGAGGGGCCCCGCCAGTCCGGTACCGGCCCCCCGACGTTCGCTCAGAGAAAGGAGGCCACCAGCATACTTAAAGGACTACGTCACCTGATAGGAGACGAACTATGGGGGGAGGGGTGTTGTGTCCTGGGATCAGAAGGCTGAGCTGGCGAAATACAGCCAAGCTTCGCTCTCTGAGAACAATAGGGACTAGGTTCCTGAGCTCGCCAGTAGTGAACCAATGGCAGCATTGGCGGGCGATTCAAACCCGCCAATAGGAATATAGGGCCGTCCCCCCCTAACTGTATATAGTTGGCCTCCGGCCGTTACTGTGTGTTCTTGTCTTATGTGAAGTACGAATAAACGCGTCTTCTCTTATGTCGTCGTCCGAGTCATGAGGCCCGAAACCCAGTACTTTACAGGGGGCGAGCAGAAGGCACGGGGGGGGGGAGATCTAGGAAGAGAAAAGGAGAAAAGGAGAGGAGGAGAGAAAAGTGGGCTGACTCTTGCCTGCCTGGAAAGGAAGAAGGGTTGGAACATAAGAACATAAGAGAGAAGCCAGTGCTGGGTCAGGCCAACAGCCCATCCAGTCCCACGCTCTGGGTCACACAGGGGCCGAAACTACCAGGGGCCATCAGGAGGTCCAGCAGTGGGGCCAGGACTCACTCCAGAAGCCCTCCCACTGTTGACCCCCCCCCAAGCACCAAGAATACAGAGCATCACCTGCCCCAGACCGAGAGTCCCTCTCTATACCTTGTGGCTAATAGGGGCCACTGATGGACCTCTGCTCCATTTGTTGTTCAGTCGCACAGTCGAGTCCGACTCTTCGCGACCGCATGGACCACATCACGCCAGGCCCTCCTGTCTTCCGCTGTCCGCTGAAGTTTGCTCAATTTCATGTTCGTTGCATCGATGACACTGTCTAACCATCTCATCCTTTGCCATCCCCTTCTTCTTTGACCTTCAATATTTCCCAGCATCAGGGTCTTCTCCAGTGAGTGCTCCCTTCTCATTTGGTGGCCAAAGTATTTGAGCTTCAGCTTCAGGATCTGGCCTTCCAGGGAACAGTCAGGGTTGATTTCTTTTAGGATTGACTGATTTGATCTCCTTGCAGTCCAAGGGACTCTCAAGAGTCTTCTCCAGCACCATAGTTCAAAAGAATCTATTCTTCGGCGCTCGGCCTTCCTTATAGTCCAACTCTCGCAGCCATACATTACTACGGGGAATACCATTGCTTTGACCATGCGGACTTTTGTTGGCAAGGTGATGTCTCTGCTTTTTATCATACTGTTTAGGTTTGCCATCGCTTTCCTCCCAAGGAGCAGGCGTCTTTTAATTTCATGGCTGCAGTCACCATCTGCAGTGATCTGGGATCCTAGGAACGTGAAGTCTGTCACTACTTCTACGACTTCCCCTTCTATTTGCCAAGGAGTGATGGGGCCAGATGCCATGATCTTAGTTTTTTTGATGTTGAGCTTCAAGCCCACTTTTGCGCTCTCCTCTTTCACCCTGAGCAAGAGGCTCTTTAGGTCCTCTTCACTTTCTGCCATCAGAGTGGTATCGTCTGCATATCTGAGGTTATTGATCTTTTCCCCAGCAATCTTAACTCCGGCTTGTGATTCATCCAGGCCAGCATTTCGCATGATGTACTCTGCATATAAATTAAATAAGCAAGGTGACAATATACATCCTTGTCGTACTCCTTTTCCTATGCTAAACCAATCAGTTGTTCCATATCCGGTTCTAACTGTTGCTTCTTGACCCTTATACAGGTTTCTCAGGAGACATGTGAGGTGGTCCGGTACTCCCATCTCTTTAAGAACCTGCCATAATTTATTGTGATCCACACAATCAAAGGCTTTAGCATAGTCAATGAAGCAGAAGTAGATGTTTTTCTGGTACTCTCTTGCTTTCTCCATAATCCAGCGAATGTTGGCAATTTGATCTCTAGTTCCTCTACCTCTTCAAAACCCAGCTTGTACTCTGCTCCATATGCTTATCCAATTCCCTCTTGAAGCCGTCTATGCTTGTAGTCGCCACCACCGCCTATGGCAGTGAATTCCACGTGTCCATCACTCTTTGGGTGAAGAAGGACTTCCTTTGATCTGTTCTAACCCGACCGCTCAGCAATTTCACGGAGTGCCCACGAGTAATCTTGTATTGTGAGAAAGGGAGAAAAGCAATGCTCCCTCTAAGCTGTGGAGTCTTGTGAGCAAAAATTCTACTCTGAGTTACTGGCATTAAAGTTGTGAGCGAGCGATTCGGCTACTGCATCAGTTAGTTTTCTCTGGAGCCCTCCTTCCTGAGCGAAGATAAAAATATGTGAACTGGAGGCTAAAAACTGTGAGCTAGCTCACACTGACTCAGCTTAGAGGGAACTCTGGTGAAAAGTCCTTCTTTCTCGACCTGCTCTGTCCCAGGCATAATCTCATAAACCTCGATCATGTCACCCCTCAGCCGTCGTTTCTCCAGGCTAAAGAGCCCCAAGCGCCTCAGCCTTTCTTCGTGAAGCTGCCTTATACTGAACACACGAAGCTGCCTCGTGTTGAACCAGACCCCCCCACCCCCACCTGGGTCTGCCTCAGTCCGCCTCGTCTACTCGGGTGGGCAGCCCCTCTCCAGGGCCTCAGGCGGAGGTCTTTTGCGTCGCCCACTACCAGATCCCTTTAACTGGAGGTTCTGGGGATTGAACCTGGGGCCTTCTGTGGGCCAAGCAGAGGCTCCGCCTTTGAGCCACAGCCCCTCCCTGACGCAGGGACCCCGACGGCTGCTCTCCTGGCACGTTCCGGCAGTTAGACTGCTCCCTTTCAGGAGCGCCTGAGGGGAGTTCCTGCCTGGCTTGAGAGATCCGGTGTCTACCCCCACACCTCCAGCATCTGGGGCTGAGGGACCCTGGGGTGCCAGCTGATGCAGAGGGGAGCAAGGGGGGAGCCCCCCCCCGGGTTGCATCTTGGCATCAGATTCAGTGGCACGTACTGCAGGGAGGCTCCCAAAGAGCTTGAGCCCCCCCCGTGCTGCCTCTCCCTTCGCCGCCACGGCCGGCACGTCTCCCGTTTGAGACCGGGGGTGGGTGGAGACACGGGAGGAGGGAGCGTAGTTGGCCGGGTGCTGGTGGTGGTGGTGGTGGTGGGCTTAGAGCGAGAACAGCCTATTGTGTCCTAAGATCAGGAGTCTGAGCTGGCGAATGCAGCCAAGCTCCACTCTCTGAGAACAATAGGGCTCCTGAGCTCGCCAGTAAAGAACCAATGGCAGCATTGGCGGGCGATTGAAACCCGCCAATAGGAATGTGGGAGCGTCTTTGTCTTGTGTGAAGTACGAATAAACGCGTCTTCTCTTATGTCGTCGTCCGAGTCATGAGGCCCAAAACCCAGTACTTTACACAGCCTACTGACACGTTGCAGGATGGGACCCACCCAGGTATCTGCACCCTCCTCCTGGTTCTTTGGTGGAGAACACCCAAGAGGACTCCGCGTGTCTTTGGGAAACGGCGCTGCAAGGATTCCGTCAGGAGGAGGAGCTCCTCCGCGACCCAAGTGGAGCTCCAGCCCGTCCAGGGCAAAATCTGCACGCTCCTCTTCATCCAAGGGGCCCCCGGGGGCTGGGGCTTAGTCTCCTCTTCTTCTTCTTCTACCGCCCCATGGGAAATGCTTGCACCCAGACACCTACGACGGTGGGCAGCCCCTCGTCTGGAAAGAGCCGCTTGAAGGGTCTCCTGCCCCCAAAGAGGCGTGGGGGTCCATTCAGGCCTGCCCAGCATCAAATAGCCTTCCTCGACCTTTTCCTGCCCCATCGGACAGGGCCAAACATCAAAGCTCGCAGGCACCGGCTGTATCTTGTGGCTCCAGCGTGGCCTGCCAACCACCCCCCCCACAGCCACTACTCCTCCGCTTGTGCGCTGTCCTGTACTTTCAGCATCATCACCCAGACACACCGTTGTGCCAAAAGCCTGTGCCTGAAGGTGAAATACTGGGGAAAGTGAGTGACCCTTTTATACAGAGGCATTTGAGTTGCAGAGCTCTGCCCGGGACTTCCAGAGAGCACAAACTGACACCCCCACCCACCACCCCCACCCCCACCACGTGGGCCTCTTCAGGGCAGCGGGAGGCAAAGGGGCCTCCAGAGAGTGGCTGTGGAGTGAGGGTCTGGCCCCTGCCTCCAGAGGGCGGAGGGGGTCTCAGTCTGCTCCCGTGGGGAAGCTGAAAGCAAGTGAGAGACCGGACAGAGCCTTCACCTGGAGTGCACTTCCCGACTGTGGGGCACTCTGCGCCTGTTCCCACCGGGTGTCCCCCGCCACTGGATGCATCAGCCCATATGTCTTGCCAGGCAGCCTTCAGGTCCACTGCGCAGGCTGGACCCCTGCTGCCTCTCCCTTCCACTGTCGTGGGTGTCTGGGTGCAAGCATTTCCCATGGGGCAGTAGAAGAAGAGAAGGTCTAGAGGAGACATGATGGCAGTCTTCAAGTATTTGAAGGGCTGTCATGTAGAAGATGGAGTGGATCTATTCTCTCTTGCTCTGGATTGCAAGACTAGATCTAATGGGTGGAAATTACAAGGGAGTCGTTACCGGCTTAATATCAGGAGAAACTTCCTGACTGTAAGAGTGGTTGAGCAGTGGAATAGACTGCCTCGGGAGGTGGTGGATGCTCCTTCGCTGGACGTTTTCAAGAGGAGACTGGACAACCATCTTTGGGGTATGTTGTAGGTATGTAGGGGTTTCGGCTGTGCTCCTGAAGAGTGCAGGGGGTTGGACTAGATGGCCTGCAAGGTCCCTTCCAACTCTAACATTCTATGATTCTATGATTCTATGAGATTGGATTTCTACCCCGCCTTTCACTCAGAGTCCAGAGTGGCTTACAAACTCCTTTCCCTTCCTCTCCCCACAACAGACACCCTGTGAGATAGGCGGGGCTGAGAGAGCTCTTGACAGAAATGGCTCTTTTTCAAGAACAGCTCTTGTCAGAACTATGGCTTGCCCAAGGTCATCCAGCAGATGCAAGTGGAGGAGTGCAGAATCAAACCCAGTTCTCCCAGGTTAGAGTCTGCGTACTTGACCACAACACCAAACTGGTCTCCTGAGTGGCTTCTGTTGCCTCTTTTTTATGGTTGGTCGACAGTTCTTGCTACTTGCTGTGAGCCAGAAAGGCCTGCTCCAGTGTGTGGCAGGATGGGACCCAGGGAGATCCCGTCTCCTTGGTGTGACCAGGACTCTTTTCAGTGATGGTGCCAGTTGAGCCTGGAATGGCCTTCCGCAGGGACCCAGGAAGCCCCCGCATTCCCGCCCAGGCCAGAGGAAGTCAGTGGTCTTGCGAAGGGCTTTTGGGGGCTCAGGAGAGGTGGGTCTGGCCACTCTGTATATGATACTGCATTCAAATGGATTCTGGCTAACCTCATTGTTACGGCTTTAATTGCAGGTTTTATGAAGCTATGATGAAGCTGTTTCAAAAGATGCTGACTAGGAATTGCCTTGAATGGGCCAGCAGGTATAAATCTTTCATTTAATTAATGAACTGATAGCGATGCCTCAACCACTTCTGGAACCCACAGGGCAGTCCTGAGAATACTCTCCTGGGGGTAAGCCCCACCGGTTAGACTTGAGCAGGATTTTGAGAACATATCTTCAGGATTGCACTGTAGACGGCAAAGCCTCCCTGGCTGTCCTACAGTGACCCGTGCTCTCCCCCTCCCTCCCTCCCTCCCTCCCTTTCCCCTCCCAGCATCAGTGGAGAGGCGTTTGCTCCTGCAGCCTCCTGCCAGGCAAAGTTGCTTTCAAGCGCAGCGCTTGTTTTCCTCCCTGGGATTCCCGTGGTGCTATAAGGCCCAGGGCCAGCAGGAGGCACTCTTGCTTCATCACAGGGTTTTCTGAAGCCTTTGAAGACCATCCTCACCCCCTCCACATGCGGCTCATTTCAAGCAGGTGATGCCCTATAAATGACAGGTGTGGGGCCTTCATTAAGCGGCAGCATTACAAACACTCACCATCAAGGAATTAATTGAGGAGTCTGTGTTTATTCCCACTGATGAATATTTGACTTGGGATTCTCTCTTGCAGAGAACCTCAGTGAGTATTTCACTTTGCTCTATTTAATTTATACATTTCAACTTCCATTAGCAAGATGATGCCCAGTGTTGAATTCACTAGGCGACTGAGTTGTTTGAGTTAACGGGAGCATGAGTGGTTGATGCTAAATGACCATTTAGATATAGTGAGTGTTCCAGAAATCTGGTGGAGTAGGGGAAATCAGTGGGGCACTGTTATCCCTGGGTATGAACTCTATAGTCAAGATAGGGAAGGAAGCTTTGGGGGTAGTGTTTCTCTCTATATTAAAGAGGGCATAGAGTGAAACAAGATAACATAATGTTAGGGGAACAAACTTCCACATAGAATCTCTATGGGTGGAGATATTGGGCCCTGAAGATTCCTTAAAAGTGAGAGTATACAATTGCCCCCTTGATCAAAACCATGAGGCAGATGTTGAGATGGAAAGAAAAATAAGGAAAGTGTCCAACATGGAAAATGCTGTAATACTAGGTGACTTTAACTACCCTCACATTGACTAGACAAATATGTACTCTAGTCGTGCTGTATAACTGAGATTTCCAGGTATCAGAAATGGCCGTGCATTGGAGCAGTTGGTCATGCAGTTTACCTCAGGGCAGTGATCTTGGACCTTGTTCTGAGTGAAGCTCAAGATATGTTGAGAGATATAGATATTGTTGCACCAAATGTGAGCAGTGACTACAATGCTATCAAGCTCAGCCTTTATGTCTATGGAAAGTTACCCCCAAAGTCCAAAACAGTACCATCTGACTCAAATGGGGGAAATTTTGTGAAAGTAAGGGGGAATCATTAAAAGGAAGCTGAAAGGGAAACATGAGAGAGTCAAATCCCTCCAGAATGCTTGGGAAAAAACCCTTCTGAGAAAAATATCAGCATGGCTTCTGTAAAGGGAAGTCCTGACTCGCCAGTCACTGGCCTGCTATTGCCGTCCATCATCTGAAATCACTCCACCCGCCAAGACAGAAGGACAGATGGACCCTTGTTCTAGTTGTGTCTGAAGAAGGGAGCTCCATGCCCTGCCACCAATGTTGTTGGTCTTGAAGGCGCTCCTGGACTCTGGATCTTGTCTACTGCTACAGACAGACTGAAACAGCCACACCCATCCTGTTCAGTCTTTTGGGGTTCTTTGAGGAAGCCAACAAGCATGTAGATAACTCTGACCTTGCAGACTTTACATACTTGGACTTCCCAAAGGCTTCTGATGATGTACCTTACCAAGGACTCTTGAGCAAGCTTAGCAGTCATGGGACACGAGGACAGGTCCTTTGTGGACTAGGAACTGATTGAACAAGAGGAAGTATAGAATAGGAATAAACGGATAGTTCCATCAATGGAGGGAAGCGAGCAGTACAGTCCCATAACGATTGGTATTGTGAGTAGTGCTATTTAAGACAGTTTCAGAGGGTGGCCATGTTGGTCTTCACCAGAACATCCAGTACCTCGAGTCCAGTAGCACCTTAAAGAGCAGCAGTGCTGAAAAAAGCAAACTCTATTCTTGGGATTATTCAGAAAGGTATTGAGGATAAAATGCAAATATTGTAATGCCCTTGATTGGTGTAATGGTTAAGTGCGCGGACTCTAATCTGGGAGAACCGGGTTTGATTCCCCGCTCCTCCACTTGCAGCTGCTGGTGTGACCTTAGGTCAGTCACAAGTTCTTTCAGACCTGTTTTCTCACAGGCAGTTCTTGAAAGAGCTCTCTCAGCCCCACCTACCTCACAGAGTGTCTGTTATGGGGAGGGGAAAGGAGACTGTAAGCCACTCTGAGACTCCTTTGGGTAGTGAAGGGCAGGGTATAAATCCGATCTCCTCCTCCTCCTTCTATCAAGCCATGGTGCAGCCTCATTTGGGATACTGTGTGCAGTTCCAGTCATTGTATGTCAGAAGGAGGAGGAGGAGTTGGTTTTTATACCCTGCTTTTCTCTGCCCAAAGGAGACTCAAAGCAGCTGACAATCGCCTTTCCTTCCTCTCCCCACAGCAGACACCCTGTGATAGATTCTGTGGCAAACACGCTGCAAAGCAGCTTGTTCATTGGGCCTCACCAATGGGATGTCATCTAGACAGCTGGGACCAGACTGTGCTCTGATCAGCATCCAGGCACTGAACATAAGAACATAAGAGACCTCGTGAGGTCCTGGAGGAGAAATTTAGGCTGCTGGGCAGGAAACTCAAGGCCAGGACCTCCAAGGTAGCCTTCTCGGAAGTGCTACCTGTTCCATGCGCAGGGCCGGAGAGACAGGCACAGATCAGGAGTCTCAATGCGTGGATGAGACGGTGGTGTAGGGGGAAGGGTTCAAGTTTGTTAGGCACTGGGATGCTTTTTGGGACAAGAGGGAGCTGTACAAAAGGGATGGTCTCCACTTGTCCCGAGAAGGAACCAGGCTGCTGGCGTTCAAAATCAAAAAGGTGGCAGAGCAGTTTTTAAACTGAATAATGGGGGAAAGCCGACAGGAGATGAAAAGTCTCTGGTTCGGGATGGCTCATCTCAAAGAGATGAAGGGGTAGCTATTACTTTTGTACAAGGAAATGGATTACAATTGTCCACTGAGACTGTGGCTAATGATAGGAACTGCCTGGCAAGGTCTCGAGGCAGCAAGAGGAAGGCTGTGGGCTTAACAAACATGGGAAACTATAAGTGTTTATACACAAATGCTAGAAGTCTCCGAGGTAAAATCGGGGAGTTGGAATGCTTGGTGTTGGGGGGGAAATAGACATTGTGGGTATTTCAGAAACTTGGTGGGATGAGGAAAATCAGTGGGATACGGTGATTCCTGGTTATAAATTATATCGGAAGGATAGGGGGGAAAGGGTTGGAGGTGGGGTGGCTCTGTATGTCAGAGAGGGTATACCGTCCAGTAAGATTGAGAGGGTAAGAGAATTGGATTCCCTTCTGGAAATGCTATGGGTTGAAATAGTGGGTCCAAAAGGAGGCTTAACAGTGGGAGTTTGTTATCGCCCACCAGATCAAAAGATAGAGGAGGATTATAAAATGATGAATGAATTAAAGATAGCGGCTAGACGAAATAACTGTGTTGTAATAGGCGACTTTAACTACCCACACATTGATTGGGTCAATATGAGTTCTAGTCGGGAAAAAGAGATTGCGTTCTTAGACACTCTCAGTGACTGTGCTGTGGAACAGATGGTCACAGATCCTACCAGGGGAGAGGCGATCCTGGATTTGGTCCTAAGTAACACCCAAGACCTGGTGAGAGATGTAAAAGTGATTGCACCACTTGGAAACAGTGACCATAATGTCATTGAGTTTAACATTTGTACAGATAGGGAGTTGCCCAAAAAGACTGACGCAACCACTTTTAACTTTAAAAGGAGTAACTTCTCTGGTATGAGGGGACATGTGAGGAAGAAATTGAAAGGAAGAGTGGAGAAGGTCAAAACCATTGGGGAAGCTTGGAGACTATTTAAAAAGACAATCCTAGAAGCTCAGAAAAAATATATACCGCAGGTTAGGAAAGGTACAAATAGGTATAGAAAAAAGCCTGCATGGTTAACAAATAAAGTAATGGAAGCTGTAAAAGGTAAGAAGGATTCCTTTAAGCGGTGGAAAGCTAGTCTTAGTGAGGTTGATAAAAGGGAACACAGACTATGGCAAATAAAATGCAAGTCTGTGATCAGGCAAGCAAAAAGGGAATATGAGGAGCATATCGCAAAAAACATAAAGACCAACAATAAAACTTTCTTCAAATACATTAGAAGTAGGAAGCCAGCCAGGGAGGCAGTGGGGCCCTTGGATGACCAAGGGGTAAAAGGAGTACTGAAGGATGATAGGGAAATGGCTGAGAAGCTGAATGCAGTTTTTGCCTCTGTCTTCACTGTGGAAGAGGAGAAGTGTTTGCCCACTCCAGAAGCACCGATTTCGGGAGGGGGTTTGAAAGACCTGAATCAGATTGCGGTGACAAGAGAGGAAGTCCTCCGACTGATGGACAATTTAAAAACTAATAAATCACCAGGCCCGGATGGCATTCATCCGAGAGTTCTGAAAGAACTCAAATGTGAACTTGTGGATCTCCTGACAAAAATATGTAATCTTTCTTTAAAATCTTCCTCCATTCCTGATGACTGGAAGGTAGCTAATGTCACTCCCATCTTTAAAAAGGGCTCCAGGGGAGATCCAGGAAATTACAGGCCAGTCAGTCTGACATCGATACTGGGTAAGTTGGTGGAAACTGTTATTAAGGAAAGAATTAGTAGGCACATTGATGAACAAAAACTATTGAGGCAGACTCAGCATGGGTTCTGTAAGGGAAGATCTTGTCTCACTAACCTGTTAGTGTTTTTTGAGGGAGTGAACAAACATGTGGACAAGGGGGACCCAATAGATATTATTTACCTTGACTTCCGGAAGGCTTTTGATACAGTTCCTCATCAAAGGCTCCTAAGTAAGCTCAATAGTCATGGGATAAAAGGACAGGTCCTCTTGTGGATCAAAAACTGGCTTATAAATAGGAAACAGAGAGTGAGTATAAATGGGAAACTTTCTCAGTGGAGGGTGGTAAGCAGTGGGGTACCACAGGGATCAGTACTCGGTCCGATGCTTTTTAACTTGTTTATTAACGATTTGGAATTGGGAGTAAGCAGTGATGTGGCTAAATTTGCAGATGACACGAAGTTGTTCAGGGTGGTGAAAACCAGGGAGGATTGTGAGGCACTCCAAAGGGATCTGTTGAGGATGGGTGAGTGGGCGTCAACGTGGCAAATGGGGTTCAATGTGGCCAAGTGCAAAGTGATGCACATTGGAGCCAAAAATCCTAAATATAAATACACGTTGATGGGGTTTGATCTGGCAGAGACTGACCATGAGAGAGATCTCGGAGTCGTAGTGGATAACTTGCTGAAAATGTCTACACAATGTGTAGCTGCAATAAAGAAGGTCAACGCTATGCTGGGGATTATTAGGAAGGGAATTGATAACAAATCAGCCAGTATCATCATGCCCCTGTATAAATCATTGGTGCGACCTCATTTGAAATACTGTGTACAGTTCTGGTCACCACATCTCAAAAAGGATATTATAGCATTGGAAAAAGTGCAGAGAAGGGCAACTAGAATGATAAAAGGGTTGGAACACCTTCCCTATGAAGAAAGGTTAAAATGCTTGGGGCTCTTTAGCTTGGAGAAACGACGGCTGAGGGGTGACATGATCGAGGTTTATAAGATTATGAATGGGATTGAGCAGGTTGAGAAAGAAGTACTTTTCTCCCTTTCTCACAATACAAGAACTCGTGGGCACTCTATGAAATTGCTGAGCAGTCGGGTTAGAACAGATAAAAGGAAATACTTCTTCATCCAAAGAGTGATTAACATATGGAATTCACTGCCACAGGAGGTCGTGGCAGCTGCAAGCATGGACAATTTCAAGAGGAAATTAGATAAACATATGGAGCAGAAGTCCACCAGTGGCTATTAGCCACAGGGTATAGAATGAGAACTCTCAGTCTGGGGCAGGTGATGCACTCTATTCTTGGTGCTGGAGGGGCAGCAGTGGAGGGCTTCTGGTGCCCTGGCCCCACTGCTGGACCTCCTGATGGCACCTGGTATATTTTGGCCGCTGTGTGACAGAGTGTTGGACTAGATGGGCCATTGGCCTGATTCAACATTGGCTTCTCTTATGTTCTTATGTTCTCTTAAGAGAAGCCAATGCTGAATGAGGCCAATGGCCCATCTAGTCCAACACTCTGTCACACAGCCGCCAAAATATACCAGGTGCCATCAGGAGGTCCAGCAGTGGGGCCAGGACACTAGAAGCCCTCCCACTGCTGCCCCCTCCAGAATAGAGTGCATGACCTGCCCCAGACTGAGAATTCCTAGCTATACCTTGTGGCTAATAGCCACTGATGGACTTCTGCTCCATGTTGTTGTTGTTCAGTCGCACAGTCGAGTCCGACTCTTCGCGACCCCATGGACCAGTTTACGCCAGGCCCTCCTGTCTTCCGTTGTCTGCTGAAGTTTGCTCAATTTCATGTTCGTTGCATCGATGACACTGTCTAACCATCTCATCCTTTGCCGTCCCCTTCTTCTTTGACCTTCAATCTTTCCCAGCATCAGGGTCTTCTCCAGTGAATGCTCCCTTCTCATTTGGTGGCCAAAGTATTTGAGCTTCAGCTTCAGGATCTGGCCTTCCAGGGAGCAATCAGGGTTGATTTCTTTTAGGATTGACTGATTTGATCTCCTGGCAGTCCAAGGGACTCTCAAGAGTCTCCTCCAGCACCATAGTTCAAAAGAATCTATTCTTCGGCGCTCGGCCTTCCTTATAGTCCAACTCTCGCAGCCATACATTACTACGGGGAATACCATTGCTTTGACCATGCGGACTTTTGTTGGCAGGGTGATGTCTCTGCTTTTTATCATGCTGTTTAGGTTTGCCATCGCTTTCCTCCCAAGGAGCAGGCGTCTTTTAATTTCATGGCTGCAGTCACCATCTGCAGTGATCTGGGATCCTAGGAATGTGAAGTCTGTCACTACTTCTACGACTTCCCCTTCTATTTGCCAAGGAGTGATGGGGCCAGATGCCATGATCTTAGTTTTTTTGATGTTGAGCTTCAAGCCCACTTTTGCGCGCTCCTCTTTCACCCTGAGCAAGAGGCTCTTTAGGTCCTCTTCACTTTCTGCCATCAGAGTGGTATCGTCTGCATATCTGAGGTTATTGATCTTTTCCCCAGCAATCTTAACTCCGGCTTGTGATTCATCCAGGCCAGCATTTCGCATGATGTACTCTGCATATAAGTTAAATAAGCAAGGTGACAATATACATCCTTGCCGTACTCCTTTTCCTATGCTAAACCAATCAGTTGTTCCATATCCGGTTCTAACTGTTGCTTCTTGACCCTTATACAGGTTTCTCAGAAGACATGTGAGGTGGTCCGGTACTCCCATCTCTTTAAGAACCTGCCATAATTTATTGTGATCCACACAATCAAAGGCTTTAGCGTAGTCAGTGAAGCAGAAGTAGATGTTTTTCTGGTACTCTCTTGCTTTCTCCATAATCCAGCGAATGTTGGCAATTTGATCTCTAGTTCCTCTACCTCTTCGAAACCCAGCTTGTACTTCTGGCAGTTCTCTATCCACGTACTGTTGGAGCCTAGCTTGTAGGATTTTGAGCATGACCTTGCTAGCGTGTGAAATGAATGCAATTGTGCAATAGTTTGAACATTCCTTGACGTTGCCCTTCTTTGGGATTGGAATGTAAACTGACCTTTTCCAATCCTGTGGCCACTGTTGTGTTTTCCAAATTTGTTGGCAAATTGAGTGCAGCACTTTAACAGCATCTTCTTTTAAGACTTTGAATAACTCAGCTGGGATACCATCACCTCCACTAGCTTTGTTGTTAGTAATGCTTTCTAAGGCCCATTTAACTTCGCTTTCCAGGATGTCTGGCTCGAGGTCAGTGATTATACCATCGTGGTTGTCAAGGACATCGAGGTCCTTCTTGTATAGTTCTTCTGTGTATTCTGCTCCATATGTTTATCTAATTCCCTCTTGAAACTGTCCATGCTTGTAGCTGCCACCACCTCCCGTGGCAGTGAATTCCATGTGTTAATCACTCTTTGGGTGAAGAAGGACTTCCTTTTATCTGTTCTAACCCGACTGCTCAGAAATTTCATGGAGTGCCCACGAGTTCTTGTATTGTGAGAAAGGGAGAAAAGTACCTCTTTCTCAACCTGCTCTATCCCATGCATAATCTTATAAACCACGATCATCTCACTCCTCAGCCGTCGTTTCTCCAAGCTAAAGAGCTCCAAGCATTTTAACCTTTCTTCATAGGGAAAGTGTTCCAACCCTTTTATCATTCTAGTTGCCCTTCTCTGAGCTTTTTCCAATGCTATAATATCGTTTTTGAGGTGTGGCGACCAGAACTGTACACAATATTCCAAATGAGGTCGCACCAATGATTTATACAGGGGCATGATGATACTGGCTGATTTGTTCTCAATTCCCTTCCTAATAATCCCCAGCATAGCATTGGCCTTCTTTATTGCAGTTACACACTATCTAGACATTTTCATTGAGTTATCCACTACGACTTCAAGATCTCTCTCTTGGTCAGTCTCTGCCAGTTCAGATCCCATCAACGTGTATTTATATTTAGGATTTTTGGCTCCAATGTGCATCACCTTGCACTTGGCCACATTGAACCTCATTTGCCATATTGCCGCCCACTCACTCATTCTTGACAGATCCCTTTGGAGTGCCTCACAATCCTCCCTGGTTTTCACCACCCTGAACAACTTCGTGTCATCTGCAAATTTAGTCACTTCACTGCTTACTCCCAATTCTAAATCGTTAATAAATAAGTTAAAAAGCATCGGACCGAGTACCAATCCCTGTGGTACCCCACTGCTTACCACCCTCCACTGAGAAAGTTTCCCATTTATACTCACTCTCTGTTTCCTATTTATAAGCCAGGTTTTGATCCACAAGAGGACTTGTCCTTTTATCCCATGACTATTGAGCTTACTTAGGAGCCTTTGATGAGGAACTGTATCAAAAGCTTTCCGGAAGTCAAGGTAAACAACCTCTATTAGGTCCCCCTTGTCCACATGTTTGTTCACTCCCTCAAAAAACACTAACAGGTTAGTGAGACAAGATCTTCCCTTACAGAACCCATGCTGAGTCTGCCTCAATAGTTTTTGTTCATCAATGTGCCTACTAATTCTTTCCTTAATAACAGTTTCCACCAACTTACCCGGTATCGATGTCAGACTGACTGGCCTGTAATTTCCCGGATCTCCCCTGGAGCCCTTTTTAAAGACGGGAGTGACATTAGCTACCTTCCAGTCCTCAGGAATGGAGGCAGATTTTAAAGAAAGATTACATATTTTTGTCAGGAGATCCACAAGTTCACATTTGAGTTCTTTCAGAACTCTTGGATGAATGCCATCCGGGCCTGGTGATTTATTAGTTTTTAAATTGTCCATCAGTCGGAGGACTTCCTCTCTTGTCACCTCAATCTGGTCTTTCAGGTCTTTCAAACCCCCTCCCGAAATCGGTGCTTCTGGAGTGGGCAAGCACTTGTCGTCTTCCACAGTGAAGACAGAGGCAAAAAATGCATTCAGCTTCTCAGCCATTTCCCTGTCATCCTTCAGTAGTCCTTTTACCCCTGGACAGTGATTGAACCGCAGAGTCCAGACTGTGGAGGCTGTGAGCAATTTTGTCAGCCAGATGAGCCATAAAAGGTCTTGGGATTTTCGGAGAGACGCACCCGACACCCTCTTGCACTAATCTTCAGCCTGCCCTGAACAATGATTGGGGGATGGGAGAGGGTCTTACAGGAAAGGAAGGGGATGGAGATAACGGTGATGCTCGGTCCCTTTCCAACATTTGTCCCATCCCGAGACATGCTGGCAGTGGGGCTAGGAAGCTGTACCCACGGATGTTGAGCAATACCAGGTCCATTAGTAATAAGACTTTTATGCTGCAAGATTATTTTGCAGCTCAAAATAGGGACCTGCAACATATGACTGAGACCTGGGCGCAGGTGGTTGAGACGGTCACCCTGAAACGGCTGCCCCCCCCCGGTTACTCAGTCCTCCAACCGTCCTGGACTAATGGGCAGGGATGGGTTGGCGGTGCATATCTGAGAGCCTTTCTCCTTTAGGGCTCTCCCCACACCAAAAATCACTGGGATTGACTGTGTTGGTCTGGTGTGGAATGTTGAGGAGAGTTTGGCCATCTGGCTGGTGTATCGACCACCTAACACACTAGCAGATACCCTGTCACACCGTTGGAGGTGGTGTCAGGCTGGGCGCTGGAATTCCACAAGCTATTGGTATTGGGGGATTTTGGTGTCCGTGCTGGTGATGCTGCCTCCTCTCAGGAGATGGGCGTGGTGTCATCCGTGGCAGCACTGGGACTCTTCCAATTTGTTTCGGCACCCACGCACCAAGCAGGTCACACACTGGACTTTATTTCTGGGCTGGGGATGAATGTGGGTCTGGAAGCCATTGATGCAGTGGCTTTGCCAGACCATTTTGCCTCATAGGCACGTTTGAACATCCAAAAACCCTTCTGGTTTAGGTGATGCGCAGGTTTGTGCTTGCCCATGGTGACTAATGGATTCAGTTGGTTTCCAAAATGCTCTGTGGGATCTGATACTCCCTAATGGTTTGTTGGATGATCTGGTGGAGGACTGGCATAGCTAGCTGTCTAAAGCCATCAACGAAATCGCCCCCCCCCCCGCTTCACCCCCACACCAAAACAGCTCCATGGTACTCCTTGGAGCTGCGAAGGATGAAACGGGAGCTAAGACGGTTAATGTGGCAGCAAAACTGTGATGAAGCTGCAAGAGCATCTTTGGGGTCCTTTGTGAAAGCCTACGAGATGGCGATGAAAGATGCTAAGAAGGAATTCTATGCGTCTTCCATTGCATCCGCAAGCTTGCGCCCAGCTCAATTATATAGCATAATCAGGGTTATCAGCCACCAACTACCACAGGGGAACCAAAATAATAGGAATTGGCAATTAGCTGTGGGGCATTTGTGAGCCATTTTGTGGACAAAATCTTGTAGCTCCACTAGGATCTCCTGACCACGGTTGAAACAGTAAATGAGCTGGAGGCCCCTTGGCCGTCTTCTGGTCCTGTTTTGGACCACTTTAGCTGACTCTCCCAGGAAGAGGTCAACGGAATCCTGGCAGCTGTGAAGCCCATCGCTTGCCTTCTGGACCCCGTATCCGTCCTGGTGGGTGAAGGCCAGCCGTGGCGGAATTTGGGTTCCCTGGGAGAAATTATCAACAGCCCTGTCTTCCAGGAGTTTCCCTGGGTTTTTCAAGGAGGTGGTGGTGAGACCGCTCTTAAAGAAGCCATCTTTGGACCCCTTGGTTTAGGCCCAATTATTATCTCAATGGCCCTCCTGGGGCCACACACAGTTATATTCCTATCGCCTATAGGTTACCATCTCACCATCTTGTTGTTTTAATTGGGTCTTAGATTTCTATTGGAATTGTATCAGTCCTTATATGTTTTGTTGCTATGTTGTATCCTGCCCTGAGTCTGTTTGGGGGGGTGGGAGTAGGGCTAAAAGTCATGAATATTAAAAATAAACTTTCTGTCCTCCTTTGAAGCACAGGGGCCGCTGTCCCACTGATTCCTCAGTCTCGTGCTGTCCCTCCCAAGAAGCAAAATGCCAGCCTTTGCCAACGCCCCCCAGTTGTGCTTGGTAGCTCGGAGTTTCTGTTATGATTGCCAAGCTGGAAAAAGTGGAGGAGGAGGAGGAGGAGGACTCCCCCGCCCCCCCAAGGATCCTAGCAGAAGACCCAGGGACTTCTGCAAATTGTGGCGGATCCCTTGTCAGGTGCTTAATTGCCTGGCTAATTACATGAGGCAGTGACAGCCAATTATCTAAAGTGAAGGTAAGTAGATTGTGCCCTAGAATGAGTGCATGGCATTAGACAACACAATGTGGTTTTGTAGCACTGCCAGATTCCTCCTTCTTGGCATTGCGAGGGAAACTCCCCTTTAGAGTCACAAAATCATGGAGTTGGAAGGGACCTCAAGGGTCATCTAGTCCAACCCCCTGCACAAGGCAGGAAATTCATAAATACCTTCCCCTCCACACCCCCAGTGACTGCTGTTTCACACCCAGAAGAGGGGGGGGGAACCCTTCCAGGGACCCCAGCCAAACTGTGCGGGAGAAAAATTGCTTCCTGACCCCAAAGTGGCGATCAGCATTTCCCTGGGCATGTCAGAAAGGGCCACAAGAACTAAGCACTGAGGCCAGCAACCCTTCCTGCCCTCAGCATCTGCCTAAGTTCACACAATCAGCATTGCTGTCAGATGGCCATTGAGTGAGTCTCTGTTTAAAAACCTCCCAGGAAGGAGAGCCCACCACCTCCTCCCGAGGAAGCCTGTTCCACTGAGGGACCGCTCTAACTGTCAGGAAGTTCTTCCTGTTTAGCCGAAAACTCTTCTGACTTAATTTCAACCTCATTGGTTCTGGTCCGACCTCCTGGGGCAACAGAAAACAACTCCACCCCATCCTCTCTATAGGACAGCCCTTCCAGTCCTTGGAAGATGGTTCTCATGTCACCTCTCAGCAAGGCTCCCTCTAAGCTGTGGAGTCTTGTGAGCAAAAATTCTACTTTGTGAGCTCCTGGCACTAAAGTTGTGAGTGAGCAATTTGGCTACTGCATAAATGAGTTTGCTCTGAAGCCCTCCTTCCTGAGCTAAGGCAAAAATGTGTGAGTTGGAGGCTAAAAAACTGTGAGCTAGCTCACACTAACTCAGCTTAGAGGGAACAGTACCTCTCAGTCGCTTCCTCTCCAGGCTAAACACACCCAGCTCCTTCAACCTTTCCTCGTAGGACTTGGTCTCCAGACCCCCTCACCATCTTTGTTGCTCTCCTCCGGACACGTTCCAGCTTGCCTAGATCCTTCTTAAATTGTGGTGCCCAAAACTGAACACAGTGCTCTTAAGTGAGGTCTAACCAGAGCAGAGCAAAGCGATACCATCACTTCATGTAATCTGGACACTGTACTTCTGTTTGATACAGCCCAAAATCGCATTTGCCTTTTTAGCAACCGCATCACACTGCTGACTCATGTTCAGTGTGGGGTCTACTAAGACCCCTAGATCCTTTCCGCACAGACTACTGCCAAGACAGGTCTCCCCTGTCCTATAATTTATGCATTTGATTTCCCCTACCTAAATACAGAACTTTATATTTATCCCTGTTACAATTCATTTCATGTGGCCCTGGTGTTTCTTCCGGGTGTTTCTCAAGCCAGCAGCCTCCAGTCCTTGAGGTCTGGCTTATGGCCAAGGGGAGCTGTTTGCCTCTGCAGCTTTCTCTTTCTAAAAACGTCTCTTTCTTGGTCAAAATTTCCAGTCGAGAAAATGGGTCCATCACTCTTCCCTGAAATGGAAAGGTCTGTAAGCTTGGCTTTGCTTGTCTGCTGCCTCAAGGGCATCCTCCCCCCCCCCGCCTCCCACCTGTAGCAGACCCACTAGTGGGGCAAAAGGCTACCAGTGGTGGGTGGGGTGGGCAGGGGAGGCGGCACGTCTGGAATGGCCTCCTGGAAACGGACCTGAGTTCTTGCCATGTGAACCAACCTCTCCGCCTTTGAGGGAGGCATCAGAGTGTGTCTGTATCCCACCACATTTCTGCTGGGCTGTTCACAGAATCACAGAATGTTAGAGTTGGAAGGGATCTGTTGTGTCCTGGGATCAGAAGGCAGAGCTGGCGAAATACAGCCAAGCTTCGCTCTCTGAGAACAATAGGGACTAGGTTCCTGAGCTCGCCAGTAGAGAACCAATGGCAGCATTGGCGGGCGATTCAAACCCGCCAATAGGAATATGGGGCCGTCCCCCCTAACTGTATATAGTTGGCCTCCGGCCGTTACTGTTGTTCTTGTCTTGTGTGAAGTACGAATAAACGCGTCTTCTCTTATGTCGTCGTCCGAGTCATGAGGCCCGAAACCCAGTACTTTACAGTGGCGACGAAGGTGGGATTTCAACGTCTTCCGTGACTCCATGAGCGACGAAAAGGACACCGCCGAGCACCGCATCGCTGACCCCGAGAGCAGCACCGCACCGCTCGCCGAGCATCGCATCACTGACCCCGAGAGCAGCACCGCACCGCTCGCCCCGGCGCACGCCTTCCCAGACAGAGCCATGGCCGCCTCTCATGTAACACTTGAGCGCTTCGATCCGTCACAGCCAGAAACCTGGGACGCATGGGTCGACCAGCTTATCAGCTATTTGGAGCTCAACGAGATCCGCCACCCAGACAAGAAACGATCGCTCCTGCTGAACGCATGCGGCACCCAAACCGTCCGCCTCGCCAAGAGCCTCTTGGTGCCCCGCACGGCCTTGGAAAGCTCATTTGGGGAGATCCTGGACGTCCTCAACGCTTACTTCAGCCCCCGGCCGACCTTCCTGGCCAAGAGGATGGATTTCCAGCGGCGAGTCCAGGCCCAAGGGGAATCCGTTGCCACCTTCCTGGCCGCGCTGAGGGCGCTCGCGGTGGACTGCGTATTCCCGAAGGTGGAGGACAACTTGCTGACACAGTTTGTGTGGGGCCTGGCGGACTCCAAGCTGCGGCGCAAGTTGGTTGGCTACCGGAGGCTCTCCTTGGACGAGGCCATCGACGCCGCAACAGCCCATGAGGCCGCGGAAGGGGAACGCCCGGCTGCGGCCGCCCATGTGGTCGGGAGGAGTCCCAGCCCCGGGAACTCAGATAACGAAGAGGTCTTCGCCCTCAGACCCCAACACCGCCAGCCGGCGCCGTTCCAGCAGGCCAACAGGGAGCCAGCCAAGCCTTCCGGCAACCGGACCGTCTGTGCCAGCTGCGGGGAAGGCCACGGGAGGAAATCCTGCAAGTTCCGGGATGCTGTCTGTCACGGGTGCGGGAAGCAGGGACACCTCGCACGGATCTGCCGGTCCAAGGGCCCCCGGAATTCGAGATCGTCGGTCCCACCGCACCGCGCATCGTCCACTGCCTACAAGACGACGGAAGAGGTCGCCGAGTTGTACCATCTCACCGACCAACCGCTGCAGGTACTTCGCCTCCCCAACCCCAACCTCTCCTCTACCCCGAAGATCCAAGTAACCGTGCGGATCGAGGGGTCCCCCTGTTGCATGGAAGTGGACTCGGGATCGGCGGCGTCCATCATTTCCCTGGACACTTTAAAAAGACTTTGCCCATTAGGGGACCCCTCTACGTCCATCGCCACTAAGCTTGGTGGACTTTCAAAAGAACCCTGTCCCCATCCGGGGAGTCGGCACTTTCCGAGTGCAGTACCGAGACTTTGAGGGGAACTTGGACTTGGTGGTGGTAGAGGGAAATCTCGTGAGTCTCCTGGGGCGGGCGTGGTTCGAGGCCCTAGGCATAACGATCGGGGGAGTGAATAAGTGCGGGGTGCGGGACTGGGGGGCGGTGTGCAAGGAATTCCCCGAGGTCTTTGACGGGAGACTGGGGTGTTATAAAGGGCCCCCGGTGTCGCTCCACTTAGACCCCACAGTGACGCCCGTCCGACGGCGCTTCCGCACCGTGCCCCTGGCCCTCCGCCGTAAAATAGAGGCCGAACTGGACCGATTAGTGGCCCAGGGAGTCCTAGAGCCCGTCCTGAACGCTCGATGGGAGACCCCGATTGTGACACCCGTCAAGCCAAACGGGGAAATCCGCATCTGCGCGGATTATAAGTGCACCATTAACCAGGCACTTCAGGCGCACGCATACCCCGTACCCGTGGTCAGCCACGTCTTAGCCACACTGGCGGGGGCGCGCATATTTGGAAAGCTGGATCTCGCGCAGGCGTACCAGCAACTCCCGGTAGATGAGGCCACTGCCGAGGCGCAAACCATAGTGACCCACCGGGGGGCCTTCCGGGTGAAGCGGCTGCAGTTCGGGGTCAGTGTGGCCCCAGGGATCTTCCAAAATCTAATGGACGATTTGTTAAAAGGGATCCCTGGTGTGACGCCGTTCTTCGACGACGTCCTCATCGCCGCGACCACCCCTGAAAGCTTCGCCGCCCGCCTCCGAACTGTACTGGGACGCTTCCAAGCCACGGGGCTGAAAGTGAAGCGGGAAAAGTGCCTCCTCGGGGTGCCGGAGGTGGAGTTCTTGGGGTACCGGGTAGACGCAACAGGCCTGCATCCGGCGAGGGACAAGGTGAAGGCCATCGTGGAGGCCCCCGCCCCGAAGTCCAAGGCAGAGCTCCAGGCGTTCTTAGGCCTCCTGAACTTTTACCACGCCTTTCTCCCTCATAAAGCCGCCGTGGCCGAACCCCTTCACAGGTTGCTGGATAAGGCGACACCTTGGGCTTGGGGAGCGAGGGAGGAGGCGGCGTTTCGGGGGGTGAAAGTACTCTTGATTTCTAACGCGGTACTCGCCCACTTTGATGAAAAGCTCCCGGTAATCCTTGCGTGCGACGCATCACCGTATGGGGTCGGGGCGGTCTTGGCCCACAAGCTACCGGATGGGAGGGAAGTCCCGGTGGCTTACTACTCCCGCACGCTGTCCCCCGCGGAGCGGAACTATGCTCAAATCGACCGGGAGGGCTTGGCACTGGTGGCGGGGGTTAAAAAGTTTCACAACTTTGTGTACGGGCGGCCCTTCACGCTCGTAACCGATCATAAGCCGCTCTTGGGACTGTTTGCGGCGGACAAACAAACGCCGCAGGTACTGTCGCCCCGGGTGTTGCGCTGGTCCTTGTTTTTAGCGGGCTACCAGTTCCAGTTGGAGCATAACGGAGGGGGACTGGGAGTTCCGGTTGGCCCGCTTCCTACTAACATACCGCACCACCCCAAACCCCATCTCCGGGCATTGCCCCGCAGAACTATTGATGGGCCGCCGGCCCACAACTTTGTTAGACAGGCTCCACCCGGACCGAGCCCCAGAGAGAAAGCTGGTCGAGACCCGGGAGGCGCCCCGAAGCTTCCTCCCGGGGGAACCTGTCTACTTCCGGAATTACGGGGCGGGGCCTCAGTGGGTGGCCGGGCGCATCCTAAAACCCACCGGGCCAGTGTCATACGAGGTCCTAACAGATGGGGACCGGGTCCTCCGTAAACACGTGGACCAGCTCCGGAGGCGGCAAGACCCCGACACAGGGATCCAGTTACCGGGAAATGCCGCGGCCGCCCCAGCATCCAATAGACTGCCGGCACCGACAGCGGAGCCAGCGCCAGAAAGTCCACGGAATCCGGAGGGGGTCCCAGAGACAGCTGAACCGCCGCCGCCGCTGCCGCCGCCGTTACAGCCGCCACCGTCACCGCCTCAGCTACTACCAGAGATCCAAGCTCCTTGTGCTGGAGGTCCACCCGATGGGGGCCCCGCCAGTCCGGTACCGGCCCCCGACGATCGCTAAGGGAACGGAGGGCACCAGCATACTTAAAAGACTACGTCACCTGATAGGAGACGAACTATGGGGGGAGGGGTGTTGTGTCCTGGGATCAGAAGGCAGAGCTGGCGAAATACAGCCAAGCTTCGCTCTCTGAGAACAATAGGGACTAGGTTCCTGAGCTCGCCAGTAGAGAACCAATGGCAGCATTGGCGGGCGATTCAAACCCACCAATAGGAATATGGGGCCGTCCCCCCTAACTGTATATAGTTGGCCTCCGGCCGTTACTGTTGTTCTTGTCTTGTGTGAAGTACGAATAAACGCGTCTTCTCTTATGTTGTCGTCCGAGTCATGAGGCCCGAAACCCAGTACTTTACAGGATCCTTGGAGGTCATCTAGTCCAACCCCCTGCACTCTGCAGGAGCAGAGCCGAAAGACAGCCCTACAACATAGCCGAAAGATGGTTGCTCAGCCTCTGCTTGAAAACATCCAGCGAAGGTCACTGCTAGTGACTGACACTGCTAGTGTCAATCTGGGCTCTCAGAGGATGTTCCTGAAAGCCGACAAAGCTGACCATGGGTTGCGGGCAATGAGCCACCGGCCCTTGGGCTACTCCTGCCCTTTCGCTTATGTCCCTCTGGCGAAGTCTGTACATTTCCCTGGAACAGGAGAGGGTCAAGGGCTCGGCAGATCTCCCCCCCACTGGTCCAGGTTCCCAAACTCCCCCCCTTCCCTTCTGTATCTGTATCTGCAAATCCCCCCCCCCGGTTTTAAAAATCCTTGCCCCCTCCCCCAAATAGGGCTGCAGAAACTGGACTCTGGGGAAGGGCTGGGGGCACCTTGGAGGCCAACCAAGAGCTGAAGGGGGTCTGAGCTTCTGAGAGGCCCAGGCGGCTCCCTCCCTCCGATCTGACACACGAAGACCCTGAGGGGAGGAAGACTGGGAAAGAGGCCCCTCTCAGGTCCCCACCCTGCAGTCCCTTTTCGCGACACTCCAAACCACATGTTGATTTATTCACCACATCAGAATACCACCTTTCAATATTAAGTGACCATCACTTCAGCACAATAAAACAAATACATCCCGTTTCCCTTTCCTTGCTCCACTAGGAGATGACCCTGCTGGGCAGATGGAGAAAAGGCTTGAGAGTCCAGCTGTGGAAGTACGAGAGGGAAGAGGCGAGAAGCCGGAGAACTGCAGAGGCCCAAAGAGAGTCACAACGAATTAGACCCCGGCACGGCTTAGATGGCATCTGTTGTGTCCTGGGATCAGAAGGCAGAGCTGGCGAAATACAGCCAAGCTTCGCTCTCTGAGAACAATAGGGACTAGGTTCCTGAGCTCGCCAGTAGAGAACCAATGGCAGCATTGGCGGGCGATTCAAACCCGCCAATAGGAATATGGGGCCGTCCCCCCTAACTGTATATAGTTGGCCTCCGGCCATTACTGTTTGTTCTTGTCTTGTGTGAAGTACGAATAAACGCGTCTTCTCTTATGTCGTCGTCTGAGTCATGAGGCCCGAAACCCAGTAATTTACAGTGGCGATGAGGATGGGATTTCAACGCCTTCCGTGACTCCAGGAGCGACGAAAAGGACACCGCCGAGCACCGCATCGCTGACCCCGAGAGCAGCACCACACCGCTCGCCGAGCATCGCATCGCTGACCCCGAGAGCAGCACCGCACCGCTCGCCCCGGCGCACGCCTTCCCAGACAGAGCCATGGCCGCCTCTCATGTAACACTGGAGCGCTTCGATCCGTCGCAGCCAGAAACCTGGGACGCATGGGTCGACCAGCTCATCAGCTATTTGGAGCTCAACGAAATCCGCCACCCAGACCAGAAACGATCGATCCTGCTGAACGCGTGCGGCACCCAAACCGTCCGCCTCGCCAAGAGCCTCTTGGTGCCCCGCACGGCCTTGGAGAGCTCATTTGGGGAGATCCTGGACGTCCTCAACGCTTACTTCAGCCCCCGGCCGACCTTCCTGGCCAAGAGGATGGATTTCCAGCGGCGAGTCCAGGCCCAAGGGGAATCCGTTGCCACCTTCCTGGCCGCGCTGAGGGCGCTCGCGGTGGACTGTGTGTTCCCGAAGGTGGAGGACAACTTGCTGACGCAGTTTGTGTGGGGCCTGGCGGACTCCAAGCTGCGGCGCAAGTTGGTTGGCTACCGGAGGCTCTCCTTGGACGAGGCCATCGACGCCGCAACAGCCCACGAGGCCGCGGAAGGGGAACGCCCGGCCGCGGCCGCCCATGTGGTCGGGAGGAGTCCCAGCCCCGGGAACTCAGATAACGAAGAGGTCTTCGCCCTCAGACCCCAACACCGCCAGCCGGCGCCGTTCCAGCAGGCCAACAGGGAGCCAGCCAAGCCTTCCGGCAACCGGACCGTCTGTGCCAGCTGCGGGGAAGGCCACGGGAGGAAATCCTGCAAGTTCCGGGATGCTGTCTGTCACAGGTGCGGGAAGCAGGGACACCTCGCACGGGTCTGCCGGTCCAAGGGCCCCAGGAATTTGAGATCGTCGGTCCCACCGCACCGCACATCGTCCACCGCCTACGAGACGACGGAAGAGGTCGCCGAGTTGTACCATCTCACCGACCAACCGCTGCAGGTACTTCGCCTCCCCAACCCCAACCTCTCCTCTGCCCCGAAGATCCAAGTAACCGTGCGGATCGAGGGGTCCCCCTGTTGCATGGAAGTGGACTCGGGATCGGCGGCGTCCATCATTTCCCTGGACACTTTAAAAAGACTTTGCCCATTAGGGGGACCCCCTCTACGTCCATCGCCACTAAGCTTGGTGGACTTTCAAAAGAACCCTGTCCCCATCCGGGGAGTCGGCACTTTCCGAGTGCAGTACCGAGACTTTGAGGGGAACTTGGACTTGGTGGTGGTAGAGGGAAATCTCGTGAGTCTCCTGGGGCGGGCGTGGTTCGAGGTCCTAGGCATAACGATCGGGGGAGTGAATAAGTGCGGGGTGCGGGACTGGGGGCGGTGTGCAAGGAATTCCCCGAGGTCTTTGACGGGAGACTGGGGTGTTATAAAGGGCCCCCGGTGTCGCTCCACTTAGACCCCACAGTGACGCCCGTCCGACGGCGCTTCCGCACCGTGCCCCTGGCCCTCCGCCCTAAAATAGAGGCCGAACTGGACCAGTTAGTGGCCCAGGGAGTCCTAGAGCCCGTCCCGAACGCTCGATGGGAGACCCCGATTGTGACACCCGTCAAGCCAAACGGGGAAATCCGCATCTGCGCGGATTATAAGTGCACCATTAACCAGGCACTTCAGGCGCACGCATACCCCGTACCCGTGGTCAGCCATGTCTTAGCCACACTGGCGGGGGCACGCATATTTGGAACGCTGGATCTCGCGCAGGCGTACCAGCAACTCCCGGTAGATGAGGCCACTGCCGAGGCGCAAACCATAGTGACCCACCGGGGGCCTTCCGGGTGAAGCGGCTGCAGTTCGGGGTCAGTGTGGCCCCAGGGATCTTCCAAAATCTAATGGACGATTTGTTGAAAGGGATCCCTGGGGTGAAGCCATTCTTCGACGACGTCCTCATCGCCGCGACCACCCCTGAAAGCTTCGCCGCCCGCCTCCGAACTGTACTGGGACGCTTCCAAGCCGCGGGGCTAAAAGTGAAGCGGGAAAAGTGCCTCCTCGGTGCCGGAGGTGGAGTTCTTGGGATACCGGGTAGACGCAACAGGCCTGCATCCGGCGAGGGACAAGGTGAAGGCCATCGTGGAGGCCCCCGCCCCGAAGTCCAAGGCAGAGCTCCAGGCGTTCTTAGGCCTCCTGAACTTTTACCACGCCTTTCTCCCTCACAAAGCCGCCGTGGCCGAACCCCTGCACAGGCTACTGGATAAGGCGACACCTTGGGCATGGGGAGCGAGGGAGGAGGCGGCGTTTCGGGGGTGAAAGTACTCTTGATTTCTAACGCGGTACTCGCCCACTTTGATGAAAAGCTCCCGGTAATCCTTGCGTGCGACGCATCACCGTATGGGGTCGGGGCGGTCTTGGCCCACAAGCTACCGGATGGGAGGGAAGTCCCGGTGGCTTACTACTCCCGCACGCTGTCCCCCGCGGAGCGGAACTATGCTCAAATCGACCGGGAGGGCTTGGCACTGGTGGCGGGGGTTAAAAAGTTTCACAACTTTGTGTACGGGCGGCCCTTCACGCTCGTAACCGATCATAAGCCGCTCTTGGGACTGTTTGCGGCGGACAAACAAACGCCGCAGGTACTGTCGCCCCGGGTGTTGCGCTGGTCCTTGTTTTTAGCGGGCTACCAGTACCAGTTGGAGCATAACGGAGGGGGACTGGGAGTTCCGGTTGGCCCGCTTCCTACTAACATACCGCACCACCCCAAACCCCATCTCCGGGCATTGCCTCGCAGAACTATTGATGGGCCGCCGGCCCACAACTTTGTTAGACAGGCTCCACCCGGACCGAGCCCCAGAGAGAAAGCTGGTCGAGACCCGGGAGGCGCCCCGAAGCTTCCTCCCGGGGGAACCTGTCTACTTCCGGAATTACGGGGCGGGGCCTCAGTGGGTGGCCAGGCGCATCCTAAAACCCACCGGGCCAGTGTCATACGAGGTCCTAACAGATGGGGACCGGGTCCTCCGTAAACACGTGGACCAGCTCCGGAGGCGGCAAGACCCCGACACAGGGATCCAGTTACCGGGAAACGCCGCGGCCGCCCCAGCATCCGATCGACTGCAGGCACCGACAGCGGAGCCAGCGCCGGAAAGTCCACGGAATCCAGAGGGGGTCCCGGAGACAGCTGAACCGCCGCCGCCGCTGCCGCCGCTGTTACAGCCGCCACCGTCACCGCCTCAGATACTACCGGAGATCCAAGCTCCTTGTGCTGGAGGACCACCCGACGGGGGCCCCGCCAGTCCGGTACCGGCCCCCCGACGATCGCTAAGGGAACGGAGGGCACCAGCATACTTAAAAGACTACGTCACCGGATAGGAGACGAACTATGGGAGGAGGGGTGTTGTGTCCTGGGATCAGAAGGCAGAGCTGGCGAAATACAGCCAAGCTTCGCTCTCTGAGAACAATAGGGACTAGGTTCCTGAGCTCGCCAGTAGAGAACCAATGGCAGCATTGGCGGGCGATTCAAACCCGCCAATAGGAATATGGGGCCGTCCCCCTAACTGTATATAGTTGGCCTCTGGCCGTTACTGTTTGTTCTTGTCTTGTGTGAAGTACGAATAAACGCGTCTTCTCTTATGTCGTCGTCCGAGTCATGAGGCCTGAAACCCAGTACTTTACAGCATCTTCAATACCTCCCTTTTCCAGGGATGTTTCAGGCTTCTGCTCTTTAAACGGGCATGCCTTATTGTTTCCTTTGTGCTAAAAATTATGATTATCTGACCTTTTTCTGAGAAGCCAATGAAATGTGCCAGGTCTGAATTCTGAGCAGATTTGTAGGGCCTCCTCCGATGGGCCCAGCTGGGTTTTCCCCAAACCAGGACACAGCCTTGTCTTTGGAGCACACGTGGTCATCGGGGTGGGCCTAATGGCCTGCAATTAAGTATCATTTGGTGTGCTGGGGTGGCTCAGTGGAGGAGCATTTGCTTTGCATGTGAAAGGTCCCACATCCATGTCCAGTTCAAAGGTTTGAGTATCAGGTGATGGGAAAGACCTTTCTCCACCGGAGGCCCTGGAGGAGAGCCTCTGCCAGTCAAAGGAGGCAAGACTGACCTGGATAGACCAAGGGCCCGACTGAGTATAAGGGAGTTTCACCTGTTCCTGTGTTTCGATTTCTCCCAAGCAAGGTATGCTTGATAGAGCCCACACACGATGGCTTGCTCTTTGTTTGTTTGTTTAGAATATTCATATCCTGATTTTTTTCTAGGGGTTCAAGGCAGGTAATGGAATAATTTCATGACCTTGCACCAGCTGACAGCAGCCTGTGGATCTGGGCCCTCCCTACTGCCTTGTACTGGGGCAGCCCTCCCGGGAGGCAGGGACTGGGGTTCAGCAGGGCAGGTCATGGGCCAGGGTGCAGAGAGGAACCAGGGTCCAGTCCAGAAGTCTGGGTCTTCCAGTGAGCAGGTATGCCATGTCCAGTCGAGGGTCAAGGGATTCAGACAGCAAGTCCCAGACCAAGTCCACTCCAGGATCAGGAGTTCCAGAAAAGCCAATAGTCACGTCCAGTCCAAGGGTCAAGGTTCCAGCAGTTCAGTGACAACAAGATCAGTGGCTCAGTAGCAATGTATACTTGTTGTGTCCATGAAACTGCTGTTTCTCCTGGCTGATTTTATAGCCAAGTCTTAACAAGCTACACTCCCAGCCAATTCCTTGGCAGTCATCCTGGAACTACTCATCCGTCTCATCGGTTGATAGGTGACGAGGAGCCATGAGTCCCCCACTCCTCCTCCTCTCCTGCAACTCAGCTCACTTCTGACAGCATCGGCGCTGCAGGGGTCTGGGTGAGCTAGGTGGGCTGGGAGTGGCTTCTGAAGCCTTGTTTACGGCATCAGAGCTACAAGGCCTTGGCTCGGTTTCAGCTGTAGGCTGTGACTTCTCCTTTTCTCCTGGCTCAGAGCTGGCTGCAGCCGGTTGTTCAATTACTGGCTGAGGCCCAGTTGTGGGTAGCTCTTCCTCTCCACAATCTGTACTGTCACTGAGCACAGACTGACTTACGACAGGCCTGGTGTCATGACTAATTGGCATGAGGCCTCCTCTGAGATGGGCTGGGGAGAACTCTCCCCTTGCTGGCTGTTGCTGATCAGCTGGTACTGCTACATGACCCCCGGACCATCTCCTGGACTGAGCTCAGGGGCAACAGCTGCTCATAAGCTCCCATCCACTGGGCTGTCGGGGGGGTGTCTCCTTTGGGGGTGATGTGAAGGCAGAAAAAGTAATCATAATTCTAAGAAAGTAAACTGCTGTGCCTTTCCTTTGGGGAGTGCTTCCTTGCCGAAAGGTGAATGTTTCCATAAATACAAAGACAATTTCAAAGGACCATTAGCCATCGCTAGCAGGGGTGTGGGGTGCGGAGTGATGGACACGTGGAATTCCCTGCCACAGGAGGTGGTGGCAGCTACAAGCATGGGCGGCTTCAAGAGGAAATTGGATAAACATCTGGAGCAGAGGTCCATCGGTGGCTATTAGCCACAAGGTATAGATAGGGACTCTGGGGCAAGGGATGCTCTGTATTCTTGGTGCTTGGGGGGGCAACAGTGGGGGCTTCTAGTGTCCTGGCCCCACTGCTGGATCTCCTGATGGCACCTGGTATTTTTGGCCACTGTGTGACACAGAGTGTTGGACTGGATGGGCCGTTGGCCTGATCCGCTCAGAAGCGCCACCCCACCTGCATCAAGGTGCAACTGGAGATCCTCAGCCAGAGCAACCAGAGCTGTCTCAGTCCTGAACTCCGGCCAGAAGCCAGGTTGGAAAGTATATGGATAAGCTAAGGTAGCTGGCGAGGCCTGTCTCATCGCAATATGACCTATCCAGGAGGGGCTGCCAGCCTCCAGGTGGGGCCTGGGGTTCACCCAGAATTGCTCCTGGTCTCCAGACGGCAGAGGTCGTGTCCCGTGGAGGAAGGGGCAGTTTCAGAGTACTAAATGTTTGGCAACCCGTCTCTGCTGAACTCCCCCCTCAAACTCCACCTCCCCCAGGCACCCTCCCCGGATCTCCAGCAGTGTCCCAGGCTGGAGTTAGCAACCTGAGCTCCACTGCAAGGAGCCACCCAGTTTCTGGTTGTTGCTCCGGCCAAGGAATAAAGCCTTTTCTTCGCTGACCCCAGAGCAGACTATGCGGAATCAGCAAGACTTCCAAGCCAGCCTTTCATGGTTCTCATTGATTTGCAACAGAGACGGCCAGGAATACAGAGGAAACTTTCTGGACAAAAGTACTGAAAGATATAACATACGGGTGGAGAGAGAATGAAACAACGGTGAAACCACCTTAAACCCACTCATAGACGTATTCCAGCAATATATACGGTAAAGATGACAAATCCATTAATCACGGCTATGATAACAGCACATTGATTTACCACATGAAATATAAATACGCATGAAAATAGGGAGCAAAAACTAAAGCACAACAGTCGAATAAATAAGTCTAATACGAATCCATCAGAAGTCCAAATGACAAAAGTCCAGGAAAACTACAGTTTGCCAGCAGATTCAGTTTGGAAAAGTCTTCTTCAGATAATTTCGATAAAAGCATTCTAAGCATCCATTGCTACTGTCAAGGAACTAGAATGCTATCAGTGAATTTATGTGGTAATGTTAAGTGGACCACAAAAAACACAGTAAGTGTCCATAGGAACCCAAAGACCCTTTATAATTGTCAATAACAGGTAAAATGTTAACTACTGCTAAAATAGCATCCTAAGCCATCTATTCACCACTAAAGTTCACAGTTCTGAATTACAACTTTTGCCTCATGCCCACAAATAATTCAGGGTTACAGCTGTGAGCTCCCTCTGACTCCCGGCTGCTGACTGAGATGGCTCGTTACATCTGAACGAGGCAAAAACAACTCGGATGATCGTTCAAGCCTCCAGGCTGCCCAGTATCCAAAGCACCCATCGTATCCAAAATGCTTCCCTGGTACTATTTGCAAAGGCCCAGCCTTTCAGGAAGCTTTCTGGAGGATCCGGGATTTGAACCTGGGTACTCCCAGATGCTAGTCTGACACTCTACATCGTGCTGCTGATTTCTTCAGAGCTCTGTGTTCTGAAAGACCCAATTAAGAACAACAACCCCGCCCCACACACCCTTTTGTTTTCACATGGACCGATTTCCCACAAGCCGCTGCTCCGCCGTCGCTCTTCCCTTTCCCTCAATTGTATGTGTCAATTTCTCACTACTTGCTGCCCTGCAGCTTTGCCTGATTTCCCTCGCGCCTACTTGATCGAGGAGCAAGTAGATACGGGGGAAATTGGGCGAAGCTGCGGGGCAAAATGTGGCTGTGCAGCAAGGAGTAGGAAATTGACACATACAATTGAGGGAAAGGGAAGAGCGATGGCGGAGCAGCGGCTTATGGGAAATCGGTCAGAATGTACACACCTATAGCCAGCACACAGAGGAGGAACTGCCTTGTCTACATGGGCCCTGAACCTCTGCTCCCAGAGTTTCTCAGTCACTGTCTGAGGGTCCCTGAGCCCCAAGGCTGACTAGAAATCTTTCCCTCACTCTCCTCCGGAGGCCACAGCAGGGATTTAGGGCATGGCACCTTTATGGCTCCAACCACCACCACTCTACCCTTGAGCGGAGGGCAGGGGCCATTTTACTGCCTGCGCCCTTTCCAAGCTCTCGCCCGTGGAGCCCCGCGCCCAGCCCCACCACACCAAGGCTTCAGCAGCCTTTGCCAATTCTCCTTCACGAGGGTCTGCCTTGCTCCCAACCTCTGGGGGCTTGTTTCCTCAGCGGCACCCCCCAAAGGTGGGCCTCCTGAAGTCCCAGGAATCTGGTGTCACTGAGACTTGGGTGGGATGACTCTCATATATGGAGCACAGTGATTGAAGGATATACCTTGTTCAAACGGAACAGAATAAACAAAAAAGGGGGTGGGGTGGCACTATATGTCAAGAATGAATATGCTTGCACTGAAATTCAGGATTTTGAGAGTTGCCCTGTTGAAAGTGTGTGGGTAAGGATAGAGAGGGGAAAAGGAGGGCATATTGTTGTGGGAGTATACTACAGACCTCCAAATCAACCGGAGGAACAGGATAATGCATTTGTACAGCAGCTTGCTAAACTTTCACAGAGACAGGATGTAGTGGTTATGGGAGATTTTAACTATCCAGATATTTTCTGGGAATCTAACTCTGCTAGACATGGGACATCCCGCAGATTCTTGAATAGCCTTGAGGACAACTTCATCTCTCAGAAGGTGGAGGTGGGAACCAGAGGATCTGCTATCCTAGATTTAATTCTGACTAACAGGGAAGAACTGGTTGATGAAGTGAAGGTGGTGGGTTCCTTGGGGAATAGTGACCATGTCAGCTTGGAATTTGACATAGAGAAGACTGTGAAACCAGGACGTAGCAGAACTCATATCCTGGACTTCAGGAAAGCTGATTTCAATAAACTCAGAGATCTAATAGGAAGGATCCCATGGCTGGAAATGCTGAAGGGAAAATCTGCACAGGAAGGATGGGTTATGCTGAAAAATGAAGTGCTTGAGGCATAATCTCAAACTGTTCCGGTAAGAAAGAAAGGTGGGAGACGGGTAATGAAGCCAAGGTGGCTGAACAAGGAACTCTCTGAGGAGCTGAAACTAAAAAGGGAAATGTACAGGAAATGGAAGGAGCGTCAGATTACTGAGGGTGAATACAAGACACGAGCACAAATCTGTAGGAATGGTGTCAGAAAGGCTAAAGCACAGATGGAGCTGAGGCTTGCAAAGGATGCAAAAAATAACAAGAAAAATTTCTATGCCTATGTTTGGAGCAAAAAAAAGGAACAGGGATGGAGTAAGCTCATTTCTAGGGGAAGATGGTCAAGCCTTAACAAGGGATGAAGACAAAGCAGAATTACTCAACTCTCACTTTGCGTTGGTCTTTAACCGTAAAGTGAGCTGTATACAAACTGAAGAATGCAGGGCATATGAAGGAAAGGGGAACTGCCAGTTCAGAATAAGTAAGGAAATGGTTAGAGAACATCTAGCTGCCTTAAATACTTTCAAATCTCCAGGGCCGGATGGCTTGCATCCGAGGGTGCTAAAAGAAATTGCAGATGTTATTTCGGAGCCTCTGGCTATAATCTTTGAGAGGTCCTGGAGTACGGGTGTTGTGCCAGAAGACTGGAGAAGAGCGAATGTTGTCCCAATCTTCAAGAAGGGGAAAAAGACGGACCCGGGAAATTATAGGCCTGTCAGTTTGACATCAATACCTGGGAAAATTCTGGAGCAGATTATTAAACGCTCTGTCTGTGAACACCTTGAACAAAATGAGTTAATTGGTAATAGCCAGCATGGGTTTATGAAGAATAAGTCATGCCAGACTAACCTTATCTCCTTTTTTGACAGAGTTACTAAAATGGTTGACTCTGGCAATGCCATGGATATAGTGTATCTAGATTTCAGTAAAGCATTTGACAAAGTTTCTCATGATATCCTTGAGGATAATGTCAGAAAGTGATGTCTTTGATGTTTCTCACTGCATCCATTGTGTTATGTTTCTACCCCGCTTTGCGCTTGCGTAGCTATGCAGCCTGAAACGTGGGAGCTTCTTCCCTGCCGCTTTTCCTTATCACGGTGGCCTTGAATGTAGGCTTTGGACTATTCTTGTTTCGCTGAGAATTTTCCAGTCCTGGGAAGGCAAGGGGAGGGGGGAGTAGTCTCCCGCTCATGAAGTATTTCTCCCGCCGGGAGTTCCCGCGCGAGTGCTCAAGTTTTATTCGCTAGGCGCTTCATTGCATCACACTATAAGTTAGCCGGCTCTGCTTTGCTCCCCATTCCTGACAATGACCTCCTACTGTGGGTTTTAGCAAGTTAATCCTAATAAACCTTTCTTTGTGCAAGAATGACTGGATCTACTTGATTTTACACCTGACAGAAATTGTCAGGAATCTACATCTTTCCCTCACCGTCGACGACCGCCATCCACCACGATGAGCGGGGCGGGAAAGGGAGCCCCGGGCGCAGTCCCGTTGATTACCACCTCGGGAGCCGCCGGGGCAGTTCCAACGATCACTACGGCGGGAGCCACAGGTGTCGTTCCAGTGACTACTGCATTGGGAGCCACGGCTCCCGTTACCTCTGTGGCTGCTCCAGTGGTTACCATTCCGACTACCACCGTGGTTCCTGTGACTACAACTACAGTGGTGACGACACCAACTGCCTATTCAGCAGCCGTGTTGGCTACCCCACCATCGATTGGCACAATTGGAGCCACGTATGCACTACCGATCTACAGCCCGGCCGGGCTGATACCAAGTCAGGGTGGTGCGGTTCCACGAACCTATGTGCCAGGAGTCCCAACACCCTGGGATAAAGGGGTGACATTTCGCAGATCGCGCGATTGGACTAAGAACCTGCTGGACACTACCCAGACCACTTGGACTATGCCGGGAAGCCAGAGCCGTGACAGCCTCCTGGATCCCAGAGGTAGTTTTGGTCTTCCCCAAGGGCGGGTGTCCCGGGGATCTCCCAGAACGGGGTCCAGCCAGGACACTGATGCCTGCATGGATTCTATCCAGGAGGATACCCGACGGCTGGTAAGGGATATGAGTAAACTAATGCAGTCCCTACCCCAGATGATGGACCAAGCTATTAGAGCCCATCCGCTGACACAACCCAGACCTGCCCCTGCACCGGCTCCAGCCCCGGCGCCACCGTTGGTGCCGGGACGGCCACCTCCTCCTCCTCCGGGCCCGGGGCCAGGCCAACCAGTACCGCCGGGTCCAGGGCCGGGCCAACCAGCGGCCCCAGGGCCAGGGCCAGGCCAACCCGCGCCACCAGGGCCAGGGCCGGGCCAGCCAGCACCAGCCCCACCTCCAGTAGTAGCCCCAGTACCGGGAGCAGGGCCAGGGCCACCAGGACCTGTCCAGCCGCCAGTTGTGCCTCCACCTCAGCCTCCGGCTCCAGCACCCCTCATGCAGCCGGTACCGATCATGGCGCCGGCCCCCCGGTAATCCGCCCCAAAGACATGCTTGAGATCACTTTTGATGGAGATCCAGAGACTGTGTCCTTTTTCATATTACAAGTTGGAAAATTTGTACAAAGATGGGGCTATGTATTCCCAGATGAAGAACAGCAGGTGGAGTTTATTGCATCCAGGTTCCGGGGGAGTGCTACTAGCTGGTATGTAGCCCTTCATGATCTGGAGGCGGAGGAGTTGGGGAATGTGGATGACTTCATGTGGGCTTTGAGAAACCGTTTTGAAGATCCGGGGCGGCCCAAAAAGCTGAAGCCTTCCTTCGCACTTTCAGACAAGGCAAACTCTCAGTGCGGGAGTACTCCAGGGAGTTTCAAAGGTATGCTGTAAAAATTCGAGACTGGACTGATGCGGTCTTGGCCCAACAATATAGAATGGGACTGGCAGTTGACGTCCGCAATAATGTTCTCAGCTCTCAACAACCTCGTACCCTCCAGGGGTGGATGGAGGAAGCCGAGAAGGCCGAAAGTCGCTTGCAAATGATGAAGCTGGATCTATCCTTGGGTAACAATCGTCCAAGTGTTGCGGCGGGCCAGGCCAGACCCAAACCAACTTCCACCCCAAGTGGCTTGAGGGATCAGCGTATGCGACAGGGGCTCTGCCTGCGATGTGGGGAGAAAGGGCATTTCGCCGCTGCCTGCCCGAAAGGGGATCCCAATAGAGCTCTACCACAAGAAGAGCCTAGAAGGTGGGCAACCTCTACCCCGAGAAAAGGTACCGCCAAACCGCGCAACACACGGGCTCTGTTTGCTAGCCCCGACCAAGTGGATACCTTGATGCTAGAGGAGGAGAGTGAGATGCAGGGAAATGAGATGGTCCTGTTGGTGAACGGCGCTACACAGCAGGACCCAACACCAGAGGCGCCTAAAATGGTGAGCAACTACCCCTCTCTCTTCTTTGTGACTGTTTTGGTGATGAACCCAGCAATGATGACTCACATTCGGGTCCGGGCTCTCATTGACTCAGGGTGCGGGAGGGATCTCATAAACCCTTCTATGGTTATGGGGTTGGAGGCAGCTGTGGTTCACCTGAAAGACCCAATAACTTTCACACAGATGGATGGGTCTCCGATGAAAAAGCCATGCCAATTTGAGACTGTTCCTTTAAGAATAGGCATTGGTGACCACTGGGAGCTACGCTCATTCGTAATAGCTCCGCAAGCCCAATTTCCTTTGGTATTGGGTAGCCCCTGGTTACATGGACATAACCCGTATATTTTATGGGAAGAAGGGGAGGTACAGTTTATCTCCCCAAAATGTACAGATCACAACTGGGACCCCGGGTGGGGAAATCCCCCATGCAATGAACCTCCACGAGCTTGTTTGGCAACGGAGGAACTTAACCGCATCCCTGAGGATTACCAATATATAACCCGGGTGTTTGAGGAGGAGGAAGCAGATGAATTGCCCCCCATCGTAACTCCGACTGTGCAATTGAGATCCTTCCGGGTCAAAAGTTACCAAAAGGGAAAATTTATGCCATGAGCCCAAGTGAAAAGGAGGAACTTCGCCGATTTATTGATAAAAATCTGGCCCGTGGATTCATTCGGCCAGCATCATCCCCTTTTGCAGCACCTGTCTTATTTTGTAAAAAAAAGGATGGGGGCTCAGACTCTGCACGGATTACCGGGGACTTAACGCAGTGTCTGCTACCAATGCCTACCCGATGCCCCTCATCAAAGACCTACTGGCTGAGGTGGCGAAAGGGAAAGTGTTCTCTAAACTGGACTTAAGAGATGCCTACTTTCGGGTTCGTATTAGAGAGGGGGATGAATACAAGACTGCATTTAATACCCCGCTGGGGCAATTTGAATACCGGGTGATGCCCTTCGGGTTACAAGGGGCACCAGGGGTCTTCATGAACTTAATCAATGAAGTGTTACACCCCTATTTATTCAAAGGAGTGGTTGTTTATTTAGATGATATCTTGGTCTATACCCCAGATCAAGAATCCCACACTACCCTTATGCGGAAGGTATTGGAAAAGCTTTTAGAACACAAACTGTTTGTTAAGCTGTCAAAATGTGAATTTCACCAAGAGAGCATTGACTTTTTGGGATACCGCATATCCTCCGCGGGGTTGGAGATGGACCCAAAAAGGTCCAGGATGTTTTGAGATGGGAACCCCCCAAAACCAGGCGCCAGCTCCAAAGTTTTCTTGGCTTCGCCAACTTTTACCGTCAATTCCTGCCACACTTCGCCCAAGTAGCCCTTCCCCTCACGGAACTTTTAAAAACCAAGGGGAGGGGATCTAAGGCTTCGGTCCCAGGAGCCCCGTTGGACTGGACTCCGCAGTGTCAGCAAGCGTTTGAACAACTTAAAAGATTGTTCACGTCTGAGCCCATACTAGCCCACCCTGATGAAACAAAGAAATTCGTAGTGCAAGTAGACGCATCAGACACTGCTATGGGTGGGGTGATTTTGCAAGAGAATGCTCAAAAGCAGCTACAACCCCTGGCTTATGTGTCGAGAAAATTTAATGACACAGAAAGATTCTGGCCCATTTGGGATAAGGAAGCGGCGTCTATCCGTTTAGCCTTGATCACATGGAGACATTGGTTAGAGGGGTCCCGAATACCTTTTGAAATCTGGACTGATCATAAAAATCTTGAGGTATTGCGAAAACCCCGGAATCTAAATGCCAAACAGTTCCGGTGGGCTGAGTTTTTCTCCAAATTTCAGTTTACCCTGCACCACTTCCCAGGGAAAGCCAACCATTTAGCGGACGCTCTCTCTCGCCTTCCTCAGCATTTTTCTAAGAGGGTCGAAGTTCGGGAATCTATGTTCACCCCGGAACAATTAGTTGGTGCAGTTGTAACCCGTAAAGCTAAACAGGCACCTATAAGTCACATCCAGACATTGAATTGGGAAAAGCAGTTTTTATCTGACATCACCCCACCAGAGACGAGTGAGTTACAAGCCAGGGATGATGTAAAGTGTGATCCTAATGGCTGCTGGTACAAGGGAAATAAAATGTTTGTTCCAGAAGCTACCCGAGCCCAGGTTTTGCGCACAGTTCATGATTCAAAAGCTGCGGGACACTTTGGATATGTAAAATCCTTAAGGCTTCTGCAACGGAGCTTCTGGTGGCCCAGAATGAAGCAAGAGTTGTCTCGTTATATACAGTCCTGCCCAACGTGTAATCGTTGTAAAGCCAGACCAGGAAAACCTCCAGGCCTCCTACAACCACTACCCACCCCGAGCAGACCCTGGGAAGTAATCTCTATGGATTTTATCACTGATCTTCCCCCTCTAAACATATGACTGTTATTTGGGTGGTAGTGGACCTATTCTCTAAGCAAGCCCACTTCATACCGTTCCCCAGTATGCCAACAGCAAAAGGCCTGGCCAAAGCATTCATTCAACACATTGCCAAATTGCATGCATTGCCCCTCAAGATCATTTCCGACAGGGGGTTCCATTTGTTTCCAAATTTTGGTCTGAGCTAATGACTCTAATGGGTGTTGAACGTGCGCTTAGTACTGCCTATCACCCTGAGACTGATGGCCAGACGGAGAGAGTGAACCAGACGTTAGAACAATATCTAAGGTGTTTTTCTAATTATCAACAAGACAATTGGGTAGATTTGTTGCCATTGGCGGAGTTTGCTTACAACAATTCATGGCATGCTTCCACGAAAATGTCACCATTCAAAGCTGCCATGGGCTATGACAGCCCCCTCTTCCTTTCTTAAAACCTGGTGAGACTGGTGGGAAAGCCTCGACATGGTGTCAAACTCTCCGTGACTCCTGGCCCCTAATTATCGAGACTTTGAATGAGGCCAAGGCACAATATAAAAAACAAGCAGATAAGAAACGGGCCGGGGATGGAAATTACAACCGGGAGACTCTGTCTATCTCTCGACTAAGAATCTAAGACTAGCGCAACAATCCAGAAAATTGGCGTGGAAATATATTGGTCCTTTCCGAGTGCTAAGATGTGTGAATCAAGTAACTGTACAACTAGACTTGCCTAAGTCTCTTAAAGCAATACATCCAATTTTCCATTACAGCCTTCTCAAGCCGGCCTTTCCCCCAACTAAAGAGCATCCTGAGACGTTGGATCCTCCCCCCTCTGATGGTTGACGGTGAAGAGCACTATGAGATCGCTGATGTTTTGGACTCTAAGATACTTCGTGGACAACTTATGTACCTGGTGCAGTGGGTACACTTTGGGCCCCAATACAGGGAATGGGTGAAAGTTTCTGATATCAATGCACCCGATCACCTTAGAAACTTTCACGCTCGATACCCTGATAAACCTGGGGGCCCCTGTTCGCTCCTTCCTGAGTGGTGGGTGGGTGGAGTTTTGGGAGGGGCAGAATGTCAGAAAGTGATGTCTTTGATGTTTCTCACTGCATCCATTGTGTTATGTTTCTACCCCGCTTTGCGCTTGCGTAGCTATGCAGCCTGAAACGTGGGAGCTTCTTCCCTGCCGCTTTTCCTTATCACGGTGGCCTTGAATGTAGGCTTTGGACTATTCTTGTTTCGCTGAGAATTTTCCAGTCCTGGGAAGGCAAGGGGAGGGGGGAGTAGTCTCCCGCTCATGAAGTATTTCTCCCGCCGGGAGTTCCCGCGCGAGTGCTCAAGTTTTATTCGCTAGGCGCTTCATTGCATCACACTATAAGTTAGCCGGCTCTGCTTTGCTCCCCATTCCTGACAATGACCTCCTACTGTGGGTTTTAGCAAGTTAATCCTAATAAACCTTTCTTTGTGCAAGAATGACTGGATCTACTTGATTTTACACCTGACAGATAAGCTGGTTAAGTGTGGGCTGGATGGTACAACCGTTGGGTGGATTCATGGTTGGTTGAAAAATCGTACCCAGCAAGTGCTCGTAAATGGCTCTGCGTCTACGTGGAGGGAAGTCTCGAGTGGAGTACCACAGGGCTCGGTCTTAGGCCCGGTGTTATTCAATGTTTTTATAAATGACCTGGATGAAGACATAGAGGGGATGCTTATCAAATTTGCAGATGACAGGAAGCTGGGTGGGATTGCTAATTCTGAAAAAGACAGAGTCAGGATTCGGAAGGATCTTGATAGGCTGGAACAGTGGGCTGAGACAAATAAAATGAATTTCAATAGAGATAAGTGCAAAGTCCTACACTTAGGTACAAAAAATCAAAGGCACAGATATAGAATGGGAGGGACTTGGCTTGACAGCAGCACATGTGAAAGGGATCTAGGTGTTATGGTTGATCACAAGCTAAACATGAGCCTGCAGTGTGATGCGGCTGTGAAGAAAGCTAATGCAATCTTAGGATGCATTAGCAGAAGCATTGTGTCCAGATCACGGGAGGTGGTAGTTCCGCTGTATTCTGCTATGGTCAGGCCCCACCTGGAGTACTGTGTCCAGTTTTGGGCACCACATTTTCGGAAGGATGTTGACAAACTCGAGCGGGTCCAGAGGAGGGCGACCAGGATGGTGAGAGGGTTGGAGTCCAAGTCTTATGAGGAAAGGCTGAGGGAGTTGGGTATGTTTAGCCTCGGAAAGATAAGGTTTAGAGGGGACATGATTGCAGTCTTCAAGTATTTGAAGGGCTGTCATGTAGAAGATGGAGTGGATCTATTCTCTCTTGCTCCGGATTGCAAGACTAGATCTAATGGGTGGAAATTACAAGGGAGTCGTTACCGGCTTAATATCAGGAGAAACTTCCTGACTGTAAGAGTGGTTGAGCAGTGGAACAGACTGCCTCAGGAGGTGATGGATGCTCCTTCGCTGGACATTTTCAAGAGGAAACTGGACAACCATCTTTTGGGTATGTTGTAGGTATGTAGGAGTTTCGGCTGTGTTCCTGCAGAGTGCAGGGGGTTGGACTAGATGGCCTGCAAGGTCCCTTCCAACTCTAACATTCTATGATTCTATGATTCTATGACCCTCCTGATGCAAGAGGGCTTGTGGGGAATGCAAAGGGTTCCCTCTAATTCTGTCCCAAGAGGGATTTTGCGTCCACGGCCAAGTGTTTCCCTTCTGATTTGCTGGAGTCAAGCGGTTTGCTCTCCACTCCCCTCAAGAACACGGAAAGTGTCATCAAGCTCTGCCTCAAGCTCATCCCTTCCGCTGTCCCCCTCCTGATTGAGCTGCCACTCAGACCAGGGGATGAGCTTCGTAGATCACAGTGTGCAGCGTGCCATAATCATAAGCCTCATGAAGGTGATCTGCCATTTCATTTTTAATTTAAAACTGTTCGCATCAAGATAAAGAGCAGCATTGAGCGCTCCCCCCCTCCCCCGGTCTCCGCCGAGCACCAGTCTTGGCAAGCTGTCACTGGCCTGCCCAGATGGCTTCGCCGCTGAAATCCCTGCAGCCCTCTCCTGCCCCATCCGGGGTGGGTGGGGTGGGCGGTGCTAATGGCCATTGTGGAAAAAGTGCTGACCGACCACAGGGCAGTCCCTGGGTCATTTGCCTTCCCCTTATTTGTCCTTCTGGAGTCAATGATGAGTTTCTAAGTGGTGCAGCTGAACAACCTGCTCCAGCCTGGCTCATTTCCCCTTTTAGGAGTTGCGTTTTTCTCTTGGACTGAATGCTGTTCTCTCCAGAAACTTTGCAAGTGGACTTTTCATTGTGTGTATCTGTGATGTGGATTGGAAGCACACAGCACATGTTTCCAGCAGGACCTGTCCAGCCGGCTGCCACCTGGCTCCACCAATGACCACAGCAGCAGAGGATGCACCGGGGGCCGACAGATCATATATTCATGGTAATTTCTCCTGTGTTGCCAGAGTTTCTGGCCCCTCTGGCCTCTCTTGGCCCTCTGGGAAATTTCTTTTGCATTTGGGCACCTTATTTTATTTTGTATTTATTTTATTTATTAGATAATAAATAAATAAATATTATGAGAGACCGTGTGCTAAACAGATTTTCTCACCATGGTAGGGTCACTGGATAGTGCCTGGCAACTGGCAAGAGGGTTGAGGGGCCACAACGTTGTGGGAGAAATGTTTTAAAAATGCATTCTCATATACTTACTGGAAGTTCTTACTGGAAGTGACAAAGAGTAACTCTAGGAAATGCCAGAAAACCATAGAGTTTCTGGCAATTCCTAGAACTACCCTTTGTCACTTCCAGTAAGAACTTTAGTGAGAACCCAAGTCTGCACTTGGGGAAAAAATTCTCCCACCACCGGTGACAGTGGGCAAGGGGGCTTGGGGAGGAGGAAGGAGGCCTTCTCTTCCTGCCCAGATCTCCCAGGCAAAATTCAGCACTCAGGACTGGCCCTTACCCCTTCTGGAGGGAAAATAGTGACCAAACCTGCGGAAGGCAGCAGGAGCCTTTAAAATGTCTGAAACTGTCACTCCCCAGAGCTTAGTGTGCATTCCCTGGAGATGCTCAGCAAGTTAGAGGCTGTGGTGTTATCCAGATAGGCAATATCCTAATTAGTTGGGGGAATTAGCAAAGGAGACAGAGCAAGAGGCAGGTAATTGGGATTCTCTACCTCTGTATACCAGGATTTCCCCCCTTTTAGAGAATTTTCCAATATATCAGGCAGATTTTCAACCAGAACAGTTTCTATTAATAAGAAAAAGAATAAAACCAAAATACACATAATAAACACACACAAGACACGTACAAGAGCTAAGAAAAGTAGGTAGGAAGGAAGGAAGGAAGGAAGGAAGGAAGGAAGGAAGGAAGGAAGGAAGGGGTATGCTTTTCAGGGAAGGGTGATAATTACAGATCCTGTTGAGATCCATAGAAGCAGCAAATTGAAGAGCAAAATATCCAGTGTTTCAGGAGGTGTGTGTGAAAGAGAGGAGAGCCCACAAAGTGGGGGTGCATGTGGTTGGTACCAGGAATGCACACATACATACTGATGGGTAGCAGGGTGCGGGGGAAATGTTGGGCAAAATGTACTATAAGGTGGGGATGACATGCTTGCTGGAAAACAATGACTTAACGGCTTTACCAGCGGTGGACAAAATAGGTATGAGAGGCTTGACGGCTCCACAAGTAAAGATGAAAGGGTAATTGGGAAGGTAAAAATATTTAAACATTGATTAATTGCTACTTAATCGAGGGGTAATGGGTGAGGGGAAGTGAGGCTGGGGTGTTGATGGGATTATGCTGAGTCCTGGCCGACCCATGACTCTGAAGTCCTGCGTTTCTTCAGGACAAGGAAGGAATGGCAGCCAGCCAGCTGCCCTGTCTCGTGTCTTGAAATTGTTTCCCCTGGCTGATGCCTGGCTGGCATCCATCCCGGTCCATTGTGGTCCAAGCAGTGCCCTGCACTAGGACATTGGGGTGATGTCTGGAGAGGCGTTCCTGCCTCTGGAAGCTATAAACTCCCCCTCTGCCAGAGGAGGGGGCTGTCTGCTGACAGGGGGTAGGAAAGTGAATCCTCTGAGACAGATCAAGGGAGGCAGCCATGCTTGTCTGCAGTGGGAGAAAAGAGCGGGAGTCCAGTCGTACTTTAAAGACCCACAAAATTTGTTGCCGGGTCTGGAACAAGATAATATAGCTGAACCAGGGACCCGTTCAAGGTAGTTGCATTACAATTTTATTATTTCTTGCCCAATTCCCCTTTATCGTGTTAACTCACTGGGATGTTTTCTGGACCTAAAGTTCAGGGCAACTGCTCATTGTCCTGGAAACTGCAGACTATTAACAACCGTTTGCACTTTTTTGCTCTTCTGATAAATATAATCCTTTAATAAACCTTTTAAAAGCTCTGCTGGGGTTTCCACAGCTCAGTCTCAGGAGCACATCTTGGCCACACTTTGCCTATGAAAAGAGGTGCTGCTCTCTAGGGGGATTAGGAGGGCGGGGAGGGTTTTTACTCCAGGCCTCCCCAAATTTTAGGAAAGCCCCCAAATTCATACAGCAAGTGCCTGTTCTGCACTGAGGGTTAGCGGAGGCAGGCAGAAGAGGGCGCGAGTAAGTGGGCTAGTTTCCCACCATAGTGGGAGACGCCCCACCATCAGCCCCCCCTCCAGTATTGCACGTTAGTGCCATGGGAAGACATTGTCCCCTCCCACTGATTTCTCCTGGCAGGGGGCCATCTACAAAGGACTGCCATTCCCCACCCGGGACAGGGATTCCCCCCCCCCTGCTGCCAGTGAGTGCTTCCCTGCCGCTGCTCAGCTGGCCTTCAGAGAAAAAATGGTGGGAAACGTGGTGGTGGGGGGAGACCCCTGCAGTGTCCTCCTGAGATGCTGAAGGTCTCTCCCTGTGTGCCCGGAAGTGACATCAGTGTGTTGCTGGGGATGCTCTGGCGTTTGGACAAAACTCTTCCCTGAATGCCAGAGACTTCCTGCCGCCTCCCAGCAATGCACGGCAATCACTTCCGGGTCGGCTTCCCAGCCCCCAGGTGGGGGGTGGGGGGATCTCTCAATTTTGCGGGCTTGGGCCTGCAACTGGCTGTCGAGGGAGCCCCACCCCAATGATGTCCCTCAGCGACACTGTTGACATAATGACCACACTTCCAGAAGTGAGGTCATCATGTTGGTGACATTGGGGGTGACGTTAGGGACACTCTACTTCTTGGGCAAAACTCTAGCCACTTTTGCCATAGAGTTTGGCCCCCAAAGTAGAGCATCACCCTAACATCGCCAACACAAGGACATCCCTTCTGGGATTGACGTCATCACGCCAACAACATTCCCCGCCCACCTCTGGAATGCCCACCCCAAATCCCCTCACCGGCAGCAGGTCAGGACCTGGCAGCCCGACTTCTGGACACCCCAGGACTGATACCAGCACACCTCCAGCAGCATCATGGTGTCGCCAGCAAGGGTCCCTGCCCCTGGCCAGCCCCTCCTGACTGGCAGCCCTGCATCTGTGGCCAGCAGCACTAAGCGCAAGGGGGCAGGTTTGCCTGCCGCCCAGGAAGGGGCACCTCCTTCAGATCCCCAAGACCCACCTGGGTCACACGGGAGGGAGGGAGGGGAGGGAGGGAGGGAGGGGGGTCCTCTCAGGAGGCTTGCCAGGCAAGATTTGCTCCCAGTGGTGTGGTGTGGTGGGTGGGTGGGACTCCCCCGCCTCCAAAGAGAAGCCTGCTGAGGAGGGAGGTGAGGTGGGCACTCAAGAACGCGGAGGTGCCCCGGGGCCCAGGCAGGAAGATGTGAGGTTGCCCAGGACACACACACACACACATATACACAGAGGGCCAGGCTCTGGACCTCAGTCAGCAGAGGGGGAGGTCCTGCCTTGGCCACAGCCCACCAGCTCCTCCTGAGCCAACGACCTTTCTTGTCCTTGAGCCTTTTTTGCCCGCAGCTGACTTGGTCCTGGGATGGGCTTCTAGGAGCCCCAAGTTCTGGGGTTCTCTTGTAAGAGCCTCGCTGAGGCACATGGAGCAGTTCCAACATCGGCCTCATTATTTTATTATTTCCTTTAAAACATCCCTATCCTGCCTTTCCACCCACTTAGGTGGCAAACAGTTAAGGAGACATTAAAATCAACTTTAAAATAGTACATAGACATAAAACAGCAATTGAAACAAACAAATACCAAACAAAACGAGGGAACTGTTCAACCGCTGGTGGATTATGCCTGGGATAGAGCAGGTCGAGAAAGAGGCACTTTTCTCCCTTTCTCACAAGACAAGAACTCCTTGTGGGCACCCCATGAAATTGCTGAGCAGTCGGGTCAGAATGGATAAAAGGAAGTCCTTCTTCACCCAAAGAGTGATGAACACATGGAATTCGCTGCCACAGGAGGTGGTGGCAGCTACAAGCATGGACCGTTTCAAGAGGGAATTGGATAAACATCTGGAGCAGAGGATAGGAACTCTGGAGCAAGTGAGGTTCTGTATTCCTGGTGCTTGGGGTGTGTGGCAACAGTTGGGGGGGGGCTTCTGATGTCCTGGCCCCCCTGCTGGACCTCCTGATGGCACCTGGTATTTTTGGCCCCTGTGTGACCCAGAGTGTCGGACTGGATGGGCCACTGGCCTGATCCAACATGGGCTCCTCTCTTATCTTCTCTTATGTTCTTAAGATGACAGCACAGGACAGAGGGACCTCCCTGGGGATTATTCTGCTGAGACGTCATTTTGGCCTCAACTGGGGGCAGAGTATGTGGTTGCTCCCTCTATTGGCCACATAACTCCCCATGAACCCATCAGGCTCACCCCCATCGCTCCACAATAGGGCTGCCAACCTCCTGGTGGGGCCTGGAGATCTCCCGTATTGCCTGACTTCCAGACTGCAGGGAAGTCGGTTCCCCTGGAGAAAAGGGCTGCTTTGGAGGGTGGGCTCCATGGCACCAGACCCCTCTGAGGTTCCTCCCCCTCCTAAGCCCCGCCTTCCTATGGTGCCACCCCCCAAATCTCCAGGAATTTCCCTACTGGGTGTTGGCAACCCTTCTCCACAAGGATGCTGCAGCTGCCCCAAGCTGGTGTGGTTTAGCCATGCTGGGATTTCTCCAGGCACACTTCTCTGCAGGGCTGCGCGTTCCCATGAATGGAGCCAACCTCTTTGCATATTCTGGCGACAGAAAGCTTTGAGTGCCGGCTGGCTTTTTTATACCCCTCGCCCCAAAAAAAGATTAAAAAGACACTTAAATCAACCCCCTCCTTAGCTTTCCCAATTCTGGCCGGCCACAAATAGCAAAGGAAGCAGGTGAGATGAGAACTAATTTCTTTGCAAAGGGGATGACATCAAAGAAATCACAGCCTGCTGAAATTAGCCCCGTAAATCCACACTGGCTGCTGGGCCTCGTCAGAGCTGGGTTAGTTATTAATTAATCAGCTAAATATAGATAATAGTAAACAAGAGAAATGTGCGTGCGTTTGTACATCCAAGCCGTGTAATTGGAAAGGGGCCAGGCAGTCACAGGGAGGATTCTCTGAGTTTTCTCTGGCTTTTCCTCTGTCTGGGGGCGATTCTGCATCTACCATTCGCTCCACATTTTCTCAACTGGGAGGGGAAAGTGCAGCTCAAAACCACATTCAAATACCTTGGGCCAATGCTGTACTGACTGCAAAGTCACCCCTCAGCGGCCATAAAATGGCCATAAAACTATGCAGAAGGTACAATAAAATCCAACAATCAAAGAGCTCGAAAGTGGCATGGAGTGCGGAAGCTACCATAAAACCCAATAAGCAAAGGAAGGGAATTCAGGCATGGTTGGATCCAGAACCCACTGATTTGTATTTTGGTGGTCCACAGTATCCATAACACTGTCCTATAAAACCACATTCCAAAGCAATCAACTTTATTCCTGTCAGCTGTCTTCATTGTCCAACTTTCACATGCACGCGTAGTAATGGGGAATACTGTGGCTTGAATTAACTTGATCTTGGTCACTGGTGACACATCCTTAGATCTCTTCTAGCTCCTTCATGGCTGCCCTTCCCAGTCTCAGTCTCCTTCGGACTTCTCCTTCTGGATGACGACTGGGCCAAGGAATAGAAAATCTTGAATAGGGATGGGCGCAAACCACAAAAATGCAGTTCTGTTTGTGGCTCATGGGAGAACCATGAACCAAACCATGAACCAAACCATGAACCAAACCATGAACCCCGTGAACCCATTCAGCTCACATACAAATCAAACTGGCTCAGTTGTTTCAGGCTCTAAACAGCCGTGGGAGCAGGCCAGTTTGGTATAGTGGTTAGGAGTGTGGACTCTGGGAAAACTGGGTTTGATATCCCACTCCTCCATGCGCAGCTGCTGGTGTGACCTTGGGTCAGTCATAAATTCTTTCAGAGCTGTTCTCTCAAGGGCAGTCCTGGAGAGAGCTGTCTCAACCCCACCTACCTCACAGGGTGTCTGTTGTGGGGAGGGGAAGGGAAAGGGATTGTAAGCTGCTCTGAGACTCCTTCGGGTAGTGAAGGGCAGGGTATAAATCCAATCTCTTCTTCTTCTTCTTCTTCTTCTTCTTCTTCTTCTTCTTCTTCTTCTTCTTCTTCTTCTTCTTCTTCTTCTTCTTCTTCTTCTTCTTCTTCTTCTACTGGAAACAACTGGGCCCCATGGCTCAGCTGTTTCTGATGTTTTAGTGGCTTTTGTGGGGAGGAGAAAGCAGGGCCCTGAACTTCCACAAACTGTCTTAAGAATTCTTGGAAGTTCGTGGCTGGGCTGCAGTTCGCGAACTTCAGTTTGTGAACCATGAGCCAAAATTCATCATGAACAAAATTTCATGAGCTGGTTCATGCCCATCCCTAATCTTGGGCAATTTCAGTTTCTTCATTGTCAACCTTAAAGTTGTATAATTCTCCAGTAGTCATTATTTTTGTCTTCTTGATGTTCAGCCGTAACCCTGCTTTGATACTTTCTACTTTAACCTTCACCAGCATTCATTTCAAGTCTCCCAGTAATGTGGTGTCATCTGCATATCTCAAACTGTTAATGTTCCACCAGTTGTCACTCTGTCTTCATCTAACTCTAACCCCACATTCCTTATCATGCATTCTGCATTTAGATTGAAGAAACAGGGAGATAAAGTACATCTTTGTCTGACACCATTGCCAATTGGAAACCATTTTGTTTCTCTATATTCTGTCCTAACGTTAGCCTCTTGCCCAGAGCGCAGGTTGTACATTGAAACAATCAGATGTTGTGGCACATCCACTTCTTTTATAACCAGCCATAGTTAAAAACAGACACAAACTTTGCTGCAATCTATGAAACACAAGATGTTCCCACCCCCCGAAACTCTCTTACATGCTCCGGCAACCAACATAAATTTACAATATGATCTCTAGTGCCTCTTCTTTTTCTGAATCCAGCCTGAACATCTGTCCTTTCTCGTTCCATATATGGTAACAGTCTTTGTTGTAAGATTTTGAGCATTACTTTACTTGCATGAGAAATTAACTTGATGATCTTACCATTGCTGCAATCTCCTTTTTTGGAACTGGAATGTAGATTTCCAGTCTGTGGGCAATTGTTCTGCTTTCCACATTTGTTGGCATATTCTTGCTCAGATACTGATGGACTGCTGCGAGTGATTTGTTTCTACCAACTGGTTTAAGTGCAGCCATCACTTCACCTTTTGAAATTGCAAGTTCTTCAAAAGATTCTTCTTTGAAGGAATCTGTCATCCTGTCAACTGTGTAGTTCTTCAGTGTATTGTTCTCATCTTTTTTTAAAAAAAACTTTGTCCTGTTCAGTTAATGTATTTCTGTGTTGATCTTTCAGCATGCCTAACCATGCTCTATATTTCCGCTTTATTTCTTGGATCTTGTGGGATGGGTCTCTTGTTCTTCCTTTTTTTTGGTTCTCTTCTATTTCTTCACACTGGTTATTATAATAGTTTTCTTTGTCTCCATGTGCCAGTTGTTGGAATGCTGCATTTAGACTTCTGATTTTATTCCTGTCACTTTTTACTTTTGCTTCTCATCTATCTTCAGCAATTTTAATGGTTCCATCAGCCATCCTTCAAGGTTTTTCATTTCTTCTGGCCACAGGAATAGTCTTTGCACATTCTTCCTTGATAGTGTCTCTGGTTTCAACCCATAGTCCTTCCAGTTCCCATTCACTCGAACTTTGTAGGACAACCAACAAAGTCTTTAAACTCCTAAGGGATGTTGTTTAGATTGTATTTTGGCACTGTGAATGTTTTGGTGTTTTTCTTCAGCTTTATTTTGATTTTTGATATTAACAATTCATGGTCCATACCACAATCAGTTACTGGTCTTGTTCTAGCAGACAGAATAGAGCTTCTCCATCTTCTGCTTATGATTTATGTAATTCATTTGATTTCTGTATTGACCATCGAGTGATGTCCATGGATACAATCACCTGTCAGAATAGACATGTGGGAATGAACCCACCTGCAGCATTAATTTAAGAAGCCCCCCAAAAAGAGCCTGGAAATTGAACTGGTGAGACACACCCAGCACAGTGTTGCTAGGCATTTCCACGTAATCTGTGTTGGAGATCATCTTCAAAGCGTTGGGAGGAATGTTTGATTTTTGAACTCATGTGCTCACACTGTGACTACCAGTTGGGCACAAGCAAAGCACTTCTGACAATGCACAATGAAAAGACAAAGCGTTCTTGCCAGCCACAGATCAGTGGGACTCCTTGAATCATTTTGTGTACATTTGCATCTGTCGGCCATGAACAGCTCTTCCTTTCAGTCCTGTGAGGCCATGAATGTCAATCACCTTTCATCATCCTGTCAGGAGATCCAATCTCATTTCCACAAGCCGAAAAGTGCTTCATCTCCAGAACCCTTGGAGTCTCCTGCTTCAGTGCCTTTGTGTCATCTCTCCTGCAACCATCCTTGATCGAGAAGGCAGTGAGATGGCTCTGCATTGGGGGGGGGTGCCTCTGAATGCTACACCCCAAGATCCCATGTCACTCACAAGCATCCAGGATTAAAACTGCCAGAAACCATGCATAAAAGTTACTTGCTGAGCCTTACCAGAAAATTCTTGATATTTTTAAAGCAGTGGATAATGGCTATTTCAGCATGTATTAGAGGAGGAGGAGGAGGCGAAGAAGCATACCAACATGAGCCTGCAGTGTGATGCGGCTGTGAAGAAAGCTAATGCAGTCTTAGGATGCATTAGCAGAAGCGCTGTGTCCAGATCACGGGAGGTGGTAGTTCCGCTCTGTTCTGCTATGGTCAGGCCTCACCTGGAGTCCTGTGTCCAGTTTTGGGCACCACACTTTAGGAAGGATGTGGACAAGCTTGAGCATATCCAGAAGAGGGCGACCAGGATGGTGAGAGGGTTTGAATCCAAGTCTTATGAGGAAAGGCTGGAAGAGTTGGGTCTGTTTAGCCTGGGAAAGAGAAGGCTTAGAGGGGACATGATGGCAGTCTTCAAGAATCTGAAGGGCTGTCATGTAGAAGCTGGAGCAGATATATTCTCTCTTGCCCTGGATTGCAAGACTAGATCTAATGGGTGGAAATGACAAGGGAGGCGATACCAGCTAAATCTCAGGAGAAACTTCACAACTGTAAGAGTGGTTGAGCAGTGGAACAGGCTGCCTCTGGAGGTGGTGGAGGCTCCTTCGTTGGACGTTTTCAAGAGGATAGGCTGGACGACCATCTTTCGGGTATGTTGTAGGTATGTCGGGCTCTCTTTCGGCTATGCTCCTGCAGAGTGTAGGGGGTTGGACTAGATGACCTGCAAAGTCCCTTCCAACTCTAACATTCTATGATCCTATACCTGGAAGACTTCTGTTCGGGGGATGGCTGCTGCCTATGGAGCTGTCTCACACCAGAACAAAGGGCAGTTGGAAGCCCTCAGGTCATAATGACAGCCCAGCCACACCACTGTCCTTTCAAAGGACACGCAACAGATGAACGTCTGCCATGAGTGAAAGGACACAGGCTGACTGTCTCTTAAGCACCACCAGTGGCACGTGGGCAAAGCAATGCTCTGCTGACCCTCAAGATGTTTGAGGCCAGTGGGGGCACCTTTTGAGACCAACTAGGTTTTATTCCTAGGATAAGCCTGTGGGAGCATGAAGTGTGCCTGCCCGTGACCGCTCATACCAGGGATAGAACTTTGTGGGTCTTGAAAGGTGTCCCCTACCCCCACCCCCGCTGGGCTCAGACGTTGTTCTGCTGCTCCAGACCAACATGGGACGACCCACCTGAACCAACCGTCGAGATGATTTGTGATGTTCACTCCTGCTTTTCCAAGGCCCCAAGTTCGTAAAGGACCAGCCGTCTCTTACGCCGCCTGCCACCTTTAGACGTGAAGCATGCTGCTCTGCATGGGTTTTTTTTTGTAAAAAATAAAATAAAAGAAGAGCAAAATTTGAGTCCAGTAGCACCTTAAAGACCAACAAAAAGGTCTGTTTTTCCAAAGACCGTTGAGCTTTTAACTCTCTGGCATGTTTTCTAGTGGCCGGCTTGCTGTTGCTTATCACTGTTTGTCACTGCCCATAGCAGAGGTGCAACCGTTTCCTGTTGTGCCATTACAAAGGGGACATTCTTTTACTGCCCTTGTTTGGCCACGGGCTGCTGGGCCAGAAAAAGTTTGCATAGCTAACTGACCCCCCCACACACACACTTTGACACCCAGAAACCAGAGGACCCTTGAGCCCCATCAGATCCCGAAGAAGACGCCTGATTGCCCGCAGGTAGGTGCCCAGGGGAGCCCCAAGGGCTGGGCTTCCTGCTCTGGCAAGGCTTTGTCCCACCTGCTTCACTTTGAGCTTCAGCGGACGGAGCCTTCTCCTGGTGGCCCCCACGCTTCAGACCTTCCGTGTGTCAACAGGCCGGTCACAGGCAGTTTCCATGGCAGCAGGTCCATCCTGCTGGGACAGCCTCACAGAAAGGGTGCGGTGAGCACCTTCCCTTGCCACACCCAGGACGGAAGGCATACCAGCCTGTTCCATCTGAGGGGGCATCGGGTGGCAGCTGAGCTGGCTTTGCTGGGCTCGCGCTGTGTCCTGGCTGAGTCCTGTGTTTTAATTCTGTGCTGGTTTTAGCCTGTTGGGCGCTTGCGATGCTTGTGTCCTGCAGGCGGTGGTTCCTGCTGTTTTCTTAGCCCTCTTGAGTTTGTGGAGAGACGGCAGGTGACAAATACTCTAAATAAATTGCCCTGTGATTGACCTGAAGAAGAAGAAGAAGAGCCGCCTTCCTCTCTCTCCCCCCCCCGCCTCCCAGCATCAGGCACCACCTGAGTGAGCCGCCACTGGAAGCCGCTCCTGGTCCTCTCCCAGCCCTGTCCCAGGCAGGCCGCCGTGGGCCCAGGAGACACCGCTCGGTGCCCCCTTCCCCTGCACGCGGGCCCCAGAGGCTGTGGGCACACCGGCAAGGTAATCACACTTTCTTCCCACTTTAATTAAACTGGGAACATTTTTCTTCGGGTTGGCCTGACTAGATGCAGCCTGCCCCTCTCTCCCACCACCCACTCGCCTGCTGTCCCTCCAGGTGATCCTGCTGGCCAGGGGGCAGGCTCGGGTGGCTGCTGCTCCTGACACCGCTGTGGGGGATGGGTGGTGCTGGTGCTGTTAGAATATAGATATCTATATAGAATATAGATGGTGCTATAAAAAGGATATTATAGCATTGGAGAAAGTGCAGAGAAGGGCAACTAGAATGATAAAAGGGGTGGAACACCTTCCCTATGAAGAAAGGTTAAAATGCTTGGGGCACCCAAAGAGTGATGAACATATGGAATTCACTGCCACAGGAGGTGGTGGCAGCTACAAGGATGGACAGTTTCAAGAGGGAATCAGATAAACATATGGAGCAGAAGTCCATCAGTGGCTATTAGCCACAGGGTACAGATGGGAACTCTCAGTCTGGGGCAGGTGATGCACTCTATTCTTGGTGCTGGAGGGGGCAACAGTGGGAGGGCTTCTAGTGTCCTGGCCCCACTGCTGGACCTCCTGATGGCCCCTGGTATTTTTGGCCGCTGTGTGACAGAGTGTTGGACTAGATGGGCCGTTGGCCTGATCCAACATTGGCTTCTCTTAAGTTCTTATAGGAACTCTCAGGCTGGGGCAAGGGATGCTCTCTGTATTCTTGGTGCTTGATGGGGGGGCAGCAGTGGGAGGGCTTCTAGTGTCCTGGCCCCACCGCTGGACCTCCTGATGGCACCTGGTGTTTTTGGCCACTGTGTAACACAGAGTGTTGGACTGGATGGGCCATTGGCCTGATTCAACATTGGCTTCTCTTATGTTCTTATGTTCTTATGCTGCTGCCGCCATTGCCCAAGAAAAAAGGCTCAGCCCCGCCGTCTCCACTATCCTCCTTGCTGGCTCCCGTCCAGGCTGCCGGAGCCCCCGCCTCTCATTCCCACCTCCAGGGTGCTGTAAGCTCTAACAGTTCCAGGGGAAGGGCTTCTGTACTTCTTACAAATTAATATTATCTTTAAACAGAGAAATGAACATAAAATAACGTTTAATAATGGATTTATTAAGCGCATGTTTACTCAAGCGCTCAAACCGGAAGCTTTTTTTTTAAAAAAGGACAAAGAGTGGTCAGACAGCCCTAATCACAATCATTGTGAAAGACGGCTGTCCAGATGGTCGAAATCGCGCATTCAAAGTGCAAGTGCCAGGAAAATACCTGATTTTCCAGGGGGCAGGAAAAACCGGAACAATTGCAAGAGTACGCCTGCTTCGGCACAGGAGGCGGATTGGCACATGTGAACGTGAAATTTACGTGTGCGAGGGAACAGCAGTGAACCCTGATCAAAAGGACCATGTGATCGCATCCAGAGAGACAGCGGTCCTGCAGGGTCATTTTGAACAGGGCGCCAAAGGGGACTCTGGCATGCCGGCTGTTTAAAGAAAAAATGCTGGGAGCTCCGTTCTTGGAATGCTTAGCATCACTTCTGCTTTGGTCATAAGAACAAAAGAAGTGCCTTGCTGGGTCAGAGCAGTGAGGGTCCATCCTACTCGTTCCCAAAGTGGGCGATACCAACCCCTCAGGGGCACTGGAACGATCCAGGTGGGCTGGAACAATCCAGGTGCAAATCTACAAACTGCATCTTTTTTGGTTTGGTGTCGTGGTTATGTGTGCGGACTCTAATCTGGGAGAACCGGGTTTGATTCCCCACTCCTCCACTTGCACCTGGCTGGATGACCTTGGGGCAAGCCATAGTTCTGATAAGAGCTGTTCTTGAAAAAGAGCAGTTTATGTCAAGAGCTCTCTCAGCCCCACCTACCTCACAGGGTGTTTGTTGTGGGGAGGGGAAGGGAAAGGAGTTTGTAAGCCACTCTGAGACTCCCTTGGGTAGTGAAGGGCGGGGTATAAATCCAATCTCTTCTTCTTCTTGTCCATTTCTTGAAGGTAGATGTCCAGGGGTGCTGAGTAATTTTTGTTCTGAAAAGGTGGTGGTAGGCCAAATAAGTTTGGGAACCTCTGGTCCCTCTAGTCCAGCTTCCTGTCTCACACAGGGGCCAGCCAGTTCCTCTGGAGGGCCAAGAACAGGGCAGAGAGGCCGAGGCCTTCCTCTGATAAGAACATCAGAAGAGCCCTGCTGGATCAGACCAGGGAGGGTCCCTCCAGTCCAGCATCCTGCCTCACACAGTGGCCAACCAGTTCCTCTGGAAGGCCAACAGACAAGGCACAGAGGCCAAGGCCTTCCTAAGGACATCAGAAGAGCCCTGCTGGATCAGACCAGTGAGGGTCCCTCTAGTCCAGCATCCTGCCTCATACAGTGGCCAACCAGTTCCTCTGGAAGGCCCACAGACAGGGCACAGAGGCTGTAGCCTTCCTAAGAACATCAGAAGAGCCCTGCTGGGTCAGACCAGTGAAGGTCCCTCTAGCCCAGCCTCCCGCCTCACACACCGGGGTCACCCAGTTCCTCTGGAGGGGGTGGAGGAGGCTCCTCCTCTCAGACACATGTACGACATGGAAGAGGATGCAGGCACACCTCCGGGTAACTGAGCCACCTCTCCCCTGTCTTTTTCACATGGAAGAGCTCCACATGAACTCTGGTATCCACGTGAAGCTCTGTTGCCATTCAGGGCGTGATGTGTGTAGTGAAGTGGAGAGGTCTCAGCTATGCCAGTTTCCCACCACAGGAACCCTCTTCCCAGTCCAGATAGAGCCAAGGAGAGTGAAACAAGAGACTTTTATATGCAAATCCTATATCCTGAATGTAATTAGGCCACTTTATTGAAAAAAGCATTATTCCCCCCTCCGGTTGCCGCCTCCCCCCCCCCCGCTGAGCCTCTGCCCGGTGAGTCTGACCTTCACTTCCCGGCATCTCTGGCTTCGGCAGAAAGAACCTTCTGGCTTCTCCTCTGACTTAACGTCCCGTCACTCACAATGCCTCTTTCGAACCTTAAATAAAACTCTCTCTCTCTGTCTCTCTCTGTGAACGATCTGTTTGGGCTCATTTCCTTTGCAATTACATGAAAACTGAATAAAAACAGATTATAAAAAAGGTTCGGAACAGAAATCTTTCTGAAAAGATTGCTTCAGGCGGGTGGCCGCCCAGGCTGCAGAGGCGGAATAAAATTCCTGTCCAGGGGAGCCCCTCAGAGGCCAACGACTGAGCTTCCGGAAACGAGAGTCCATTTTGCCAGATTCTTCTTTGTTCCTTGGAAAATCCTGTCAGCCTCGAAGGCGCTCCTGGACTCGACAAGATTGTTTCTATGGAGGTGAGTCGAATTCTACTGGTGAAGGAAGTGGATTTTTGTGGCCTTTTGGAAGCAGCTGTGGAAGCGATTGACTTACTTGCCGAGCGCACAAAAGTTTTGATGGTTTAGTGATCAGGCATTTATTCCTAGCTTAGAAATAAGTCTCAGCGTGTTAATTAGCCATTTAAAGAGATTATTTGGTTGGTGTAAAGAAGGACGCTCCTCACTCCAGAAGGAGCCATTAAGGACTGATTCTGTATGAACCTGCCCTGGACGGCCCAGGCTGGCCCCGTCTCCTCGGACCTCGCAAGCTCAGCAGGGCCGGCTCCTGGCCAGATCTCAGGTGGGAGTCCACCGGGGAGCCCCACGGTCACTACTCAGAGGCAGGCAGCGGCAAAGCCCCTCGGCTCATCTCTCGCCTGGTGGACCCTGCAGGGTGGCCCTTAGCCAGCTGACCCCCGCCCCCCCCCGGTACGCACACACACAGAGACAGGCATGTATGAATCACAGGCCAGTTGGCCGGGAGCCTGAAATGGGGCTGTGCTCTGGCAGGCACGTCCTCCTTGTCCTGCTCTGTGGGGCCTGCCCCTCAAGGGGTTCCTGCACGCCTGCATGGGGTCCTGGTGTGAGATGGCTGGCCACTGCACAGGCCTGCTGAGGGCCGCCAAGAGCCCCCCCCCAGCAAGGATTTCCTCTGCCCTCCCGCTTCCACTGCCCAGACCCAACTCAACACCACATGGAAAGAGAGCATGGGGGTATCAGAGTCCCACAGCAATCAGTTCTCAACCACGTGCCTTCAGAAGATTCGAGTTTATTGAGTACAGTAAAGGCAGGTCATCTGTGCATACATTCTGAGTCAGAACTGATTGCAAGCACGCAGGATGGAAAGATGGACACACTTCAAACCGGGGTCCCCGATGGGTCTGAGCCAATCAGGAATTAGGCTGAAGCCCGCCTAAGCTAACGGGTCTGCGTTCCCAGCAGAAGCAGCAATAGGATGGTACCAAGGTCACAGGCCTGAGCTAGCAGATAAGATGAGGGGACGAAAAATGAAAGATAAGATTCCAACAGAGTACAGACAATTCATCAAGCCTTCCCCCCCTCCACCTGCGATGGCAGCAGCATAGCTGGCAGGGGGTTGCTTGGCCCCAGAGCCCCAGACTTTTGTCCCTCTGATCTTTCCCTCCCAGCCACTCTGGACTAGGTGTGGGGTGACACAGGACTTCTCATTCCTCTTGGCTTGGTCTTCCACGGGCCTGCTGGTGTTTCAGGGCAGGTGCCGGGGTACATGAGTGGCCTGCTCAGCATTTCGGAGGGGGCAGACACAGAAACAGTGACTTCCCCCTTCCCACTGGATAGTGCTGGTCCCAATCCAGCACCTGTGGGTTCATAATGCTGTCTGTCGAGAAGGAGTTGGGTGGAATGGGAGGAGCCTGGCTTCTGCTGCGCGGCCTGGCCTGGCCCAGCCCGTTCCCCCTCCTGGCTCTGCAAGGAGCCCCCACGCCTGTCCCTGCAGTCCTGGAACCAGGCGTGGGAACTGACTAGGCCACGGGGCAAGCGGCCGGGGGTCTCCCCCCCTTCCTCCTCCCCCTCCACTCTCCCGCCACCCTCCCCCTTTAAAAAACATGAAGCTGTCTGGGGACATGATGACGCATGCGTTCCTTGGAATCATTGCTTGGAAACAGGAACCATGAACACCTTTCAAAACTGGTGCAGGAACTGGGCCAAGGGTCGTGTGGTTCCTCCCACCCTCTCTTTCTCCTCCACCTGGTGCAGAATCTGAGGGCTGCCTGGTTCAGACCCACAACTCCCCCCACCCCCAGCTCTGTTCTCTTCCTGCCTATCACTCAAGGGGACTTGGGCTTCCTGCCCTGCCCTGCCTACAATCCATCAGTCGCTCCCTCCAGCGGGGTGTTTGGGCCTGGGTCGGTTGGACCTGTCCTTTGGTGTACCTGGACCCATTTTGTGCTTCTAGATTATAGGTGGGGTGGGACCTTCTTCCCTCATGTTGGGGCTCCGTTTCAGCAGGGCTGCGCCTCATGCTCAGGAAAGGCTTTCCGTAACAGGCAGAGATGGTGATTTCTCTGGTCGTACTGGGCAGCATTGAGTCTGGTAAAAGTTGCATCTGTCAAGGGCCTGAGAGGGATCCGAGGGAACAATGAAGTCCACCTGGAGAGGAAAAGATCTTCTGAGGCTTCCTAGAGACCCAGAAGACCAAGATCTTGATGGCAAGAAGGAAGTTTGGTGAGAATTCTCAGGTCTCCTTTGGATTACTAAATTGACCTGTCCCGTCAGGACGGAGAGAAGCCTTCTCAAAAACAGCAGGAAGTGCCACCATCTGCAAGAGCTCTTCATGTGTGTATGAAGATGTGGGAAGGCACTTGGAAGGGGGCAGGGGAAAGATTTCATTAGAAAGGGAGGGGAAGACCTAATCAGCCAGCCCTTCCCTGACAGTCTCTGGTGCTGAAGCACCCCATGAGAACTTCATCCGTGGGTCACCTCCATCGTGGTCATGACTCCCCCTTCAAAGGTCTTCATGAAGGAGCTTGAATGTGTTGCCTCTGGCCTCCCAGAATCTCTCCCTTCGGTCTCTGCCTTCAGAGGCAAAAGGGAGTAATGGTGAAGGAGGTGGGTAGAACCTCTCTCGCTTAGACTTTTAAAGATTTCTAACATAAGAACATGTTAGAGATCTTTAAAAGTCTAAGTGAGAGACATTCTACCCATCTCCTTCATATGTCCTCTAACGTAAGAACATATGGTGCTGGAGAAGACTCTTGAGAGTCCCTTAGAATCATAGAATGTTAGAGATGGAAGGGATCTAGTCCAACCCCCTGCACTCTGCAGGAGCGAAGCCAAAAGATAGCTCTACATACCTACATACCTACAACATACCTGAAAGTTGGCCATCCAGCCTCCTCTTGAAAACGTCCAAGGAAGGAGCATCCACCACCTCCCGAGGCAGACTGTTCCACTGCTCAACCACTCTTACAGTCAGGGAGTTTCTCCTGATATCTAGCTGGTAACGACTCCCTTGTAATTTCCACCCATTTGATCTAGTCCTGTTAGTGTTTTTTGAATCCATCCAATGGTTGGACTGCAAGGAGATTGAATCAGTCAATCCTCAAAGTAATCAACCCTGACTGTTCCCTCACCGGAGAAGACCCTAATGCTGGGAAAGATTGAAGGTCAAAGAAGAAGGGGACGGCAAAGGATGAGATGGCTAGACAGTGTTATCAATGCAATGAACATAAAATTAAGCAAACCATAGCATGACGGAAGACAGGAGGACCTGGTGTGATGTGGTCCATGGGGTCGCGAAGAGTTGGGCTCAACTGTGTGACTGAACAGCAACAAAAAACATAAGAACATAAGGGAGAAGCCGAGGTTGGCTCAGGCCAATGGCCCATCCAATCCAGCGCTCTGTGTCACACTGGGCTCCTCCCAGCCTGGTAGAACACGGAGTGCAAAGTATCAGTTTAATCTTTTGTAGGAGAGGTTTTCCCTGTCTGATTGTTTCCCCCTTTTCTCCCAGGTGTTTCCCTCTAAATAAGAGTTGTTGGACACAAAAAGACAGGGCCGTGACTCAAACCCACCCCCCAGCTCTGACAGATTAACATTAAAATGACATTTCTATCTTATGCTGGAAATACACAAGGATCAATACTTAATGATCAGAAGGAGTTAAGGTTTTTCTTTTTTAATATTCTCTGCTGCTGAGGATTAATTCTGTGGAGGTTAATGCACCCAAACAGATTAAAAAATGAAGAGCTTTTCTGCGTAGTAAGTAATGATCTACACTTTATTAACTTCCCTTGGTTTGGGAATGATCTTCTCATGGACCAATTTATGTTCTCCAGTTGACTCTCACTTAGTAATAAATATACAAACATCTATTCATTTTAATGGGCTGACACTTCCGGCTCCTTAAAAGTATATTCGAGCTCCTTCCATTCCGAGAGCATCATTGAGTTTAAGCACTCACTTTCAAACCCTCTGAAGTTTCTCAGCCGTCGTTTGCATTCCTGGTAATTCTTCACCCCTCTTTGCAAAGTGGGCTTAATGAAACAGAACCGGTGCCATTTTAGGAGCCAAGCTATTTCCCAGTTCTGTGTGTGACCGAGCATGAGGGAGGGCGGCAGCGAGAGAAAGCGAACTTTGCAACCTAGGAACCAGGCCGGGCCTTCCGCAGTCCACCAGACGCAGAGCTCCCCTGTTCAGGAGTCTGGCCCCGACTTCAGAATGATGTCAGAAGAGCCTGGTGGTCTGTCTAGTTCAGCATCCTCCTGTCACACGCAGTTAATCCGGAGGGCCAACAACACAGCACAGAGGTTGAGGCCTTTCCCTGATGTTATTACCTCCCAGCACTGGGATTCAGAGGCAGTCAGTGTAGAAGTTCCCTTAAGAACATAAGAGAAGCCCATGTTGGATCAGGCCAATGGGACCAGGACACTAGAAGCCCTCCCACCGTTGCCCCCCCCAGGAACCAAGAATACAGAGCTTCACTTAAGAACATAAGAGAAGCCCATGTTGGATCAGGCCAATGGCCCATCCAGTCCAACACTCTGTGTCACACAGTGGCCAAAAATGCCAGGTTCCATCAGGAGGTCCAGCAGTGGGGCCAGGACACTAGAAGCCCTCCCACTGTTGACCTCCCCAAGCACCAAGAAGACAGAGCATTACTTGCCCCAGCCTGGGTGGGAAGGCTGGGAGGGAAGACTGGCAGGCAACCAGGAGAGTTCAGAGATAGGGGGTGAGTGGAAGGCATGGGGGGGGGGGAGAACTAGGAAGAAAAGCAGAAGGAGAGAAAAGTGGGCTGACTCTTGCCTGCCTGGAAAGGAAGAAGAGTTAGAACATGAGAACATAAGACAGAAGCCAGTGCTGGGTCAGGCCAGTGGCCCATCCAGTCCAACACTCTGTGTCACATAGTGGCCAAAAACACCAGGTGTCCTCAGGAGGTCCAGAAGCCCTCCGACTGTTGCCCTCCCCCCAAGCACCCCTCCGACTGTTGACCCCCTCAAGCACAGAGCATCATAGGCCCCAGGCCAAGGCTTTCTGTCTGTACCTTCTGGCTAATAGCCACTGATGGACTTCTGCTCCATATGTTTATCTAATTCCCTCTTGAAACTGTCCATGCTTGTAGCTGCCACCACCTCCTGCGGCAGTGAATTCCATATGTTCATCACTCTTTGGGTGAAGAAGTATTTCCTTTTATCTGTTCTAATCCGACTGCTCAGCAATTTCATGGAGTGCCCATGAGTTCTTGTATTGTGAGAAAGGGAGAAAAGTACTTCTTTCTCAACCTGCTCTATCCCATGCATAATCTTATAAACCTCGATCATGTCACCCCTCAGCCATTGTTTCTCCAAGCTAAAGAGCCCCAAGTGCTTTAACCTTAATGTGGAAGTTCCCTTAATTCAATGTGGCTAGAGCCCTTCATGAAACCCTCTAAGAGGAATCTTTCTAACCCTTCTTCAAAGTGATCTTCACTCATGGCCATCAGCGCTACCTCCACAGGCTGTGAATCCCACAATTTAATTGCTCATTGAGTAAAGAAATCTGTCTTGGACCTATTGCCCATCAGCTTCATTGGCGGCCCTGAGTTCTAGTGTTACGGAAGTTGGAGAAAAAGCATAATTTTAAAAGTCTCTAGAACGTCCCTCCCGCCGTTAGCTGACTTCCCCCCCCCAAACCAAAAATCCCAGTGTGTTCAGCCTTTCCTCCTGGGAGAGGTTCTCCCACTTCTTCACCGACTGCAGTCCTGGGAAATCTTCTCCCAGTGAACTGACTTGTGGGGTGCCCCCTCCCCCCGTCCTGGGTCGACAGCTCTTCCTCTGACACCAGCGGAGTCCTACTCAGATGTCAGTTTTCCTAAACTGTCTCAGCTGTTTTCCTTTGCAAGCATTTCCTCAGTCTTGGGGATGTTTTATAGCCTTCTGTCCAGAAACATATTTACCTTTTACTACAAACAACTGAAAATATTTCAGTTTATCACACTCCATTAAATACAATTAGTATGAACTCTCCATAGATGTCAAAATGACGAATTAAGTTATTAGCCAATCAGTCAAAGATCAGTGGAAGGACAGCTAAGCAAATGTTCGTGGAGTCGGAGACGGGAGATGCGGCTGGGATGCCGTCTCCCAGGCAAGCTCATTTGTCAGCTCCAAATTTTCTGCAGCCAAAGGACTGTTTTGGTTTCATTTAGGAAAGGCACTAAAGTGAGAAAATAATTTGCCCAAAAGGAAATGTTCGTGAATTTACCTGAAGGGGATGTGCGGCTTGTCTCCGTTGCTTCTGACTAAAGAGCAACCACAATGAACATTCAAAGCCCCCCAAGTGAACAGCACGCTGCCACCCTTCCTGCCTGGGGATCGCAAGGGAGGAAACAGAACCCTGCTTTATTTCTTTAGAGGTTCCAGAGGGAGGCTGGTGAGCCTGCTGGCGGTTCTGGAGAAACTGGTGGGAACGGCTATGAAAGAGAGCAGCCAGACTGGAGTCCAGTAGGGGTGGACCAACAAGGTTTTCGGGGGCATGGGAGATTTTGAGAGTCCACGCTCCTTTCACCGGGCATCTCATGCGGGGAGCAGAGCCCTTAACTAGCTAATTTGACACCCAAGGCAAGGATATAAAATTGTATCCCCTGCAGTTTCATAGTAGTTGTTTTGGTTAAAAGGTACCAGGGCTTTTTTTGCAGAAAAAGCCCAGCAGGAGCTCATTAGCATAATCAACCACACCCAACAGCAGAAACTCATTCACATATTAGGCCACACCCCTGACAGCACAGCATATTAGCATATTAGGCCACACCCCCATGTTACCAGCTGTGTGGTCATCCAGCCACACCCACCTTTTATTTCTTATTCTATTTACCTTGTTTGTTGTCAAAACCCAGGGCTTTTTTTGGAGCAGGAACTCCTTTGCATGTTAGGCCACACGCCCCTCATGTAGCCAATCCTAATGAGTTTTTGCTGTTGGGTGTGGCCTATTATGCTAATGAGTTCCTGCAGGGCGTGGCCAACTCGGGAGCCAGCCGGAACTCCGTTCCTGTGCGTTCCTGCCCCCAAATAGCCCTGAAAGGTACCTACATAAATAACAACAGTCAGGACAACAATAACATAAGGGTTTATTTTAGCCACACAATCTACTTTTTCTGCCCCCCTCCAGCTTAGTGTGCCTGAGGCAGGAGCCTCCTCATCTTGCCCTTGGGACAGCTTGGAAAGGCTCCCAAACACTCACCCCCCCAACAATCCCGTTCATCTCTCTGAGGGGCAACTGGGGCCCTCTTCTACTGTAGAGCAACTTGGCCACCCTCTGAAGCTGCTGTTATCGAAGGGAGGACTGTCAACCCCATGGAGGAACAAAGACGGGAAGTCAGCAAAGGGAAGTGCTGCCCCCCCAACCTTCGGGAGTGCTTTGAGGAGGCTGAGGAGCAGGTGGACGTGGGAGATCCAGCAGACGCGTCCCCTCCTTGGAATAGCCAAGCCTTGTGGCTTCTGAAAGACTGACGCATTCCTGGTGGCAGGGGCTGAAGGGAGCCAGAACTCCTTTCATCGGGGTGACATTCAGCTGGCAGAGAGGCAAACAGCGGTGTGTGTGTATGTGTGTGTGGGGGGAGAGAATGGAGCTCATTACAAAGAGATGCCAGAAGTCCTGGTATTGGTGGTTTCAGAGCACTACATGACATTTGCTGGGCCTTCTGGAGAATAACTTCCCCCAGTCACCCTCCTGCTTAAGCTGAGCCTTGCAACTCAGGGGAGGACTGGGGGGGGGCAACATTGGGGGGGCAGATATTCTTGGGCTAAAGGTTAAAAAAAAACCCCAGTCATTTGCCCTGGAAGCACAGAAGTGCTATGCAGCCAGCTGCCCTGGGCCGGCCTTGGCTAGGAGGGCAGGGGATAAATTCAAAAAATAGATAAATAAAATAAATTTAACCCCCCCCCCCCGGTCCTCCACGTTTCCTGGTTAAGGGGGAAATGCTGTTCAAACAAACTGCAAATATATGAACTGACTCCAGTGGCAACAAGAGAAAGAAATTTACTTACAAAAATAGAAGCCCATCTTACATGACATATTCACATAGGTACATTTAACTTCTTGTGAGCAGATTAACTTCAAAAAGGTTAATGTGCTACAGTTCCAAGGCCAGGTAAGAGAGAGAAGAAGAGAGGTCCTATATAAGATGAATCAGAATCACAGAGTTGGGAGGGATCTCCAGGGTCATCTAGTCCAACCCCCTGCACAATGTAGGACATTCACAAATGCCTCCCCCCACACACCCACAGTGACCCCTGTCCCACACTCAGAAGATGATGCCGCTGGGAGGGAAGGGGCGGGCGTTCTAAGCCCGCCCCTTCCCCGGCTCTCCTGGGCACCTCGCAGCTGTGAGGCGCCCAGGACAATGGCGCTGGGCCATCTCCAGGCCCCACCTGGAGGTTGGCATCCCCGGTGGGGTGGGCGCCCCAGGCTGTCCTGCCTAGGGTGCCCAGACACCTGGGGCCGGCCCTGGTTCCACCAAGGAACCGCTCTGACTGTCAGGAAGTTCTTCCTGATGTTTAGCTGAAAACTCTTCTGATTTAATTCCAACCTGTTGGTTCTGGTCTGACCTTCTGGGGCAACAGAAAACAACTCCGCCCCATCCTCTATATGAGACAGCCCTTCCAGTCCTTGAAGGTGGTTCTCATATCACCTCTCAGTCATCTCCTCTCCGGGCTAAACAGACCCAGGGGCTCCTCCAGCCTTTCTTCCAAGGACTTGGTGTCTCCAGCCCCCCCCTCGACCACCTTCGTTGCCCTCTTCTGAACTTGTTCCAGCCAACGCTCCCTCTAAGCTGTGGAGTCCTGTGAGCAAAAATTCTGCTTTTTGAGTGACTGGCATGAAAGTTGTGAGCGGGCGATTTGGCTGATGCATAAATTAGTTTGCTCTGGAGCCCTCCTTCCTGAGCTGAGACAAAAATGTGTGAGCCGGAGGCTAAAAAACTGTGAGCTAGCTCACACTGACTCAGCTTAGAGGGAACACTGGTTCCAGCTTGTCTAGATTTTTCTTAAATTGTGGTGCCCAAAACTGAACACAATACTCCCGGCGAGGTCTACCCAAAGCAGTGTGAAGCCATACCATCACTTCGCGTGATCTGGACACTATACTTGATACAGCTCAAAATCCCATGTGCCTTTTAGCTACCACATCCCAGTGCTGACTCATGTCCAGTGGATGGTCTACTAAGACCCCCTAGAACCCCTAGAAGGCAAGCAAGGGCCAAAGAGGCTCAACATCTCACCCATGAGAGCCCCCTGCCAGATGTACCTGAGTGAGAGAATTCTCTTAGCCCTTTCCCTCTCAGATCCTCTTGCATGCCGAGTTACAATGTCCAACAGGTATGATGTTGGCAAGATCACCGGCAGTTTCTGAACTTGTGTTACCCCAAGTCAGGATGTGCAGCAGGGGAACCCAGAAACAACAGGGGGTGCCCGGTTGGCTCCTCTGGCCAGCAACCTCCTGCCCCGGAGGACTCCTGGATCCTGTCCCAGCAGGAGCAAAATGGAGGTGGGGACGGGGGGGGGCACTCTAGCCAAGGCTGTGGTGTCACTTCTGGTCACGCACCCTGAAGGGACGTCATAAAACCACAGAGATTTGAGAGATTCCTAGAGCTTTGCATGATGCTGTGATTTCACTTCTGAGGACCCAGCTGGAAGCAACATCACAGCACTGTGTCATGCGGGTGTTTGGAGTCTCCGCCCCTCCTGGCAACCCTAGAACGGCCCCCAGAGAGGCTGCACTTTTTACCTCCCGGGAGGAGGGGAAGGCAGGGCTAGATCTGGACCCTGCTGCTCTCTCACCTCCATCGGAAGGAGGACTATCCGTTCAACCCTCCTCTCCACTGCCTGGTCTTTAAAACCATCTTTATTCCATAAGAAGGACCCGTCCCGTTCTCTCTCCAGACACTTTCTGTTCCTTCTGGGAATCCTGGTGGGTGCAGAGGGGTAGGTGGGGAAGTGAGAGGGAAATCTGAGGTGGTGTCTAAGACCAGGAAACCTCCCCAGCTGGATTTCAGGACACTGCGTTTCAATCTGCACGCTGCCTCTAGAGCTTCTGGCTTAACAGGACTGAAGTAACTGTTGGGACGAGGCTGGGGACCCCCGGAGGGTCTGGACTGGTGACTGGAAAGGGGCTTTCAATGCCCCCTTAATAAAACGGATGCCGTGCAAAGTGGAGAGAGGCAGCACGGCCTGCAGAACCCTGCCGGTCCAGACAGGCCAGTTTAGGGAGACCCCCTGGGAGCTCCGGCAGACAGAGAGGCAGAAAGCAGAGGAAGGGAGGGGGTGATACTCTGAAGAATACAAAAGAGTTCGAGTGAAACCCTGACCGGGACCGTCCAGGCACACCTGACCTCGTCAGATCTCGGAAGCTGAGCAGGGCCAACCCTTGGCAAGTATTTGGAAGAGCAACCTCCACAGAATACCAGGCCTCCTTCTTCACCCAAAGAGTGAGGGACATGTGGAATTCACTGCCTCAGGAGGTGGTGGCGGCTACCAGCAGAGACAACTTCAAGAGGGAATTGGATAAGCATCTGGAGCAGAGTTCCCTCAGTGGCTATGAGCCACAAGGTATAGATAGGAACTCTCGGTCTGGGGCAAGTGAGGCTCTGTATTCTTGGTCCTTGGGCAGGGGGGGCAACAGTGGGAGGGCTTCTGGTGCCCTGGCCCCACTGCTGGACCTCCTGATGGCACCTGGTCTTTTTGGCCACTGTGTGACAGAGTGTTGGACTGAATGGGCCATTGGCCTGATCCAACATTGGCTTCTCTTGTGTTCTTATGTTCTCCTGATGCAGAGGTAAGGCCTTCAAGCAACCTCTCTGAAAAACCTCCAAGCCCTCAATAGGGGTCGCTAGAGGTCACTATGATTTCCAGGCACAGACAGACACACACGCGCACACACAAAATGCAGAAATACATCTAAAATATTTCAAGTTAACCACCCCTCCTCTGCCTCTGTCCTCTAGGGTGGGGGGGCAGGTGAGATCCGGCCTCCTGAGGAGGGGTGAGGGGAGCCCCCTGTGCAGAATGTACTGAAGAGAGGGGGAGGGGTGACCAGTCTCTCCCGATCTGCCCGGGGCTGGTCTCCACAGGTCATCTGGACAAACCTCTCAGGCACGGCAGCATCAGAAGGGGGCTGCCTTAATAACCGTTGGGACAGTCCAGATGCTCACAATGAAAGGATGTGAGCTGCAGCTGGTGCCCCCTCTCCCCTCTCTCTCTCCCTGTGCCCATTAGCTGGATGCAGAAAACAGTCCTCCCTGCTAAGGACTGTGCTGCTCCCGGAGCGGCTCTGGCATCGCCTTCGTTTGGCCCGCAGCCATAAGAGCAGCCTCCCAAATCCCAAGGTCACAGGGATGCCGAGAAAGCGGTTGCTTAGCAACAGGAGGAGTCCGCACGGTTCCTACGGCTCCTTTTCCTATTTGATGAAATCGGGGGATTGAGACATGAGCCGCTTTTGAGGCTGCCTCCCCTTGGCATGCAGACAGGAGCAGACAGTGAGTAAATTCAGAATGGCAAATAAAAATGTGCGATAAAGTCCTCCTGGGTCCTCCTCGCACTGCGTAAAGAGGCTAGAAGTGGCTGATATCAGAGACGTCCGCTGTCCTCCCATAAGGCTGTCTGGCAGGCAGGCAGGAACTTGCTGCCTGCACTTCTCTTAAGGCCACAGCAAAGCAAAGTGCACAGCCACCAGAAAGGCGGCCACAATCCTGACCGGCCGGTCAAGGCAACTTCTGTCTGCAGACCCTGGGCCTTGAAGCTGCGGCTTGGTCCTGAAGAAGTTGGAAGCAGCGAGGGCTGTCCCTGCTCCTCCAGAGTCAGACCCCCTCTCAGGCCCCTTGAGAAGAATATGGAAAGAGAAGAGCCACTGTGCACCCTGAACGATGTGAAATGAAAGACGGAATGGGTGAACCAAGCCCCCCTCCCCCAGCCCCGGAATGGGTGAACCAGGCCACCCTCTCAACTCACAGACTCCAGGGAGGGATGAACACAAGTTAATGAAGTGTCCTGGGAGCAACTACTTCCTTCCATGTGTCTGCAATACATGGATCTATCTGCCGTATATTGAGCAAGACCCTCAGCCTGTTGAAGGCAGTACTGTCAGGTCCAGGTCTTTTGCATCACCTACCCCCTGATGCCAAGGATGGATCCTAGACCTTCCACATGGGGAACAAATTCTCCACCACTGAGCCATGGCCCCTTGAGTCTACTGCTCATCGGGTACCGCTGGAACCCAGTTTTAGGGGAGAGGGAGGAAAAAGTTTTTGCTATCTGCTTTCTCTGCCCCGTGCCTAAATTTATGAACCTCTGCCATGTCCTCGGCTTTGTTACCTTTTTTTTTCACCTGAAAAGCCCTGAATGTTTACATTGAAATAACACCCAAGGGTCCTGAAGGTATCTGGCCCTCTTTAGTGTCCCTTTCAACCAGTCCTCTCATTTATGAAAAGTTTCCTCTTTGGGAAATGAATGTGGCCATTTTGTGCAGCTTTCTATCTGCACAAAGGGTGCATTTAAGAACACTGAAGTCCTGGTTTGCAACTGGACCAGCAATACTTCGGTCTCACACCAGCTCCCAGGAACTACTCAGGATCAAGACGGCCACTGGTTTCATCATTGTTTCTACCACAAATGGTTCTAAAACACAATCATTCATGGGCTGTGGAAATTCTATTTCTTACAACTACAGCTGTTTCCTCAGTCAATGTGAGGGTGGTTGAAATCACCCATTTCCCCAGATGTTTCTTGCTTCAGTCGCCTCCCAGTTTTCTCTTTTCTTCTCAAGATGACCCTGGCAGATCTTTTCAAAGAGTAGCCTTGTTGGTCTGAAATAGAAGAGCTAGATTCCAGTAGTGCCTTAGAGACCTACAAGATTTTTGGGGCATCAAAGCTTTTGAGAGTCAAAACTTCTTTTGTCCACTCATACCCTGAAGATCTTGTTTAAGGTGCTACTAGACCTGAATCTAGCCCTTGCATTCTCACTAGCAGTGTTTCCTCTAGGCCGAGTTAGTGTGAACTAGCTCACATTTTTTTAGCCTCTGGCTCACACATTTTTGTCTTAGCTCAGGAAGGATGGCTCCAGAGAAAACGAATTTATGCAGGAGCCAAATCGCTCGTAGCTCACAACTTTAATGCCAGCAGCTCACAGAGTAGAATTTTTGCTCACAAGACTCCACAGCTTAGAGGGAACACTGCTGGCTAGGGCTTGCTTCATGCCTCTTGCCTGTAAGTGCCTGTTTTGGCTTTCATCATAAGGAATCTCTTCTCCACATCCTGAAAGACTGTCAGAAACACAGCACAGGGAAAGAAGAAGGCAAGGAGGCAAGAGCTAATAAACAACGTAGTAGGACTAGGGCCAGGCTGGCTGATCTCTCATCAGATCTCGGAAGCTACGCAGGGTCGGCCTTGGCTAGTATTTGGAAGGGCCAACTCCAAGGCATACCAGGGTCGTGACGTGGAGGCAGGCAATGGCAAACCACCTCTGAATGTCTCTTCCCTTGAACACCCCACCAGGGGTTGTTTTAAGTCAGGTGTGACTTGACGGCACTTCCCACCCCCACCAGGACTAGGAGAGGAGACACCTAGAATGAGGCATAAGTATTAAACATGACATGACAATGCAAGAAATGGTAGAAATTCAAAGCAGTGAGAGCGGGATAGAAAACACACAACAGATTATACATAGGAGTAGTACAGACAACAGTCCCTTTCCTGAAATGTCTTCCTGACCCCCTCCGTCAAAACGCAGCCCTTCTCCTTTATAAAAATGCCCCCCCCCTCCCCGAGGTGTTCTGCTTTACGTAGCTTGCAGGAAGCCAGAAGAGCGGGAGCCCTCCTGACCTCCTCCGGCTGGTCAATCCACGGAGCAGGGGCCACCACAAGGAATGCCCTGGGAAGGACAGTTGTGGATCATGTCCAGAGCCAGCTTGGTGTAGTGGTTAAGTGCGCAGACTCTTATCTGGGAGAACCGGGTTTGATTCCCCACTCCTCCACTTGCACCTGCTGATGTGACCTTGGGTCAGTCACAAGCTCTGGCACAGCTGTTCTCTCAAGGACAGTTTCTGTCAGAAGTTCTCTCAGCCCCACCCACCTCACAGGGTGTCTGTTGTGGGGAGGGGAAGGGAAAGGAGTTTGTAAGCCACTCTGAGACGCCTTTGGGCAGTGAAGGGCGGGGTATAAATCCAAACTCTTCTTCTTCTTCTTCATTTACACTTGGATGGGGAGGGGGAGGGAGAAAGTTGTGGTCTGTTTGCAGCGATCCTTGTGCCCACAGCAATGCTCTGCTGCCCGATCCAAGCCCTGGTGGGGAGGGGACTCAGCCGTGACTGTTCAAAGGCAGCAATGGGTGCTGGAGGGGCCAAGAGCAGGAAAACCCTTCCCCCTCCTTGCCTGGGGGGCGTCTGGCGGGCCTCACTGTGGAGCTGGAAGCTGGACTAGATGGACCCCCCGCACCCCCGGCCTGATCGTTCTGAGCCAGTTTGGTGTAGTGGTTAAGAGTGGAGGACTCTAATCTGGAGAACCCGGAGTGATTCCCCCACTCCTCCTCCTGCACGTGCCGCCAGCTGGGTGACCTTGGGTGTTCTCTCAAGGGCAGTCCCTGAAAGAGCTCTCTCAGCCCCACCTCCCTCACAGGGGGTGTCTGTTGTGGGGAGGGGGGGGAAGGGAGTTTGTCAGCCGCTCTGAGACGCCTTTGGGCAGTGAAGGGCGGGGGATAAATCCAATATCCTCCTCCTCCTCCTCCTCCTTCTTCCCAGGCAGCTGAGCTGCCAGCTCCTGCTACCGTGAGCTCTGATATGGTTTAAAAGCTCCCTCCATCCGAACGGCAGGAGGGGGGGGGCGCTGACACAGCCGTTGCCAGCAGCAGGAAGGGCGGTGGCCGGAGAGATGGCCGAGGGAGAAAGGAACGGGCAGAGAATAGCCCCCAGCCCAGAGTCTGGCCTCTCTGTTGCTGCCGCCCACGGAGTCAACATTTCCACCGACCTTTTCATCGCCACCTCCAGACCCCTTTCCTGGTCAGTCACCGCCGGTTGCGGAGACCTTGGCAGCAGCAGCGTCAGGCGCTCCAGTCTCCCGGACCATTTTGCACTTCTCCTGAACCTCATGTGCCAGCCATTCTCCCAGTTGCCCTTCTGGGATCTTTCACGGGCCCTTTTGGTCTTCAGCATTTCAAATATCCCCAGCATCCCCTGTCAACTGGACGTGACGTGACAGGGTCAGGGAAGAGGTGCCCCCTCCCTTGGCCAGCCTTGCCCCCCCCCCATTTTCCTCCCGCTGCTCATTGCCCTTCCTCCTGAAGGCCTGAGATCACTTCTGGGCAAAGACCGGGAGTGATGTCACTGGCCCCATAGTGCTCTAGGAACTGACTGCACCTCTATGGTATCTACCTTAGAGTTCTGGGGATTCCTAGAACATCTTGGGGGGGGGGCAGCAACACTTTCATCTCCCAGGCCCTGATCCCAAGTGGCTTCCTGGGAACTGGGGTATGGGCCTGGCATCCTTGTTGCCACACAACTGGGGTGTGAGGAGGTTGTGCCGTCTGTCAGGAAAGAGGAGGGCTCGTAATGGAGTGACGTCCCCTCTGCTCAGGAGCCAGAAGGTCCCTCCCGGGGACAGTCCCTTGAGAGGATCTTAGCTGGGAGGGCCCCTCTCCCTCTGCTGCTCTGGGGAGTGGCTGCTTCCGGGACTCGGCATGGACAGTACCGGGCTAGACGGACCAGGGGCATGAAAAGACTCTTTGGGCCCAGCCTTCACGATGAATGAAGGAGTACCTATGAATGCTGCCTCCTTCCTCTTTGCCGAAGGGAAGGCTCAACAACATGGCCACACATGGAGGTCTCCAGGCGGGAAGAAGGACCTTTCCCAGCCTTTCCCTCCCATTTCATCTATCAACGGCGGGGCTTGAACTGGGCCTCTGATCTGGAGCCCTGCCCACCCCCCAGACACCCCTCGGGAAGCTCCAGGTGGGCGGCAGCCCTGTGGGTCTGAACCAGCAGAACACAGCTGGAGCCCAGCCGGGGCACCCGGAAGCTGTGATGCCCTGAATTCAACTGCGCTGGTTGCAAAGGTGCTGCTGGACTTGCTACACGTGAGTAAGGTTTCCCACCAAAGCCTCAGCAGGAGGTGGAATGAGGCCAAGTCTCTGGGTTAACCAAGAAAGCCACTGCTGCCTTCTGGGGCCCAGGAGGAGGAGAAGAGAAGGAGAAGGAGCTTTTCTAAATTGTGTGCAGCTTGCTTGCCACAGATCCATCCAGTCAGACAGATTGGTTGCAAAATGTAGCCCATCCAGAGAAGAAAATCAATCATCTCATTGACAGAACATGTTTCCGTGCCCATCTGGCCAGCCGGGGGCAGGAGGTGAGCAGACAGAGTGGCAGCCCCCCCCCCCAGCGGAGGTGCTTGTTTGGTGAAACGGAGCAAATCAGGCAGTTCCCGCGCCGGGAGGGAGAGCGGGCTCTCCACGGGGCTTCTCTCATCTTCGACTCACTCCCGGTCTGGCCTGACTGCTGTACGTGGGGGGGGGGGGAGAGAACCTGGGAGGGAGCACCCAGGGGCGACATCCAGACTGGGAGCCAGGTGCCACCCGCCTCTCTCTCCAGCTCTCGCCGAGGCTGAGAAAGGAGCAGACACACACACACACAGAATTCAGGCAGGTAGAGCTGCTGGAACAATTCAGGGGTTTTCTGCCTCTAAACGTCTCAAGCCATCCCCAGTAACACAGCACCTCAGAAGTAGCTTTTCCCTTGGAAACAAAAGTTTATCCCCCCGCCCCCAGCCCGGTATTCCTGTGATCTTTCCGTCGTTTTACAGAAATCTATTCTATGCCATGAATGCCACTTACAGCTTAATAGTTTGTTGTCCGGACCAGCAGGATAACCTTTCTTGTGAACTACATTTCAGTTAATTAGTGTATGTAATGACTTTGTATCACCCTTGTAAAAAGAAAGTCAGACACACAAAGATTTCGCATTCTTTTAGACGCCTTTCTCAGTCACATTATCCTGGTGCAGATTAATTTACTGTTTGCTTTGTTATAATCATAATCTCTCCAATTATCAGGGTCTAAACCGCTGTGCGAAAAATTCAGACAGATCTGTCCCTGAACTATTCCATATTATGGCTGTTAGTCATTCAGACCAGAGACAATTATAGCCTTATTAGGCAATCAAAACTGTGAATAGCACAATTTCAACAACAACCAAAAAAAGGATGCAAAGAGAAGGACAATTCTCTCCCTGCTGTTTGCTGGCATCGCTGCTATGCTTACAGGGCAACGTGGCGTCCTGCCCCTCCCCCTCGGCCTGTGTCTCACCTGCTTCACTTTCTCCCACGGAATGCAGAGAGAAAGACAGAGAGAGAGAGAGAGAGAGAGAGAGAGAGAGAGAGAGAGAGAGGCCCCCCCCCCCCACGGAGGCACAGGTAACTGCAGTTAGCCTAGAATTTGCTGCTTGAAGGAGAAGCCGCACCAGATGATAAGCCGAACGCTCCGGCTGCTGTCCGTGCACAACTCTTCCAGCCACTCCGGAGGCGTGTGGGCTGGCTTCTGGATCCTGGCCCAGCATTCAGATTTTCCACATTGTTGACTCCTTTCCACAATCTGTTCTGCTTTTCACAAATGTGATTCACGCCCGTGAGATGAGTTGGTTTTTCCATAGCCGTGTGTCTGCATGGAAGTGCCACAAGGAATTTCTCACCGGGGGGGGGATGGATGTGCGTGGAAGGGGAGGTGGGCTGGAGGAGAGATTGCCTCGGGGGCGGGGCTTCCTGCAGCCCAGGCGCCACGGTCCCAGAGGCGGAGATGCCACTGCTGTTGCCAGAGGCTGGGGCCTGGAAGACACGTCTCTGCTCAGCCCACCACCGGCTCACCAGACGATCCTTCCCAGCTGCAGCCGGGCACGGCATCGGCTGGAGAGGCTGAGTGGTGCAGAGAAGGTCTCAAGTGTGTGTGTGGGGCCCCCCCTGCAGGGCTCCTGAGAGCCACCGGGGCCCCCACGAAGAGAAATTCCATCTGCCCCCCCCGATCCAAAGCAAATATCAGAACAAAACCGTTCACTTGTCTTTCTGTTACTGTGAACAGAGTAAGAACTGAACAACGTTTGAGTCCAGTGGGGGCACCTTTAAGGCCCACAGAGTTTAATTCTGGGATATCAGCTTTCATGTGCAGGCAGACTTCTTCAGGTACCAATAATGGTTACCTGGGAAAAAGCCCGTTGCATTAAGGGAGACCTCACTCTCTCCCCAACAGCACTAAAGTGCAAAAGGAGTTGCATGATGCTTCTACTGACCACAAACAAACAAACAAACAAACAAACAAACAAACAAACAAACAAACAAACAAACGGAAACAGACTCACAGGGTGCTTAAATGGGGGGAAGGAAAACTGAGGAGATGTGAGAAGTTGGTTCCTTCGTCCAGGGAGAGGAGACAGGTGAGCCAGCAAGTCTCCAGACCTGTGTCGTTTTCCTGCATCCCCACTAACTTTAGAAAGTGATTCTAGTCCCCAAATGCTAAAATCCAACTACCTCCAGCTCTCTCTTCCCTTCCCATCCCTTCCTCGAGAGCCAGTTTGGTGTAGTGGTTAAGTGCTTGGACTCTAATCTGGGAGAGCCGGGTTTGATTCCCCACTCCACCACTTGCACCTGGCTGGGTGACCTTGGGCAAGCCATAGTTCTGATAAGAGCTGTCCTTGGAAAAGAGCAGTTTCTGTCAGAGCTCTCTCAGCCCCACCTACCTCACAGGGAGTGTCTGTGGTGGGGAGGGGAAGGGAAAGGAGTTTGTAAGCTGCTCTGAGACTCTGAGTGAAGGCCATGGTATCGATCCAATCTCTTCTTCTTAAATAAGACACAGAAAGCAGGGGAGCAGGGGCAGACTGGGCGACTGAAATTGCCCTGGAAACAATTTCCAGTGTGGCCCAATCCAGGCTCCTGAACAGGGTGGAGGTCACAGGTTCTTCACAGGTTAAAATGTTACAGAATGGACTAGATCTTTGGGGGGGGGGTAACCTTAAACAGCTCTCCTCAGAAGTCCCCGTTTATTCACTGGGCCTTGTCCCCAGTTTTCTGTTGCGTCTGGGCTTGGTGGATCACACCAGAGTTTTCTTGAGTCCAATGCCCTGTTTCCCACCCCAGCCAGCCAGCGGGGAAGGAAGGCAGCTGCCACCCCAAACGGTTGCTCCCCCCCCGGTATCCAAGGGCATCTTGCCCTGAGCGTGGAGGTTCAGTTTGGCCACCATCGCTAACGGCCACTCGGAGCCCTTCCCCCCCTCGTGACTCTGCCTGACCCCCTTTCCAAGTCTCCTGAGCAAGCAGGTGCCCCCCCCCCACACACAGCCGTTTCATTCAGTTAATTTCTTATGCAGGATGTGATATCAACTGAAACACAGGCACTCATCTAAGGCCGCCACTCTCCCGCATTTATAACCTCTAATGTAGACTAATACAGATCACAATGCATTTGAAGTGTAAAGATCACCCTTTCACTACACTGAAAGATTTCTGAGAAATATTAACTGGACACAGAGGTTTCCCATTCTGCTATGAAGTATGTTTTAAGTCTGCAGCCAGGGTAGAGATGAGGATAAATGAGGCTGGAAAGAGATATGGGGAACACACACACAGAAGAATTAGATGGTGGGGGAGAGAGAAAAGAAGAAGAAGAAGACAAAGAAGAAGAAGAGGAGGAGAAGGAGGAGGAGACTGGATTTATACCCCACCCTTCACTTGGGGTCTCAGAGCGGCTGACAAACTCCTTTCCCTTCCCCTCCCCACAACAGACACCCCCTGTGAGGTAGGCAGGGCTGAGAGAGCTCTGGACAGAAACTGTCTTGGAGACAACAACTCTGACAGGACTATGGCTTGCCTAAGGCCATCCAGCAGCTGCAGGTGGAGGAGTGGGGAATCAAACCCGGCTGGCAGGACATAAGAAAAACTCAGGAACAACTCAGGATCGGAAGATGTTTCCCTCAGTCTCCTGGTTAAAGAAGTTTGCAGCCACGGAGAGCTTTCTTCAAGGACCCTAGCTAGAATGGGCAGCCAAGGGCACCAGCGGGGTCTGTTTCTTCTTCCTGGCCTCCCCTGCGCCCCTAGTGGCTACATTGCAGAACTACACTAAAAGGTTTTTAAACCCCCCCCCCAAATGATGATTCCCGCTTCATGGGGCCCTCAGGCTGGCTTGAGCCCCAGGGAAGTTTTTGCCTTCATCCCCCGCCCCACCCCATCATCGGCCCTGAGGGGATCTGCCCTGCTCGCCTGGCCTCTCGGTGGCTGAAGCCAGATGGCTGGGGAGCAGAGGACGGGGCCGGCCTCCTGCAATCAATCCAACGAGGGCCACAAACAACCCGCCTTTTTGTTCTCGAAGGCTTTCATGGCTGGAGTTCATTCATTGCTGTAGATTTCCCGGGCTGTGTGTGGCCGTGGTCTTGGCATTGTAGGGCATGACGTTTCGCCAGCAGCTGTGACTGGCATCCTCAGAGGTACAACACAGAAAGATGGAGGACTCTCTGTGTCAAGGCCCTGCGATGCCAAGACCACGGCCACACAACTTGGAAGATCTACGGCAACTAACCCACCTTTTGTCCCAGCAGCAGCTCTGGTGGGGCACGGGTGAGTTGGGGGAGGGGCAGGCAGAGGTGCTCCCGGCTCATTTTGGCACCGTGTTCGTGTGGCTGTTCACACAGAGGCAGGCCAGGCAAGGGCAAACCTCCGGTGAACGTCTCTTGCCTTGGGAATCCTACGGGGTTGTGACTTGAGGGCACTTTTCACCACCCCAACCCCCCCGAAATCGAGCAGAAGATAACGGGTTGGATCCTGTGAGGAAGGGATCCACGGGATCCAGCCTGCTGTCCTCAGAGGCCCATCCTTCCTTCCGCTTCCCTTGATGGATTTGTGGCAGCAGCTCTCCGTGGCCTCAGAGGAGGCGCAACCACAGGCAGAGAGGGCTGATTGTGACAAGGAGCTTCACAACGTGGCGGCACGACCCCTCCCTCCTCCCCTTCTTGCAACCCTCTGAAGCCCTTGCTGAGACCAGAGAGGATTCTACGTGTCTGACAGGTGGGGGGGGCCTCCTCCTCCCACCTCCTCCGGGTCGAAGGGCCAGCCAGGTGCCCCAGACCTGCCCTTTGGAGCTGGGTGTGCCCAGACGTGCTGCGAGGGCTGGCTGGCTGGTCCTCTCAGGCCCTTGCCTGGCCCATAAATCTGTTTCTCCGGTTTCCCTTCCTCCCCCAGAATTATTTCACGATGGCTTTAAGGGGTTCAGGGAATTAATCTCGCCCTTCATTTTAAAGCTTCATTAGCACCTCGTTAAGGGATGAATGTATTGCACAAAGAACAGAGTAATTTTGGGAAATGAAGCGTGTCACGAATACTAAAGAGGCGCTCAGTGTCCTTCTGTACTGGATACAAAGAGCTGCTTTTCCTGCTGGAGGACGAGCCGAAGCCACACGAGGCGACGGGAGGGGAGGGAGCCCGGAGCTCACGGCAGCCAGGATTGGAAGCATGAAGAGGCCAAGAAGAACCCAGAGTCTTTAGCCCTTCCACACGGGCCCCTTTCCCGAGACTGGCTGGCTCGCCGTGTGCCTTCCCCATGGGGCTGATCTTCTTCCGGCCACACAAGAGACGGCAGTGTGGGAGATGGGCGGAAGGCAGGGTCAGTGCAGAACGAGCTGCCTGGGTGGCTCAAGACATGCTACGCATGGTTTATTCCGCCCATCTTCCAAGCATCTCAGAGGCTGGCATTTGGAACCCTAAGGAAAACCGAGCAGCGTCACAGAGGCCAGCATGGAGGCAGAAGTCATTCTTGCATGCCAGAAGGTCAGGGGGCAAAGGCTGGCATTTAACACCCTTGAGTCACCAGACCAGCAATAATTGATGGAGAGACTGAAAAGAAAGGCCAATCAGCACAATTCGCTTAGGCTGCAAGAATTGTTTGGTTTTGATGATTGGAAGGCTTTCCTATCAGTTCCATGCTCCTGATCTCTCCTAATTTCCCCCATCCTTCAAGCCCCCAAAAGTTTATGTTTATGTGTATGTGCACACACGCACATACACTTAGGTCTTGTTACAGACTTAATGTTCAGCTCAGATGTGGTTATTAGCTCCCCCCCCAAGACTTGGGACTTGCCAACCTTGTAATTTGCCCCCAAGTCAGGTGGTTCCCTCCCTCATGGATCACTGCCTTGTCATGGCGAGGGGGCTTGCGTGGTTCGATGAGGCTGTGGGCTATGCCATGGAGGGCCACCCAGGACGGACAGGCCACAGCAGAGAACTCAGACCAAGCGTGATCCCCTGGAGAAGGAAATGGCAACCCACTCCAGTATCTTTGCCAAGAAAACCCCATGGACAGTAACAAAAGGCTAAAAGATATGACGCCGGAAGATGAGCCCCTCAGGTCGGAAGGTGTCCAATATGCTACTGAGGAAGAGCAGAGGGCAAGTACGAGTAACCCCAGAAAGAGTGAAGCGGCTGGGCCAAAGCCGAAAGGACGCTCAGTTGTGGATGTGTCTGACGGTGAAAGGAAAGTTCGATGCTGCAAAGAACAATACTGCATAGGAACCTGGAATGTAAGGTCTATGAATCAAGGTAAGCTTGACGTGGTCAAAAATGAGATGGCAAGAATGAACATCGACATCTTGGGAATCAGTGAACTAAAGTGGACAGGAGTGGGCGAATTTAACTCAGAAGACCATTATATCTACTACTGTGGCCAGGAATCCCGTAGAAAAAATGGTGTGGCCTTTATAGTCAACAAGAGAGTGAGAAAGGCAGTATTGGGATACAATCTCAAAAATGACAGAATGATCTCGGTCCGAATCCAAGGCAAACCATTCAACATCACAGTAATCCAAGTCTATGCCCCAACCACTGCTGCAGAAGAGGCTGAAGTGGACCAGTTCTACGAAGACCTACAACAGCTCGTAGAACTAACACCAAAAAATGATGTCCTCATCATCATAGGGGACTGGAATGCTAAAGTAGGAAATCAAAAGGTAACCGGAATAACAGACAAGTTTGGCCTTGGAGAACAAAATGAAGCAGGGCAAAGGCTAACAGAGTTTTGTCAAGAGAACACGCTGGTCATAGCAAACACCCTTTTCCAACAACCTAAGAGGCGTCTCTACACATGGACATCACCAGATGGGCAACACCGAAATCAGATTGACTATATAATTTGCAGTCAAAGATGGAGAAGCTCTATCCAGTCAGTAAAAACAAGACCTGGAGCTGACTGTGGCTCAGATCATGAGCTACTCATTGCAAAATTCAGACTTAAATTGAAGAAAGTTGGGAAAACCACTCGGCCATTCAGATTTGACCTAGATCGCATCCCCGATGAATATACAGTAGAGGTGAAGAATAGGTTTAAGGGACTAGATTTGATAGACAGAGTGCCTGAAGAACTATGGACAGAGGTCCGTGACATTGTAAAGGAGGCAGCACTCACCGCCATCCCAAAGAAAAAGAAATGCAAAAAAGAAAAGTGGCTGTCTGATGAGGCTTTACACATAGCAGAGGAAAGAAGGAAAGCTAAAGGCAATGGGGAAAAGGAAAGATTTGCCCAACTGAATGCAGATTTCCAGAGAACAGCAAGGAGAGATAAGGAGGCTTTCCTGAATGAACAATGCAAAGTAATAGAGGAAAACAATAGATTGGGAAGGACTAGAGATTTCTTCAAGAAAATTGGAGAAATCAAGGGAACGTTCCATGCAAAGCTGGCCATGATAAAGGACAAAAACGGTAGGGATCTAACAGAAGCAGAAGAGATTAGGAAAAGATGGCAAGAATACACAGAAGAACTATACAAGAAGGACCTCGATGTCCTTGACAACCACGATGGTATAATCACTGACCTTGAGCCAGACATCCTGGAAAGCGAAGTTAAATGGGCCTTAGAAAGCATTACTAACAACAAAGCTAGTGGAGGTGATGGTATCCCAGCTGAGTTATTCAAAGTCTTAAAAGAAGATGCTGTTAAAGTGCTGCACTCAATTTGCCAACAAATCTGGAAAACACAACAGTGGCCACAGGATTGGAAAAGGTCAGTTTACATTCCAATCCCAAAGAAGGGCAACGTCAAGGAATGTTCAAACTATCGCACAATTGCACTCATTTCACACGCTAGCAAGGTCATGCTCAAAATCCTACAAGCTAGGCTCCAAAAGTACGTGGATAGAGAACTGCCAGAAGTACAAGCTGGGTTTAGAAGAGGTAGAGGAACTAGAGATCAAATTGCCAACATTCGCTGGATTATGGAGAAAGCAAGAGAATACCAGAAAAACATCTACTTCTGCTTCATTGACTATGCTAAAGCCTTTGATTGTGTGGATCACAATAAATTATGGCAGGTTCTTAAAGAGATGGGAGTACCAGACCACCTCATATGTCTCCTGAGAAACCTGTATAAGGGTCAAGAAGCAACAGTTAGAACCGGATATGGAACAACTGATTGGTTTAGCATAGGAAAAGGAGTACGACAAGGATGTATACTGTCACCTTGCTTATTTAATTTATATGCAGAGTACATCATGCGAAATGCTGGCCTGGATGAATCACAAGCTGGAGTTAAGATTGCTGGGGAAAAGATCAATAACCTCAGATATGCAGACGATACCACTCTGATGGCAGAAAGTGAAGAGGATCTAAAGAGCCTCTTGCTCAGGGTGAAAGAGGAGAGTGCAAAAGTGGGCTTGAAGCTCAACATCAAAAAAACTAAGATTATGGCATCTGGCCCCATCACTCCTTGGCAAATAGAAGGGGAAGTCGTAGAAGTAGTGACAGACTTCACGTTCCTAGGATCCCAGATCACTGCAGATGGTGACTGCAGCCATGAAATTAAAAGACGCCTGCTCCTTGGGAGGAAAGCGATGGCAAACCTAAACAGCATGATAAAAAGCAGAGACATCACCTTGCCAACAAAAGTCCGCATGGTCAAAGCAATGGTATTCCCCGTAGTAATGTATGGCTGTGAGAGTTGGACTATAAGGAAGGCCGAGCGCCGAAGAATAGATTCTTTTGAACTATGGTGCTGGAGAAGACTCTTGAGAGTCCCTTGGACTGCAAGGAGATCAAATCAGTCAATCCTAAAAGAAATCAACCCTGACTGTTCCCTGGAAGGCCAGATCCTGAAGCTGAAGCTCAAATACTTTGGCCACCAAATGAGAAAGGAGCATTCACTGGAGAAGACCCTGATGCTGGGAAAGATTGAAGGTCAAAGAAGAAGGGGACGGCAAAGAATGAGATGGTTAGACAGTGTCATCGATGCAACGAACATGAAATTGAGCAAACTTCAGCGGATAGCGGAAGACAGGAGGGCCTGGCGTAATCTGGTCCATGGGGTCGCGAAGAGTCGGACTCGACTGTGCGACTGAACAACAACAACAGGTGGTTCCTCTGCCACCCTCCACAACAAGCCCCAAGTTCTGTCTGCCCCGGGGACCCAAGAGGCTCAGCTCCTCCCTTCCCTTGTATTTCCTACCTCAGCCTCTTGAGGATCTCATTTGGCTCTTTGGCTGCCCGGAAGACCAAATCCCCCCATCAACACCATTTTGCTGAGTTGCTGCCTTTGGCCCTGGTGTGATGCCAGGCAGGACCACTCCTGCCAGCACACACCCCCCCCTCGGGGGGTCTGGTGCGTGGGGGTCAGCTCACCTCTCCAGGCAGCACACGGGAGACTCTGGCAGATTCCGAGCGGAGCCCTGCTGTTGCGTTCCGAGACATGGACATCTTCAGAGCAGGGATTCCAGTTCCCACCGATGCAGGGCAATTTCATCTGTGGAGGATGTCAGCGTTTAAAAAACTGTGCGTCCTTCGTACAGGTGATGAAGTCGAACTTTGCTCAGGAAAGCACGGGCCACAAAAGAATTGCCCCCAGACTCCTTGTCGTTCCATCGGTGTCCTGAAGAGCGGCTTGGGGGTTTCTCTGCCCCCCTCCCCACAAGACCTCTGGCCTTGGGAAGACGAGAGGGGCCAGAGACGCTCCTCTGCTCTCCAGAGTCATCCTGGCTTTCCCAGCCACAGACATCCAGAACACCTCGGTAAGGAAGAGTCAGAATGTGGCTGTCTAAAGAGAGGGGCACTTTAGTGGCAGTGCGAATCCACCTCTTCCTAACCAGCCCGGAAGGAAGGCCATCTTCCTCTAAGCCTCCCCTTGGTGTAAATATCCAGATTTTTGTGCATGTGCCCCCCCCCCCGCCGCAATTTCTCTTGGGCTCTCTTGGCCTGTCTGACCAGTTTAAGAAGCTAATTGAATTCCCTTGTTAGGAAGACTCTGCTTGTCATAAAATTATTTAGCATGGCTCTTAACGGACTTAATGCCTTTGTGATGAAGGGGAGTGAATTTGAATAAAGCTGCTCCGGAAAAACTAATTAAGATGTTAAACCTTCCCTGCAAAGGAGTTTCAGAAGAACTCCGGCATGGTAAACTATATTCCCTCAAGGGATGACGGCCAGGCCGGGGGGGCGGGGGGGGGTTTCCACATGGGTTCCCCCCTCATCAGTTCTGGGGTCCCCCTGTACGGCTTCCATCCAGCCCCTGATTTCTGCGTGCAGTTTTGTGCCTTTAAGTTTTCACTTCATCCCCTCCCCCACCCCCTGCGGAGCAAAAGGCCTTGTTTCCTGGAGGGTTGGCAAGCAGCAAAAGCCTTCCCTGGGCGCTTTACCAGGTCCTTTCCTCTCTCTCGTCATCAGAGGAGGCTGGCACCTTGGCTCACCTTCCTACAAATGCTAATAATGACTCCAGCAGGAAAGACAGTGGGGTGGGACGGAGGCGGTTCCCCCCTTTCTCTCCCCACTTCAGGCGGAGAGCAGAGGCCTGGAGGTGTCAAATCCTAGACTGGCTTCAGGAAGCGGCTTCCTGAAAACAACAGGAAAAGATCGGGGTCAAGTGGGTGGACTGGAGACCAACGCTCCCTCTAAGCGGTGGAGTCTTGTGAGCAAAAATTCTACTTAGCGTAGTGAGCTCCCGGCATTAAAGTTGTGAGCGAGCGATTTGTCTGCTGCGTAAATTAGTTTGCTCTGGAGCCATCTCCAAAGTCCAACATTGGCTTCTCTTATGCTCTTACGTTCTTATCCTTCCTAAGTGAAGACAAAAATGTGTGAGCCGGAGGCTAAAAAGCTGTGAGCTAGCTCACGCTACCTCAGCTGAGAGGGAACACTGGTGGAGACAGAGAGTTCACAACACTTCCTTGCAAGGGGAAGTTGCTCTCTTGTCTCTGGGATGCCGGCCTGGACAGACCTCTGCTGGGTTGGAGCAGGTGGCCATCTTGGATGGTGCAGCCGGCCTAAAGAGGAGCTGGGAGGCAGCAAGCCCAGCCAGAACTCCCCCCAGAAGCCGAGGTGGCTGAAGGGAGGCGACCCTTCTTGGGCCCTGTTGTGAGGAGGAGACAAGCGTCACTGGGAGAAGACAATAATGCTGAGAAAAGTTGACGGCAGCGGGAAAAGAGGAAGACCCAACACGAGATGGATGGTCTCAGTCAACTCAATTACTTTTCAGCAGCCTCATTGCATGGCAGGTGGGGCAGACTTCTGCTTTACCATGTTTTTAAACTCTTAAACATTGAGAACATAAGAACATGAGAGAGAAGCCAGTGTTGGATCAGGCCAGTGGCCCCTTCAGTCCAACACTCTGTGTCACACAGTGGCCAAAAATACCAGGGGCCCTCAGGAGGTCCACCAGTGGGGCCAGGACACAAGAAGCCCTCCCATTGTTGCCCCCCACCCCAAGCACCAAGAATACAGAGCCTCACTTGCCCCAGAGTCCCTATCTATAGCTTGTGGCTCATAGCCACTGATGGACCTCTGCTCCATATGTTTACTCAATTCCCTCTTGAAGCCGTCCATGCTTGTAGCTGCCACCACCTCCTGTGGCAGTGAATTCCATATGTTAACCACTCTTTGGGTGAAGAAGGACTTCCTTTTATCTGTTCTAACCCGACCGCTCAGCAATTCCATGGAGTGCCCACAAGTTCTTGTACGGTGAGAAAGGGAGAAAAGTACTTCCTTCTCGACCTGCTCTATCCCATTCATAACCTTGTAAACCTCGATCATGTCATTTCTCCAAGCTAAAGAGCCTGAAGCACATTTTTTTCACGGTGTGTGGCCACTGGACAATTAATCCTAACTTGAGCTTGAACTTGACTCAATGAAGGCAGCCACAGCCCTCAGTTTGCAAGACCTGAGCAAGGCTGTTAGTGATGGGACATTTTGGACAACACATTGATTCATAGGATCACTATAAGTCAGAAATGACCTGACACACACAAGATTTCAAAAACAGCCAATCAAAATTTCTGTGAAATGGGTGCCGTAGAGCCATTAGAGATTATCCTGAGTCAGGAAATCCAAGTCACTCTTTAAGCTGGGATGGCCTGCGGAGTCATGCACGTAGTCCCACTCAGCCGATGTTAGATTTCCAGCACCAGCTCTCTGGGTTCTACCCATAAGGAACAATTTAAAACAGTCCACATCGCACCCCTTAATCCCTCCTTCTGCCTCCGAGTGGCCCAGGGTGACGGGAGTGTCCACCACATCAAAGGATGCTGACAGATCCCGTAAGAGCAAGAAGGAAGCGCCCCCTTTGCCTGTCCTCAGACGGAGATGCTCAGCCGGAGCCATCTGCGCTCTCTCAGCCCCTCCCCAGGCTTGCTCCGGAGCCCGTCTGAAAGGTGCCCGGGGTAGATGGGGTGTCTAGGAAGACTTGGCTAGCTCAGGCCAGGCGCTCGAGTCGTGCTGCAGAAATGAAATCCCCAGACATTATCAATGGCAGTCCCATGGAACAGTTGGCCACAGAGCCATCGAGTGGCACAACACCTTTAGACTTGTTTACGACTGGGGCTGGAGACCTGGGGCAAGATGTGAAGGTCGCTGCGCTGGTTGGAAACAGTGACCACAGTGCCATTCAGTTCAGCATTCACGTCGACGGGAAGTTGTCCCAAAGTCCAAAACAATCTCTCTGGATTTCAGAAGAGGGGACTTTGCTAAAACGAGGGGTCTAGTCAGAAGAAGGTTAAAAGGGAAAATTCAGAGAGTCAGCCCCTTCCGGGATTCCTCGAATCTACTTAAAGCCTCAGGAATTAAGGCCCAGAGAGAATGCGCATATCTCAAAGCGGGAAAGGTACCATCTTGTCTCAAAGGAGGCCTGTGGTTTTAAATAAATAAATAATAGATAAACCTCTCGCCTTTCGGCACAAATCCAAATTTTATGGAGAAGCCGGTTTGACAAAAGAGAGGGGGAGAGAGGCTGCCGGGGACAGGCTGAGCAGGGCTCCAGCCTTCAGGCCTTGCCTTTGGGCTTCCCGGCCACACTTAGCCGGCCGCACCCACACAGGGGCTTGATGCTGGGCTTGATTCAGCAGCGTCCTCCTCACATCCCTCCCCTCTGCCGCTGTGTTTGCCTGTCCTTCAGAGCCACGGATGTCGAGGGGCCTGGCGCTGATCGGGACCCCTGGCCCCCTCCACCGGCTCTTTCCCCAGTCTGGACCCCCCCCTCCCCAGGAATTTCAATTTGCGCTGCTGTGGAAAAATGCTTTCTTGATTCTTGGCAGAGCTAACAAGTACCTTCCGCCAAGCAATTTAGGCAGGGAAGTTGAGCGCTCCAACACTAGAACACCTGGGAGGCACCCAGAGAGCTGCTTTTCAGTGGAAATCAAAATGTTAAGAGATCCTTTCAGAGACCTGAAGTTTGGCCCAGAAGTAAGATTGTGTTATGTTCACTGACAGCCACTAGGCGCCAGCAACCTTTGCAAGAGCTTGGAGCTCAAGAGACAATAGGGACTAGGATCCTGAAACCTCAAGAGGGCACCAATAGGAACCTTGGCGGGAAGTTTAAACCCACCAATGGGACCTGGGGGTGGTCCACGGGGACTGTATACAGTTGGCCATCTGGCCGGTCTTCTCTGTTCTGCTGTGTGTACTAGTAAACTCTGAGCTAAGAATCACGCTGTGTCCTGGTTCTTCATGCGTCAAGCCCACTACACAACAGATTGTAAGGACAGGATCCCCCTCTCCGGCTGCTGTTTTAAAACCACTTACTCAGGACCAGGCACCTGGACATCGGTAGCTGTCAGTAGGGAGCCCCCCCCCGCCCCGGCCTCACATAAAAGGGTTTGCCTCCCCTTGAAGGGACCCCGAGCGAGTCATTCGCAGTCGCCACGGGGAGGGAGCCCGGGGCCTGGCAGCTTCGCTGGTGTTCCACCTCCAAGGGAAACCCCCTCAAACACCCCTGGAATATACCCCAGGCTGGAGAGGCAGCCCCTGCGTAGGGCCTGTAGGGTCGCCCAGCAGCTGTGCTCCCTACGGATGCGCTTCTGGCGCCTTCCCACTGGGCCACGGCTGGTGGTGACATCAGAGCTGCGGCCGGTTCAGGCTTGGTCTCTGCCTTATGTCTTGCTGCTAGGGCTGTCAGCCTCCCTCCAGGTAAGACCTGGAGATCTCCCGGAATTACAGTCTGTCCAGACTCCTCCCTGGAGGAACTTCGTAGGGGGAAATCTGCCACGTAGGGCTTTAAAGTACAAACCCAGCACTCCAAATTGGGCTTGGGGGGTGGATCGCTAGCCAGAGTAATTGGTGTCTGCTGATCCCTGGATCTGTGTATCTGCTTCGTACGCCGAAGGTCCTAGGTGCAGTCCCTGGCATCGTCAGCTAAAAGTTTGTGATGGTCTGTGGTTCGTGAGTGGGGGCAGGCTGCGAGCCACAAACTGAAGCAAACCACAGTTTTCCGGTGCGTGCCCATCCCTAGGGACATTAATAAGTTAGAGAAGGGGGTTGGGTCTGTTTGGAGCAACCAAAGTCAACCAAGAAGCTTTCATGGCAGGGTTGCCACAGTCAAGTTTCCATAATCCAGGTGACATAATTTGCATAATATTTATTAAATATGCAAATATCCTGTCACATTATCTACCAGTTGCTTTGTATCTTCTCCTGTTAACTGAAGATGCCCTCTGGACTCTAGTTTTGTTGGTTTTTCCCGGCACAGCCAACCAAAACTTGTGTTGAAGATCAGTTTATGGAAGATCATCAAGTCATAGCAATAACTGTCTTCAGAGCATTTACTGTACAACTAAAAGGAAGAAAATCCTATTGTCTAGATATGTTAACCTGGAGGTCAAAGTTTTTATGAGCATTCATTCAGTGTTTCTGAATCACGGCCAGACAAACAAACAGACATTTGAAACAGGGCTATAGAAAGTCAACAACCACAACACACAACCTTGTCCCTCTTGTTTAGATTTTCAGATAAGGCAAATTCTTTCAAAACGTCACCCCTTCTAGAGAGATAGATATGAATCTGTAATAAAGGGAATGGATGTTGCAAGGATGCTGTGACGGACTTAAAGATCTGGGACCAGCAGAAAGTAAACACGGAGCCCTGCTGAGTCACATGACGGAGTGAGGAGGGGGCCATTTCGCTTGGGACCCTCCGTGATGGGCGTTTAACAGACCAAACGGTCCATTTTGGAATTGGCAGTTGAGAAGCAGCAGTTTTGGTTTTGTCATTGGACAGCCAGCTAACAAGGAGTCTGTCAGGGAACTGAAGAAGCTCTGTGTGGAAGAACCTGGTTTACCGAGTTCCTCAGAAGGAAGGGGACAGCAACCAGATGGTTAAAAAGTAAACACAACAGAGTCACACAGCAATGAGACGTCATCCCTTAAGGGATCTGAGAGAAGTGGGTTAGTGAGGGCTGAGGAAAAGGTCTGAGCTGAGTCAGGAAAACTGGGGGCGGCCACTTGGACTCAAAAGGGGCCAGAGAACCAAGGCCAAAAGTTAACCCCGAAACAGTGCAGGAGGGCATGATCATCAGAGGGTGGAGTGATCTATTTGACATCTGTGTAACCGAGGAAAAGAAACGAGCATTCTGACAAAGAGAAACCAAGTTCATTAATAAAAAAAAACCAGAGAGAAACCAAGTTCAACAGTTCAACCTGAAAAGAAACAAATTAACCTCTGTGTAAAAACTTCCATCTCCCTGGGGTGTTGCTTGTAAATAAAGCCTGTTCAGTTTTAAAGTTAGCAAGCCGTGGTGCCTATCTATTTCATGGTAAATACACTTAGCAGTGGTCCTTACACATATCCCTGACCAAGAAGTAAAACAATTACCCTGAAGAGACTATTGTAGATTTGCATAGAGGACTGGTCAGAAAATATCAGCAGCAGCTCTGACCAGGCACCACACGCAGACCCTCAGGGTACTGTCAATATAAAAGGGGGCCTGTGTCATAGATGCGTTGTCCCCTCTACATCAGGGACTCCATTCTGTGTCATCCAGGCCCCAGGCTGACCCACTTGGGACCCTGTCTTGACTAGCTCATGAAACATCTAAAACACATTTCCCAGTTTGGTGTAGGGGTTAGGAGCGCAGATTCTAATCTGGGAGAACTGGGTTTGATTCTCCACTCCTCCACTTGCACCTGTCTGGATGACCTTGGGCAAGCCATAGTCCTGTCAGAGCTGTCCTTGAAAAAGAGCAGTTTCTGTCAGAGCTCTCTCAGCTCCACCTACCTCACAGGGGTGTCTGTTGTGGGGAGGGGAAGGGAAAGGAGTTTGTAAGCCGCTCTGAGACTCCCTTGGGTAGTGAAGGGCAGGGTATAAATCCAACCTCCTCTTCTTCATCTTCTTCTTCTAGAACATAAATTCAACCTTGTGTTCCTGCTGCTCTCAATCCTGCAGACAGAAATGGAGACGGGATTGATAAACATGGCTTTTAAAATATTTCCACAGAGGGAGATTCAGTTTTTCTTACATTACTTTGTTTTGGAAACCATCTGGAAATTCACAGGGAGGCCATTTTCCCTTAAAGGCACTTACTCAGAGGTCAGTTGAAGCCTAAGAAGCAGAAAACAAGCCAACCTACCAATTGCTCCTGCAGTCCCTGTCAATCACAGCCACGACATCTCTCACTGGGAAGGCTGAACATCTCTCAATCACAGCCAAGACATCTCTCAGAGCAAAGGCGGAACAGGTCCATATCCGCTGGACAAATTAAGTGGAAAAACTTATTCATATTGCCTCCTGTCTCCAAATCATGTTGGCCTGGAGACTGGCTTTCTGAGGATGAGAACCAGGAATCTGGGTCAACCGGGCAATGTAGCCATTTGCCTCCAAATTCTCCTGGAGGCCAGTGCCCCCCACTGAAGCTCCTCACATTCTCCATCCACGGTTACAATTGCTGGCAAAGCTGGTGGGAACAGATGAACTCACTGTGCGGGCTGCACTCAGACTGACAGTTCGAATTCCTCATTGATCATCGCCATCTTCCAGTTACGTCTCTCCCTGAATCCCGGTCACATCTTGGGCCTTTAATTGTGTGTTGCAGTTATGTCTGCCAGATCACAAGCAACAACTGGGAGACTCGGAACAGGCTGCAGAAGGAGAGGCGATCAAATGGCATAATGATGCACGTGCCTTTAGACCGAGATCGGATTTCCCCTTTTTGTGCAATTTCAGCTTGTCCCGTGGCGTTGCTCTTCATACCCAGGAGGCCTCCTCCATGCACCAGGCCAGGATCTGACAAGCAAGAGGAGGTCTATGGGTCAGGTTGCCAGTTCGGGGTTGGAAAATTCCTGAGGACGTGGGAGGTGGAGCCTCAGGGTGGCAGGGTCCGGGGAGGGGAGGGGCCTCAGCTGGGTGCAATGCCATCGCGTCCTCCTTCCAGAGCGGCCATCTTCTCCAGGAGATCCCCAGCCCCCCCCCCGAAGGTTAGCACCCATAGGTCTTTGGCTACCTCTGCAAGATCTTTCACAAAGGAGCGGAAGCCCTGTGGGCCCAGACCACGGCAGGAGCATCCGGGCCAAAGGGCCAAGGAGCGCAAGGAGGCGAGGTCGGGTGGGGGTGGAGGGCGAAACATGCAGTGTTTCTTCACTTCGAGGGCTGGGCAGGGAGGGCCAACAAGCCAGCTTGGAGATGCGGCAGCCCCCACTCGTGTTCTGGAAATCATTCTGCTCTAGATTGCCAGCAAACCCCCTACCCCCTCCTGCTCCCCTCCCAGCTTCAGGGCCCTCCTGATGCATCTGGGGCCTGCAAAACCTGCTCTGTGCCCATCCCTGAGCAGGGGGGAAGTGGGAGTGGCAGCAGGGCAGCCTTTGGACTGAGATCCAGCTGTCAGGCTCCTTAGTCTGAGTGCCTGGCACAACCCCCCACTGGCACAACCCCCACCACCACCAATCTCACATCGCCTGAATCCAGCCTTTGCCCTTGACCTTCTCCTGGCAGATGTTTTCAGACCCTGCAGCTGTTCTGCTCATGGCTGAGACTTGAGGCCATGGTGGTGCTGCCATCTCGTCTGACTAGCAGCGGCTTCCCAAAGTCTCCTGGCCTGGCTTCCTATTATTATTTGTCTCGAGCATCTGCATGCTGCCTCTCCAGAGAGCAGTTCAAGGTGGCGCATAACAGGAACAATAAAACAAGGCCATTAAAAACAAGCCCAGGCATAAAAACAGCATAAAACAAACACCAGGCAGCCTCAGATGGTACTCGGGCCATAAGCAGACCATAAAACAGCTAAGAAGAAACACAAATCCTTGGTTAAAAGCCAGGTTAAAAAAAAAAAGCCCTGGCACCTAAAGGAACATCTGGTGAGGCTCCAGGTAGGGGTGGCGTTTCGAAGTCCAGGAGGAGCCATGGTGAGTTGCACCAGAGACTGACCAAGAGAGAGATCTTGGAGTTGTAGTAGATAACTCACTGAAAATGTCTAGACAGTGTGTAGCTGCTATAAAGAAGGCCAACGCTATGCTGGGGATTATTAGGAAGGGAATTGAAAACAAATCAGCCAGTATCATCATGCCCCTGTATAAATCCTTGGTGCGACCTCATTTGGAATACTGTGTACAGTTCTGGTCACCACATCTCAAAGAGGATATTGTAGCATTGGAAAAAGTGCAGAGGAGGGCAACTAGAATGATAAAAGGGTTGAAACACTTTCCCTATGAAGAAAGGTTAAAATGGTTGGGGCTCTTTAGCTTGGAGAAATAATGGCTGACATGATCGAGGTTTATAAGATTATGCATGGAATTGAGCAGGTTGAGAAAGAAGTACTTTTCTCACAATACAAGAACTCATGGGCACTCCATGAAATTGCTGAGCAGTTGGGTTAGAACAGATAAAAGGAAGTCCTCCTTCACCCAAAAAGTGATTATGGAATTCACTGCCACAGGAGGTGGTGGCAGCTACAAGCATGGACTGTTTCAAGAGGGAATTAGATAAACATATGGAACAGAGGTCCATCTGTGGCTATTAGCCACAGGGTATAGATGGGAACTCTCAGTCTGGGGCAGGTGATGCACTCTATTCTTGGTGCTGTGAGGGGCAGCAGTGGGAGGGCTTCTAGTATCCTGACCCCACTGCTGGACCTCCTGATGGCACCTGGTATATTTTGGCCACTGTGTGACAGAGTGTTGAACTAGATGGGTCATTGGCCTGATTCAACATTGGCTTCTCTTATGTTCTTATTTCTTACCTTAGCTGCAAGGATGCCAGGGCAGGTCTCGCTTGGCTCTAGAACAAGATGCCCAAACCCAAACCCACCCAACTCCCAACCATAGGCTATTTACATAACATTCGTTCCTCACTGGTCACCTCCAGAGTCCTGGTGGGCTCTTGTTCTAGAGCTCCAAGCTCAGCCCATCTCTGGTAGAGAGACCTGGAACAATCCAGACCTCATACAGGACAGGAGCTTTGATTCCTGATTTTGTCCCCCAGATCTGGTTGGCGTCTCTAAGGTGTTAGTGGATTCAGATCCAGCTAAACTAATGGCTTATCATCTTAAACAAGTTCAAAATAAAAATATTATTAGTGGGGAGCCCACAAGGACGTGGGGGGGGGCATCTGTTTTCCTCTCCCTAACTATTCCCTCTATCCCTTACCTGGCAGCCCCCATAGCTTCTCCCCATTTCTTGCTTCCTTCACTCCTTCCCACCCACATACCAATCTACTTCTATTTGTCCCATCTTCAGTTTTCCTCCCTCCCTCCCTCTTTCTCCCTCCCTCCTTCCTTATCTCCTCCCTCCCTCCTCCCTCTCTCCTTCCTTCCTCTCTCTCCCTCCTTCCTTCCTTCCCCCAGCTGCCTCTGCTGGGAGAACTATGACCCAGTTGTGTGGGGCTGGCTACCAGGCTGGTCTCAGTTGTGCGGTGGGAAACCTTCAAAAACTTGTGGGACCACCACATTTCCTCCTGTCTCCCCTTCCCCAAGTGATTTCCACTTCCCCTCCTGCTGGCAGCCCCCATGACCTCATCTTCCCCTGCTTCCCTGAAACCTGCCTTTTATCAGGCCTCCCCCATCCTTGGCTTATATTCATCACTCTTTCATTTGTTCTCTGCCTTTCTGCACAAGGGTGACCCAAAGCAGCTGCTTCGTTCCCTTCTCCTCTGTTCCTTCTTCACAACAATGCTGTGAGGTAGGTTAGGCTGCCAGTGTGGGATTAGCCCCAGGTCACCCAGCCAGCTTCCACGGCAGGTTGGGGCTTTGGGCCTGGGTCTCCCAGACCCTCATCTGAAACTCTAACCATCACATCACACTGGCTTTCATGGGGTGGCTTGGCTTCTCTCGGACAATATCAAGCAGCCAGACTTGGGTGAGTCATGCAAGTTGTGTGGCACCAAGTGGCCCGGTGGTGATTGCTGCTGGGCCTGGCTCCAACGAGTCCTCCCTCAAAGGCCAAAACAACCCTGTGAAGGGCCGTGACCCCCTCCTCCTCCCTTTTACTGACACAAACCAAAGCTTGAATGCCGGCAATAATGCGTGGCTGCCTACCCACAACCACTGAGGACACTCATTTCTTAAAGTTACAAGCAATGATTCTATTATTTGGGGGTTTTAACCCCCAATTTATTTATTTTTTTTAAGATTTCAGATTTTTCTGTCAACTTGGGGCTTTTTCAGGTATGCAGAAGGATCTTTCATGTCTGTTCATGGCTCCAGTCTCTGGACTTAGTATCCTCAGATCTAGCCCTGTTGAGAATTAGATATGTTTGTTACTGAGGGGAAAATATTGTCAGGTTCAATAGCAAGTAGATCCAAGCATTCCTTATGTGAAGAGAAGCTTTATTGGAATCCAGTGCTGTAGCCCACAGGAACACGATTATTGTCAGGAATGGCGGCACAAGCTGGTCAGGCATTATTATAGCATGGTGCAAAAGCACGACTGGCAACTGGACTTTTAGTGCGCGCGCGGGAAACTCCCGGCGGGAGATTACTTGATGATCGGGAGAATGAGTCGCCCCCACCCCTCGGTCTCACAGGACTGGAAAATTCCCTCAAACAAAGAATACTCCATAGCCTCTTACTCAAGGCCGCCGTGATAAGCCAGAGCGGCTGAACCGTTCTCCCACATTGCAGCTGGCAATACTACACAGGCGTACAAGCAACAGACAAGATAGTAGACACAGCAGAATACAATGAACTCAGTGTAAAAATAACCCAAGCCTCATGGCTCTGACAAATATTTAGGAAAAAAGCAGATGTCATCATTTATTTATTTTACGTATATACCTTATTTATAGTCCTCCTTTCTCACTTGGACTGAAGGCAGGTGACCTGGAATGAGTCAATCTAATCAACGGCTTGGGACCTCCATTAAATAATTAAATAGGATTAGGACTGTAGAGCCCACACATGACTCTACAAGAGAGCCAGTTTGGTGTAGTGAAGAGAGACAGTTTGGTGTAGTGGTGAAGTGCGCGGACTCTAATCTGGGAGAACCGGGTTTGATTCCCCACTCCTCCACTTGCACCTGCTGGATGACCTTGGGCAAGCCATAGTTCTGATAAGAGCTGTTCTTGAAAAAGAGCCATTTCTGTCAGAGCTCTCTCAGCCCCACCAACCTCACACGGTATCTGTTGTAGGGAGGGGAAGGGAAAGGAGTTTGTCAGCCACTCTGAGACTCTGAGTGAAGGGTGGGGGATAAATCCAATAATCATCTCTTCCTCCTCCTCCTCTTCTTCCTTACGTGGATAGCCCAGGCTAGCTGGATCTCACCAGGCCTTGGAGGCTAAGCAGGGTTGGCCCAGCTCGGTATTTGGACGGGAGACCACCAAGGAAGTCCAGGGCCATGACACGGAGGCAGGCCCCTCTGAACCCCTCTTGCCTTGGCAACCCCGCCAAGGGCCACCCCGGACGTCAACTGTGACTTGATGGCAAAAACAGCCTCACCGATTGTCGGACCAGTCAGGAGTCTAAAAACAGAACTGAAGCAAAGCTTAACTATTAACACGACTCGTTAAATAATGCAAAAATGACATAGTAGGATCCTCATTTCAGCAAGCTAAACACGGTAATATGGGCCACCGTCCCCAGTGGTTTATCCGAGTAACTCTGTGAATCATTTAGTACAGTGCAACTCAACGGATTGCTTCAAAAAAACTACTTCAAGGGATTATTTCATTTTTTTTTAGTCATCATTACATAGCAGGGAGTCAGACATCCAACATCACAATACAGATTCCTTTTAAAATAAAACCAAACCCCCTGTTCTCTCTGAGGAACAGAAATTGTGTCTGGCGGCCCCAATCACAATCCCTGAAATTCAAACTGCAATAAAGAATGTAAAGCTAAATCAATCTCCTGGACCTGATGGTTACCCAGCTGAATGATATAAAATATTTATGGGTGATCTTTCTCCTATACTATTTTGTTTATTTAAAGATAGAGAGGGCTTGATTTCTTTGCAGCAAACAATGTATGCAGTTTATGTTTCACAGCTCCTAAAGCCTGGGAAAGACTCCCTTCCATATGCAAGGTATAGGACGTTACATTAATAAAAACAAATGTTAAAACCCTTCCCACCACCCTAGCCAAGCATTTCAGAGTCTGCTTGGGTGAAATAAGAACGCCAGAAGAGCCCTGCTGGATCAGACCAGTGAGGGTCCATCTCGCAGCCTCCTGTCTCTCACACAGTGGCCAACCAGTTCCTCTGGACAGTCAGCAACAGAGCATAGAGACCAAGACCTCCCCGGATGTTGCTTCCTGGCTCTGGGATTCAGAGGTTTAGTGCCTTTAAATGTCGGGATGCCAGACGCTCCGGTGGGGTGGGGTGGGGGCTCTCCTGCTGCCAGGCTCCACCTCTCTGCCATGGGCAAGCTAGCTGGTGGGAGGGAATTACCCCACCTCCCAAAAGGAGGCAGGCCAGGTATTAATGCAACATGCCTGCATGACCTGGAAGTGATGGAGGCTTGTTGGGGGGGCACATTCTGGTTTGGGGCAAAACTCTATCGTAGAAGCTAATTCTACCATAGAGTTTTGCCCAAAAACCAGAGTGTCACCTCCCCAGCATCCCAGATGTGCCTATGTCACTTCTCAATCCCATAGGCACATCACATTAATTTCAGCGTTCCTCCACCCTCCTGGTAAGTGCACCCCGCATCCTCCCCAGCCACTTTGAGAGACCCAGCAGCCAATGCTCCATCTAAGCTGTGGAGTCTTGTGAGAAAAATTCTACTTTGTGAGCTACTGGCATTAAAGTTGTGAGCTGGTGATTTGGCTACTGCATAAATTAGTTTGCTTTGGAGCCATCCTCACTGAGCTGAAATAAAAATGTGTGAGCCAGAGGCTAAGAAACTGTGAGCTGGCTCACACTAACTCAGCTTAGAGGGAACACTGCCAGCAACCCTACCTGAAAGTGGAGGTTCCCCTCAGTCACCATCGCTAGTAGATCTACAATAGAGCTATGCTCCAATCTGTCTAAATCCCCCTTTAAAGATGTATATTCCTGTGGCCATCACTATACCCTTTGACAGCGAATTCCACATAGAGCACTAGAATAATAACATCCAGTTATCATTCTGGTATGAATTATGTAAAACTGTTAAACAAATATCATTGGGCCTGAGTTTACAAGTGAGGTTACCCCCAAAACATTCTGCTCCAGGACTACTGGACACTTGCTAAGTTTTATGAATTAAGTATTTCTGAAAATAACACTTGATGGGAATGGAAGATGTTTACCGGTAGAGCTCTTCATATGTGATGTTCTCATCCAGTAGTTCAGTTGTTTTGGGATATTGTTATAAACCTTGTCATTTTGCCTTGGACTCCACATTGGACTCCCCCGCCATAATCCTCGTCTGACAGCTTTCCCAGCCCTTGGAAACTGGACCCATCTCAAAAACTCTGGGATGCTGAGAGCTACAGTGGCTGCTAAAAGACATCCACATCACTGTTGGAAATCAGTTACTTCACCTAGTTCAGAAAAGTGGACCGACCTGGCTGCCAAAAAGAAGGGGGGAGGGGGACAAAAACCTGCCCCTTCCTGCTTGAGCAGCGGATGGCATCTTCCAAACTGTAGGGAGACTTTGCCTGAAACTTTATGAATATGGAAACAGCAAAAAAATTACAATCACTATTTCTCTCTCTCTCTCTCTCTGTCTCTTTTCTGAAGGTTTTCTTAATTTAATGTCTGAAATATTTCTAACACTGAATAAAAACCTTAATAAGAATGTGAGCCATTCTTCTGAAGCGGGGACATATGCCCAAGAATCCACTTTTTGTCCCAACCAAGGAGACCTCCGTCCTCATGTAAATCTTCGGCAAATCTTTTCTGGGTATTACGTGGCCAGCAAAATGACAACGAAATTAGAGATTAGTTCAGCGTCTGTAAAATATCCACGGAGATGAAAATACAACGTGACACATCAGCAAAGCTGCTTCTTGCTGTTTGCGAAGGGTTGCTTCAGCCACCGTGAAAATCTTCCCTCCCGTCCTGGGTGGCTCCGCAGGGCCTCGGGCTCTGATGTCTGTAACTTTCAACTTGCATAACTTCCCACCGTGGACTCGTTCTGATGATAAAAGGGGGCTTTGAGCGGGGCCTCAGGTAGGGGCTGCTGCCACCGAAAAGAGCCGTTTAGTGAGTCACGTTTGCACTAATCATCCCAGGACTCGGGAACGGGGAGGCTTTCACCTTGCCGCTCCGTCCTTGCTCCTCCGGCAGGAAGATGTATTGTGATTCATATCACAGATTCAATTTACAGCAATAATGTGTCTGAATTTGTCAAATTCCTTTTTAGATGATATGCTAGACTGGGCAAGAATTAATGTTAATGGCTCCGGAAGAGATATTACTTAGACGTGTCCCACAAAGTGTTTGGACTCTTCAGAAGAACAAAGGACCTTCCTAATTGAAAGTGATGTAGAGTCAGCTCATTTCAAAGCTCACCACAAGGACCCACTTTTATGGCAAGCGGGGTCCAATGTAATCGCGCAGGCACAGCTCGAGGGGCGGCAGGCACTGCTGCCTCACAGGCCTCCAGAAGGGGCTGGCTGATCCAGAGAAATGCATTCGATGGAGTCATCGAAGTGTGCATCAAGAAGAGAAGAGAAGAGAAGAGAAGAGAAGAGAAGAGAAGAGAAGAGAAGAGAAGAGAAGAGAAGAGAAGAGAAGAGAAGAGAAGAGAAGAGAAGAGAAGAGAAGAGAAGAGAAGAGAAGAGAACGGCTATGGTGGGCCAGGAGAGAGAGAGCTGCTTTGGGCTAGAGGGGGGAGAATAATTTTCTTAGGCCTTTTATCATTTTTGGCTGATTAGGCAGCTGGTCCCCTTCCCTGAATGCAGTGACTTGGCAACGGTGATCCATGCAATGGTCACCTTGAGGCTGGACTACTGTAATGCTCTCTACATGGGGCTGCCCATATCGCAGATCCAGAAGCTACAGCTGGTGCAAAATGCTGCAGCCAGGCCACTGATGGCCCTCCCACTACGGGAGCACATTCAGCCTGTGCTGAAGGCATTGCACTGGCTACCGATGGCATACCAAATTCACTCTAATGTGCTGGTTCTTACCTTTAAAGCCCTTTATGGCCAGGGACCTACATACCTGAGGGACCGCCTCTCCCCACACGTCCCCCACAGAGCACTGTGACTCACCCTTCCCGGACCTAAGGAGGGTGAGCCAGGTTGGCTTCAACCAGGGCCAGGGCTTTTTCGGTGGTGGCTCCTCTCTGGTGGAATGAGCTCCCAGAGGAGATCAGGGCCCTGCAGGATCTTGTGCAGTTCCGCAAGGCCTGCAAGACAGAGCTCTTCCACCAGGCCTTTAACTAAGAGCTGCCCTGGGGGAGAATGCCCCTGCCCCCTTTGACCTCTCGAGGCAGCCTGAGTCCCCTGTGCAATGTGAGACCTGGACCGTCCACCAGGAAGGCAGGGAAGCTGAGCACCATCCTCAACCTGTATAACGGTTTTATCTGGATGCTAGCACCTTTTAATGTTCTAACTGTTAATTGTTACTTGGTTTTATGACTTCTATCACTTACTGTTATCTCTGTTGTTTTGCCCTGCTGTTAGCCGCTCTGAGCCGGCCGTGGCTGGGACGAGGGGTATAAATATAATAAATAAATGAAACAAACCGAAGGCGGCAGGGGGGGGTCTGTGACCAAAAAACACCAAGGGGCACAGAGCCCCTTCAGACTTTGGGGGATTGGACTCATTTAAATACAGCCTCCTAACAGGAGACATGAGAAAAAAAGGATTCGTTGTTAGTTGTTTAGTAGTTAAGATATTGCTTAAAAGGGGTGAATCCGAAACTGCTAATAATCTTGCATGCCCAAGCCAGAGAGATGCGTGAGGCGCAAGAGCCACACCATCTAAAAAGGAGCTGCTGAAGAGCATGCAGAGGAAGAAAAGTCCCGGCTTGTCTCTAAGTCAGTATTGTGCACTTTGTGTTGATGGACGCCACCTGCCACGATTTGCCTCTGTTCAAAGTCCCCTTTCTGAAGGGCACGGAAGATCCTTGTTGTGTCCTGGGATCAGAGGGCTGAGCTGGCGAAATACAGCCAAGCTTCGCTCTCTGAGAACAATAGGGACTAGGTTCCTGAGCTCGCCAGAAGTGAACCAATGGCAGCATTGGCGGGCGATTCAAACCCGCCAATAGGAATATAGGGCCGTCCCCCCTAACTGTATATAGTTGGCCTCCGGCCGTTACTGTGCGTTCTTGTCTTATGTGAAGTACGAATAAACGCGTCTTCTCTTATGTCGTCGTCCGAGTCATGAGGCCCGAAACCCAGTACTTTACAGTGGCGACGAGGATGGGATACTAACGCCTTCCGTGACTCCATGAACGACGCAACGGACACCGCCGAGCAACGCATCGCTGACCCCGAGAGCAGCACCGCACCGCTCGCCGAGCATCGCATCGCTGACCCCGAGAGCAGCACCGCACCGCTCGCCCCGGCGCACGCCGTTCCCGACAGAACCATGGCCGCTTCCCACGTAACCCTGGAGCACTTCGACCAGTCGCAGCCAGAAACCTGGGACGCATGGGTCGACCAGCTCATCAGCTACTTGGAGCTCAACGAAATCCGCCACCCCGACCAGAAACGAGCGATCCTCCTGAACGCCTGCGGCACCCAAACCGTCCGCCTCGCCAAGAGCCTCTTGGTGCCCCGCACGGCCTTGGAGAGCTCGTTTGGGGAAATCCTGGACGTCCTCAATGGCTACTTCAGCCCCCGGCCGACCTTCCTGGCCAAGAGGATGGATTTCCAGAGGCGAGTCCAGACCCGAGGGGAATCCATCGCCAACTTCCTAGCCGCGCTAAGGGCGCTAGCCGTGGACTGCGGGTTTCCGAAGGTGGAGGACAACCTGCTGACACAGTTCGTGTGGGGCCTGGCGGACCCAAAGCTGCGGCGCAAGTTGGTGGGACACCGGAAGCTCACCTTGGACGAGGCCCTCGACGCCGCCACTGCCCACGAGGCCGCAGAAGGGGATCGCCCGGTCGCGGCCGCGCAGGGGGTTGGAAGGAGCCCAAGCCCCGGAAACGAAGAGACGGACGAGGTCTTCGCCCTCAAACCCCAACAACGCCGGCCGGCGCCGTTCCAGCAGGCCAACAGGGAGCAAGCCAAGTATTCCGGCAACCGAGCCATCTGTGCCAGCTGCGGGGAGGACCACGGACGGAAATCCTGCAAGTTCCGGGATGCTGTCTGTCACGGGTGCGGAAAGCGGGGACACCTCGCACGGGTCTGCCGGTCCAAGGGCCCCCGGAATTCGAGATCGTCGGTTCCCCAGTACCGCGCATCGTCCACCGCACACGAGACATCGGAAGAGGTCGCCGAGTTGTACCACCTCACCGACCAACCACTGCAGGTACTTCGCCTCCCCAACCCCAACCTCTCCTCTACCCCGAAGATCCAAGTAACCGTGCGGATCGAGGGGTCCCCCTGTTGCATGGAAGTGGACTCGGGATTGGCGGCGTCCATCATTTCCCTGGACACTTTAAAAAGACTTTGCCCACTAGGGGGACCCCTCTACGTCCATCGCCACTAAGCTTGGTGGACTTTCAAAAGAACCCTGTCCCCATCCGGGGAGTCGGCACTTTCCGAGTGCAGTACCGAGACTTTGAGGGGAACTTGGACTTGGTGGTGGTAGAGGGAAATCTCGCGAGTCTCCTGGGGCGGGCATGGTTCGAGGCCCTAGGCATATTGATTGGGGGAGTAAATAAATGTGGGGTGCGGGACTGGGGGGCGGTGTGCAAGGAGTTCCCGGAGGTCTTTGACGGGAAACTGGGATGTTACAAAGGGCCCCCGGTGTCGCTCCACTTAGACCCCACCGTGACGCCCATCCGTCGGCGCTTCCGCACCGTGCCCCTGGCCCTACGCCCTAAAATAGAGACCGAACTAGACCGGCTGGTGGCCCAGGGAGTCTTAGAGCCCGTTCCGAACGCGAGATGGGAAACCCCGATTGTGACACCAGTCAAGCCAAACGGGGAGATCCGCATCTGCGCGGACTATAAGTGCACTATTAACCAGGCACTTCAGGCGCACGCATACCCCGTACCCGTGGTCAGCCATGTCCTAGCAACACTGGCGGGGGCGCGCATATTTGGAAAGCTGGATCTCGCGCAGGCGTACCAGCAACTCCCAGTAGATGAGGCCACGGCCGAGGCACAGACAATAGTGACCCACCGGGGAGCCTTCCGGGTGAAGAGGCTGCAGTTCGGGGTCAGTGTGGCCCCAGGGATCTTCCAAAATCTAATGGACGATCTGTTAAAAGGGATCCCTGGAGTGACGCCGTTCTTCGACGACGTCCTCATCGCCGCGACCACCCCGGAAAGCTTCGCCGCCCGCCTCAGAACTGTACTGGAACGCTTCCAAGCCGCGGGGCTGAAAGTGAAGCGGGAGAAGTGTCTCCTCGGGGTGCCGGAGGTGGAATTCTTGGGATACCGGGTAGACGCTTCAGGCCTGCATCCGGCGAGGGACAAGGTGAAGGCCATCGTGGAGGCCCCCGCCCCGAAGTCCAAGGCCGAGCTCCAGGCGTTCTTAGGCCTCCTGAACTTTTATCACTCATTTCTCCCCCACAAAGCCGCCGTGGCCGAACCCCTACACAGGCTGCTAGATAAGGCGACACCTTGGGCATGGGGAGCGAGGGAGGCGGCGGCGTTCCGGGGGTTAAAGTCCTCTTGATTTCAAACGCGGTACTCGCGCATTTTGATGAAAAGCTCCCGGTCATCCTGGCGTGCGACGCATCACCATATGGGGTCGGGGCTGTCTTGGCACACAAGCTACCGGATGGGAGGGAGGTCCCGGTGGCTTACTACTCCCGCACGCTGTCCCCCGCGGAGCGGAACTACGCCCAAATCGACAGGGAGGGCTTGGCACTGGTGGCGGGGGTAAAAAAGTTCCACAATTTTGTGTACGGGCGGCCCTTCACGCTAGTAACCGACCATAAGCCGCTCCTTGGACTGTTCGCGGCGGACAAGCAAACGCCGCAGGTTCTGTCGCCCCGGGTGTTGCGCTGGTCCTTGTTTTTAGCGGGTTACCAATACAGACTGGAGCATCGGCCGGGCAAGGCGCTGGGCCATGCCGACGCCTTGAGCCGCCTACCGCTGCCGCAGACAGGGGAAGATCCGGCCCCTGCCCCCACTGTCTTGTTGATGGAGGAACTGCCAAACCCCCCTTCAGGCTGCAGATGTGGCCGCCCGCACGTCCCGAGATCCCATTCTCTCCCGGGTCCTAAACTGGGTGGTGAGGGGGTGGCCAGCGGAACAGACCGGGCCAGAGTTCACAGCATTCAAGGCCAGGCGGGAAGAGCTGTCCGCATTGAAAGGGTGTTTACTATGGGGAGACAGGGTGATCATCCCGGGGCCCATGAGACAAGGGGTGCTAGAAACGCTGCACGAGGCCCACCCGGGCATCGTACGAATGAAAGCTCTGGCAAGGAGCTACGTGTGGTGGCCCGGGGTGGACGCAGAAATTGAATCCTGGGTCCGAGGGTGCACGCGATGTCAGGAAGTCCGCCCCAATCCACCGAGAGCGCCAACCCAAAGCTGGGAGTCTACCCACAAGCCGTGGTCACGCCTGCACATAGACTTTGCGGGGCCGTTCCAGGGGCTCCAGTTCATGGTAACGGTAGACTCTTATTCAAAATGGGTGGAAATAAGCCCAGTGTCCACCACCTCTACCAAGGCGGCAATAAGGGCCCTGCGGAAAATATTCGCAACGCACGGGTTACCCGACACAATCGTGTCGGACAACGGGGCAGCATTCACATCTGCGGAGTTTCAAGCGTTCCTCGAAAGGAACCTCATCAGGCACATACGATCCGCGCCTTTCCACCCAGCAACTAATGGACAGGCGGAGAGGACAGTACGCACCGCCAAAGAGGCCCTGAGCCGCATAACGGAGGGGGACTGGGAGTTCCGGCTGGCCCGCTTCCTTCTCACATACCGCACCACCCCAAACCCCATCTCCGGCCACTGCCCCGCCGAACTATTAATGGGCCGCCGCCCTACCACTTTATTAGACAGACTCCACCCAGACCGAGCCCCCGAGAGAAAGCTGGTCGAGAACAGGGAGGCGCCCCGAAGCTTCCTACCGGGAGACCCTGTCTACTTCCGGAACTATGGAGCAGGGCCGCAGTGGGTGGCAGGGCGCATCCTAAAACCCACCGGGCCGGTGTCATACGAGGTCCTAACCGATGGGGACCGGGTCCTCCGCAAACACATCGACCAGCTCCGGAGGCGACAAGACCCCGATAGAGAGATCGAGTTACCGGGAAATGCCGCCCGGCCCCATCATCCGATCGACCGCAAGCACCGACAGCGGAACCAGCGCCAGGGAGTCCACGGAATCCGGAGGGGGCCCCAGCAGCTGCTGAACCGCCGCCGCCGCTGCCGCCACCGTTGGCCCCGGTAGCAGCCGAACCGCCGCCGCCGCTGCCGCCACCGTTACAGCCACCACCGTCACCGCCTCGGCTACTTCCAGAGGCCCCAGCTCCTCGGGTGGGCGGACCAGCCGACAGGGGCCCCGCCAGTCCGGTACCGGCCCCCCGACGTTCGCTAAGAGAAAGGAGGCCACCAGCATACTTAAAGGACTACGTCACCTGATAGGAGACGAACTATGGGGGGAGGGGTGTTGTGTCCTGGGATCAGAGGGCTGAGCTGGCGAAATACAGCCAAGCTTCGCTCTCTGAGAACAATAGGGACTAGGTTCCTGAGCTCGCCAGAAGTGAACCAATGGCAGCATTGGCGGGCGATTCAAACCCGCCAATAGGAATATAGGGCCGTCCCCCTAACTGTATATAGTTGGCCTCCGGCCGTTACTGTGCGTTCTTGTCTTATGTGAAGTACGAATAAACGCGTCTTCTCTTATGTCGTCGTCCGAGTCATGAGGCCCGAAACCCAGTACTTTACAATCCTGTCATGGGGCTTCATGCGTTCATGCGTCTCAGATACACCAGTGGCTGTACAATGGTTATGTTTATTGCAAAGAACCACCCTGAACCCCAACGTCCCATCATGTGGGGTCACTGGTGCCCAAACTCTAAGGGAAAAGATCGGCCTTTACTCAAAGAGATAAAGCGGAAGGGGTGGGGAGTCATCCCTCAACTTACGGCTGACTGGACCTTTTTTTGTGTGTGTAGATAGATTTCATTACTTTATTTAAAACCAGAGAGAAGATTTTATTTGGTGATTCCATGATCTTATTTGCTGAGCTCTTCAATAGCATTGACATCATTTGTGTAAAAGCAATAAAAATATCATTCAGGAGGAAACTCAGTCTCAAGTTCTGTGGAAAAGCTTCTCTGTCCTATGTACAGTTCTGGTCATCACATCTCAAAAAGGATATTATAGCACTGGGAAAAAGTGCAGAAGAGGGCAACTAGAATGATAAAAGGGTCAGAACACTTTCCCTATGAAGAAAGGTTAAAGCGCTTGGGGCGCTTTAGCTTGGAGAAACGATGGCTGAGGGGTGACATGATCGAGGTTTATAAGATTATGCATGGGATACAGCAGGTAGAGAAAGAGGTACTTTTCTCCTTTTCTCACAATACACAAACTCATGGGCACTCAATGAAATTGCTGAGCAGTTGGGTTAGAATGGATAAAAGAAAGTCCTTCTTCATCCAAAGAGTGATGAACACGTGGAATTCACTGCCACAGGAGGTGGTGGCTGGTACAAGCATGGATGGATTCAGGAGGGAATTGGGTAAACATATGGAGCAGAGGTACTAAATTTGGAGCAGTGGGAACTAAATTTTATCACTTATTACTGGATTAAAGGGACAAAGAAGCCCTAAATCACCTAATGCAAGAAAGTAAAACTTAGTTTTAGTACTAAGAAATTCATTTTTTTACCCAAGAGTTACACGTTTGAGACAACTAATTTAACTCTCCAACAAATATCACATTGCAAATCTTTAATTGTTGGTTAATTTGTACTATCTTTTTGTAATTGTTCAGTGCCTTGAGGGCCCTAATTGTGCTCAAAGATGGCCAAGTATATTTTCTGCCCAGGTGTCCCCATAATGATCCACACGTGTACCATGACAAAGCACCTCTAATGCATTGATTAGCTGCAGCAAGTTGCAGCGAAACTGATTTGACGGCATCTGC